>CM040240.1:15354884-15954884 GCA_022545495.1 Chrysanthemum lavandulifolium | reverse complement strand
TATTATTATTATTATTATTATTATTATTATTATTATTATTATTATTATTATTAAATTTAAAATTATTATTATTATTACCATGCTTGAAGGTTTTATTAGAAACTCAAAGGATTTACAAGAAGTTAGTGGGAAGCCGATATACTAACTGGGCTCCTACTCCTCTAGCTATATAAAAGCTAATCCTACTAAAGATATGAGAAGCAACACGTGCTCCAATGTCTTTGGTCATCGAGAACTTTCGGATTCGCTTCAGTAAGGTCACAACATCCTTCTCAAGTTCCCCAAAAGAAGAGAAAGAGAAGGGAAGAAAACCCATATCCAATATTTGCGCACTTAGCCACATATTTGACGCGTTTATGTTGTGCAGCCACAGACACCGCACGACCAGGCACAAAATCAATCATACCAGCCACGCCAAGGCGATGACCCAACAAATCAACACATACATCAAGCCCTCCGTCCCATGAGTAGAGTAACATATCAGCCGGGCGTAAGGGTTTGTCCCTTTCTCCACTAAGCCCGATGTCAACTTCTTTACGAGCTGAAATCCCAGATCGAGAACAGATGTCAACCAAGGTATCGCGCACCACGTTATGCCGATGCTTAATACCAATAATGCCAGCACATGATACAACATGGTCCCCATAAATATCCCTGGTAAAGACCCTGGAACAAGCTGGACATGGCATCTGAATAGAAAATAAAGGAACACCCAATCGATAGCATAACACACACCGGTAGGTCCTAGCATTCATAGTCTGCCCCAACCAAGAGATCGGGGCCACCCTAAGCCAATCAGAAGTATATCCTCCATCTGAGATTTCCATAAAGCCATTCGTCGAGTAGATAGAGAAAAAAAGGATTCAGCCGTTTGAGTAACACGTGAAATATATTATTATTATTATTATTATTATTATTATTATTATTATTATTATTATTATTATTATTATTATTATTATTATTATTATTATTATTATTATTATTATTATTATTATTATTATTATTATTATTATTATTATTATTATTATTATTATTATTATTATTATTATTATTATTATTATTATTATTATTATTATTATTATTATTATTATTATTTTTATTTTTATTTTTTTATAACAATCAACACTTTTATTAAAAACTCATAGGATTTACAAAAATTAGTGGGAAGTCGAAAACTAACTGGGCCCCACACCTCTAGCAATAGCAAAACCAATTCTATTAAAATATGAACTGCAAAGATGCGCTCCAATGTCTTGAGTCATAGAGAATCGTCGAATACGCTTTAAGAGGTTATCAAGCGTCCTTCTCAAGTTCGCCAAAGAAGAAAATATAAAGGGAGAAACCCATATCCCATATCCGCACATTTAGCATCGATTTGACTCGTTTACGTCGTGCAACATCAATGATCGCACGCTCGGATCAAGCCCATCGTATTATTATTATTATTATTATTATTATTATTATTATTGTTTTTATTATTATTATTATTATTATTATTGGCCCAAGCCCAATAATCGCACGCTCGGATCAAGCCCATCACTAAGGCTCATCTAGCGGCCCGACTTAAATCTCAGGTCGTACAAAACCTGATAAAAACTTGTCAAGCCTGACTGAGCAAATAGTACTACGACTTCCCACCTGTCATTGACGGTTAAGATGTACCATCTGGCACTACACAATGAGGACACACGACAAGCATCACTATGTACGAGCTAAAAGACGCACGAAACCTGTCTTTCTTGTCTGCAACCGTTAATCATCGCAAAAAGGTTTAACCTAATCATTCAACCAAGTATGTTAACATCGTTGTATTGATATCCATAGCATGTCATGAACACATACCTTTGTTGTTGTATGGTTTGTGTTTGGGTTGGTAGCTCAAATTTTAGAAGTTGGAAAATCCGTCTCAATTGTATGTTCTATATAATTATTAGAGCGTAAGGTATGATGACCTTAGGTTAAGGTTTAACATTTGCCACGTCAACGCGACATCAGCTTCAATATTTCACCTCAACGTAACAAAAAAAACACCCCTTATCATAACATTCCCAAGTTAAACCTTAACTCAAATATTTTTAAATTCAACCCCTAAACTAAAACAAACACTTCATTTATTAAAAAACATATCATTAATTCGAAAAAATATTACAATACGAAATTAAAAAAAAGGTTACAACGAAAAAAAAAACGAAATAAAAAAACACACTGCAAAGTAAACTACAACATAAAGGAAATGACGAAAATACAATCTAGTGACGAGGTTGCAAGTTATATTTTTAATGATTCGGTCTTTTTCTTCATTGATCCAAGCCACGACGTTTGGATCTTTGTCTTCAGTGTCAATCATCAAAAATTTCATCTATTCCAACCTTGTTATCGTTTCATCTTTTACTTGGGCGGCCCGATACGCCGCTTGGGCGGTTTCACGTTTGATACGATACTCGTTTGTTATAGTTTCGGTGAATTGTCTTGACGAGCTTGTTCCTCCGAAGCTCGCTCCCCCAGTACTTGTCGTGCTCTCGGATCTTGCTTTCTTGGAAGCACATTTTTTTCCCATGGGGCGTGGTTGTTCATCATGACCAAACAAAGCCTCGTTTGTTTGGCTTGGGACATCGCCGGTTAAATCAACCGGATCCGGCGAGTCCCATTTCTTATGCTACGCAAAACCTCCCAAGCCTCCTCGAGAGCAAACGACGTGGATTTGCGCTCGTCACGATACATTTGTTTTGCCCGTTTGAGGACATCCATCTCACTTTCCCCACTTCTCTGTTCCCGTTGCGCACGTTTGAAATACGCGTTGAACTTTGAACAATCACGGTTCAACGTTTTCCACTTGCTTGTTATCATATCCTTGGTGCGTCGTTGAAAATTGAGTCTATTGAACTCATTTCTGACCCGATGCCAAAACGTATCATATTCTTGTGCACGCCCGACAATCGGATCCTCCGTAGCAGCTACATAACACGTGGCAAGTAATTCTTCCTCTTTTGGTTGCCAACGACCAGGGGCGCAGTTGAGATTTTCATCATCCTCATCGATTGGTTCGGGGTCTTTGGATTTTTTGGACTTTCGTTTACCACGACTTTTGGGCTTTGGAGGAGACGTGGGTGTTTCGGGAACGTCATGTGTTTCTGTTTGTGAATGTTGTGAGTGTTATGAGAATTGTAGATTTTGAAAATTGGTGTTTAGTGTGTTTTGTTGACTTTGTTGCTAAAACATAAATTGTTGATGTTGTAGGTAAAGATCTTGGCTCGACAAGCCTAGTAGGTTAGGAAAAGAGATGTTGGGTGATGATGAACCCGCGTTCGGGTTTGAAGATGAACCCGGGTTTGAGGTATTCCACCAACCGAGAAGATTCATGAATGAATCATCGTTGTTTTGTCTCCCGACATTTTTTTTAGCAAATGGAAGTATAAGATTGAGTGGAATGAGTAGTGGAAGTTTAAAAAAAATGATGTTTTATTTGAGTATTTATGGTGGTAAAAAAATGGTTTTGAATTTTTTTTTATTCAAACTAGCCGTTTGAAACCGCGGGGGGAGGGAGGGGGGGGTACAATGATTTTTTTTTTAAACCCCAACGTTATGCTGTTTGAAACTAGCCGTTTGAAACGCAACGTTATGCTGCTAACATTCTCACGTTAACGTGTCATTAACGCCTTGCACGGTGTGAGTAACGGGGGTTAACGCCCCGACGTTAAGTTCTAACGTGAGCATCACGGTTATTATACCGTGTGCTCTTAGAAAGAAAATTAAACGCGCGTGTTAAATTGATACTCTTCGAAAGTGAGGGGAATGAATGAAAATTTATAAAAGTAAATAACAAAACCACTAACATGAATAGTGAATAGTAACCATTTGTCCTTCTCTTTTACAAATAATGCTCCTGTGTCTTTTTAAATTTTAATGCAATACAGTACAATAATAACTAATGTTCCTTTGTCTTTTAAATGTAATACAGTACAATAGTTGTTGGCTCGTTGGGTTGGCACAAAGTTACAACATTTTATTTCAAAATAAGTGAAAAAGTGAAACTAGAAATCATCGGTTTGAAGAAAATTGAAGTCTAATTTCTAGTCTTTACTGGCAAAGGGGTCAAGTCTCTATCAAAGGCCGTATCCCCGCGTGATCTTTGATTTTAATCCGTATATATGATAGTGACAAAATACTCAGAAAATTTTAGAGCATGACTTTTTGACTACTAAACCATTGACTCATTTCACGCTTCAAAAATTTATTACGACACTAAGAGCACAAGGTATCGTGGATACCAATAACACGTTATTGGTATGCCACCTCAGCGCCACATCATACACCTCCCAATAACTCACTAATAACTAAAACACCCTCCCTCATAACACACAACTAACATGTTATTGGATCCCACAAAATACCCCACTAAAAATAGCCACTCACTCACTAAACACAAAAAAACAAAACAAAAAAACCACCAAACATCACAAATGGCTTGAGCAATTGAAGTGGCTCAAATACCTTTGGCTCACCAATGGCACCAAGTAGTGGTATGGTTTGGCTCACCAATGGCATGAAAAATGAACATTTGGCATGTTAAAAACTCCCCATACCTTGTGCTCTAATATATAAGCAGTTAAAACAAGTTATACTTAAAACATAACTGTTTATTGCATACAGTGGAACGTTCCAGTAAATTTTTGCAGTGTACTAACACTTCCTTTTAAAAAAGTTATTTGCACATGACTTTTTACTATTTAAAAAAGTTATTTGTATGAGTACTCACCTAGTTGTGTTAAATGTAGTTATTATTTTTTTAAAACGGTCCATACATTCAATTTCAACTGTCTCAATTCCGCAGCAATCGAACCAAAAAATTGACTTCTTTTTTATTTCCTTCTTGATCAATGACAACTGAAGCACTGTAATCATATCTTAAAAGGCCATATTCTATAAACCACAAGTATTTACTATGACTGCTACGTGAGGTAAGCTAGCGAAGTTCTTTCTTTCACGATGACTATCTCGATTCTTAAACAAACTTTACCGTCCGGTCGAGCCAGATTCGCATTGCTTATTTTGGAGATAAGAATCAAAAGTGATTAGAAAGAATCCTAAGTTGGGATACAAGTTCACACGGGTTGTGTTATCGGTACCCTTCCCGATGCACCTATAAATTCTGCAACATATTGCTAATTCCCATACCTTAATTCACATGTTTTACCACTTCTCATTATCCACTAGATCATTACATTCACCCACATTCAAACATGCATCATTCTTGGCTATTTAAGCCATGATCATGCTAATCACTTCTTCACATCTTCATCTTCAACCTATAATAAACTCCCCTCGTAGTAGTCCTAGTAAACACATGTATTTACTAGGACTGCTACGCGGGGTAAGCTAGCAAAGTTCTTTCTTTCATGATGTCTATTTCGATTCTTAAACAAACTTAACCGTTCGGTCGAGTGAGCTTCGCATTGCTTATTTGGAGATAAGAAACAAAAGTGATTAGAAAGAATCCTAAGTTGGGATACAAATTCACACGGGTTGTGTTATCGGTACCTTTCTTGATGCACCTATAAGTACAAAAAGTACAACCTCCACTCCCTTTTGACAATCTGTTTACAGTATAATACAATTTTTTATTATTTATGTTTCATACTTTTTGTCAGTTTAATACTTTTGACTTGTGAAAGTTTATATTTTTTATTCTAAACTTTCTGTTTCACAGTTTTATAATATAAACAAAATTAAAATAATAAAACATGAAGGGTATCACTTGTAGTTTTGAAATTGTCTTTATAACATATCCCAATTCACAACCTCTATCTTGAAGACTCTGACAATTTAGATTACTAAGTTGGGAAAATAGTTATATTAGTGTATTATTTATTCTCTTGAGTAACATAATACAGTATAAAGATTACATCGTTAGGTATGAAAAAATTGGGAATAACATGCTTGCTGCAAACTGCATTAACTTACGTGCTTTTGTTTGAAAAATGGATAGGCTGGTAGCAGTGGTGACCTGGGTCGACCATGTCACATCAGCTTTATTTCTCCGACGACCTAGTTGCCATAGTGGTGATCTGGGATTTTTTTTAAATGTGTTTGAGGTTGGTATTTATAATGTTGTAAAAGTGGTAAAGTTTTTTTTTTTTTTTTTTGCCAAACGATACAAAATTTTGTCCAAAAGTGTGCTAGCAACTCGATTGCCACAACGAACTAGTTCGTCCAACTTGGCTCCCCCAACCGACCTCGACCGAATGGCCACAATGGTGCAACCGACCATAACCGATCGGTTGACCTTAGTGTCGACCGATCCATTGTAGCTAGCCTAACATTTTCAGTTTGCTGCCCTCTTACATAACTGATCCCACATTTATTTCTCTGCAAGGATTATTTTCCCTAAAGGATTACTATAGTCTAAACCAATATTAATATTATTAAGTATGGTTGTTACTTGTTGTGTATGTTCTTTCGTACCATGTTTAGCAGTATCGCCATTGGAATGACTTGATTTTTATCCTTTTGTTTTAAGCTTGTTTTAGCATGATCATGTCTCTTGAGGACCGAAAGCCACATGCAAGACATTATAATCTTGTACGTAAACCTGTGATTTTGCACCACAACTTTTTAGAAGCACGTCATCTTTTTAATGCATGTTGAGAATGAAACAGAGAAGGTAAGGCTTGTCACAGTGGCCCGGACTAAGTCAGTCGGTCAAGGTACACGACCGACATTAAAGTCGGTCGTTACGAGTGTGGGAGGCCGGTCGCAAGTCGGTCGAGGCAACCAAAAAAAACAACATCGGTTGTTTTTTCAACCGATTTCAAACACACCCATTTTCAAAAATTGTTACCGTTTCATTATTAAACAAAAAGTCGGTCATCGACTGTGGTAAGTTGATCGTGTCTGGTCGCCGGAGAGAAAAAGCTAATGTGGCAGCCTAAGTGAACCTTTTGTAGTTGACTAAAAACAAATAGCGATTATCACATAGAGAACAAAGGAAATAAAAAAGTCTAGAGTGATAAAAATTAGAAAAAGCTACCAGATTTTCTTTTGGGTAAAGAGCCTCCACCCGGTAAAATATATTACTACAAAAAACAGTTAAGTACAATAGAATGTCGCTGAAATACCACATTAACCTCAAGCAACCGCTTGAACAACCACTAAATCTTTCATGACAAGCCATAAATGATCAAACTAGCTACATACAACTAGAAAATCAAAACAAAACCAAGCAAAAACTAAGACACATCGACCATTATGCTAACCAAATGAAAAACAACATATCCAAGTCTAATGTCATGGATGGCATGAGCCTTTAATTGGGCCGCAGATAGACCAAAATCATCAAAGTAATTATCATCATAATCATTGTAGTCACATGCACCATCTTTCCATTGCTCCAAATGACTCCTCTTGTTCCCTCCACTGCTGAAATAATTACTCTTGTTAGGGTATTCCAGAACTTCTTTTTCGTCGCTATCAGAAACAACCACATTACCCACGTTAGAAATAGGGTTACCCAGCTTGGTTGAAGAAGTACACGTAGAGGAAGAGATACTAGGCATAGTAGCCACATCCTTCTCCTTCTCTTTCAAATCAACCTTTTAAGAGGCTTACCATCATCATACACAAGAGTAACTTTTTATTCAATCATTAGCTTTTTAAGCTTTCCAATTTTCTCAACAATATGAATAACTAATGCTACCATAGAGGTCGTCTCCATAACTATCCCTCCAACTTTCTAGTAAACTCTTCTTCACCCCACCTCCATTTCCTCCCTTAGAAGAACTAGCAACAACAGGTATATCAGATGTTAAAAAACTAGTCATATCTTATTGGCAATCAAGAACCTCATTATCACTATCTTCTTCAGCCACCTTAGTTGCCTCCTACTACAAACCTCCAAAACAGCCCCATCCTTTGGAGAAAAACTTGTTGCGTAAGGAATACCCTTATCATCAGTATCCGCCATATCAAGAAAATTAAATTGGTGACTCGTATAATGCGAAAAGTGTGTTTAGTTACTCTCTAGTTATCTCTTATTAATTAGTCAAATTTTCACGTCTTTGTTTAATTGGGGCGTTGTATTCCTTTATTGACGTAGGGTGGTGCCAAGTTCTCTAACTCTATGAACGTATAAGTCTCCTTTAAAAAGCGCTATATCAACAAGTGACAATTAAGTCATATCCTTAGGATCCTAATATCTACAAGCCGAAATTCACGCAATAAATGCAACAAATTAAACGACCACTGCACTCTAGGGTATAAAAGCGTTTAGTCAGATTTACAAGCTTATAAATGTGTGAAGAAGCCAATTTTCCTACTTCTAATGCAAGACAACCAATCAAACAAGAGATGAAAATTAATAATTAACAACTAGGTTTTATTCAATCTACTTAAACACTAATAAATCTAGCCGGACATGTTAATTGTAAGAAAATAAATACGTATAATCAAACGAAACATAAACATATTGATGCGCGTACGAAGCGCGTTCGGGGTCAAAGGAACTTCCTTTTCTTCGAGCAAGTTTTTCAACCACCTAGGCAGTGAACCTAATCGTTGTAGTGTAGTATTGGTAAGCCTTGAGGATTGATATCGTTCTCTAGGAGAATAGGAATGCTAGCAAGAAATGTATGACGAGAAGGTGGGGGTTGAGGATGATTCTTTTTTTTTTTTTTTTTTTTTTTTATGTTTTTATAAAGCTAAGGTAAATATCTCGGGGCAATTGGTTGGGGGGTGGTCTTCTACCGATTACTCTACTTATCTAATTATCTAATTACTACGGGTAGTTTATGTCTATTTGATGTGTGCTCGTATGATGATTAAAAATGTGTTTACCTAGATACTATTACTCCCTAGTTATCTTTTATTGGTCGGTTGAATTGTCACACCTTATCTTAACGCTTAGTATTCCTAAGGTCGTAGGGTATGCATAGTCCCTAGTTCTTTGAGACTATCTCTCGGGTTTAGCATACGAAATCGGTAAGCCCTTAAGCTATTTCATTCATAAGCCTCACTTTCATTAAGCATACTCAAGCATTAAATACAACGAATGATGCCTAGTTGCACTCCTAAGTCAATTTACAATTAAGATAAGAAATAACCTAACAATAATCAATAACTAGGCTTCATAGATCTAAGCAAACACACAAGAAATTTAGCTAGACATGGTAAACAAGAAAGCATACACACAATCAATTGAAGACATAATGATACTTTGGATTAAAATACTTATCTCGATGTGTAAAATAGGGTTTGGGACCCTATGATACTGTCCAAATCGGACTACAAACGCATTAGGGTTTTTACTCCGAAAGTCTACCTCTCTAAATGCAGAAAAATTGAATTCTATATATAGATTTACACTTGCGACGGCGTCACCTTTTGCATGGGACGCCGTTAGCTCGCCGTCATTAGGATTTCGTCTGGGCCAAGTCATCGATGGGACGTCGTCACCTTGGAGTTGTGACGCCGTCAGGCTTTAGTTGGGACGTCGTCTTCATTCTAGATCTGGGCCGTTTGAGATGAAAACTGTGAGTGATGCCCTCCTTCTTTATAACGTGGCGCCGTCAGGTTATATGAACAAAATTTCCACTGAGCCGTCTGGTGCATGTTTTGATCAAGTCTTTATAGAGGGACGGCGTCACCCTTTAATTGTGATGCCGTCAGGTACTGTTGATCAGCTTTGTGTGTCTTCGATCTTGACTGTGCTATTTTCTTCATGTATTTGCTCCTTTTTGTCCATAAATGCTTCATTTCAGCATTTTGCTTCCAAGAGACCTAAAAAGTGAAAAGGAACGAAATTAAGCAGTAACAGATATAAAAGTGGTCGATTTAGGGCTTAAATGACCCCCTAAAAGCGTACGTTTTAAATCCTTATCAAATATCCATACACTTGGTATTTGCTTGTCCTCAAGCAAATGTGCTTTTGGCCAATCAATTTATAAGTTAGGGGGCATGAAGCATTGGTTTAAAATAATTCATAACAAGTAAAAGCACCGCAATAGTCATAACAAGCACGGAAATTATACACTAGCACCTCACAAGGGGTGTTTGGATTCTCTCATCTCTCGGGTTTATATAAAATATAATAAATGGAAATAGAAGATAAACACTCATTACTTGGCATAGTACATAGATTACCATAAGCTTGAGACTACGTCAAACCTCCACCGCTTTGGCGTAAGCACCTATGAAAAACTATCTAAGAGGTCTTTACAAGGGTTGTAACTTTAGGCTTACGGTAGGGAAACAAAGGGTTTTGTTGGATAGGCGATATTTAGTGGTGGCAAGTCAAAAATCTTATGTTACAAGCATAAAAAGCGTGGCGTTGCTAAGCCAAGACTCGACTCACTAAAACTAGATAACTTGAAACAAAAAAAACATAAATTTAGAAACATAAACATAAAGATATTTGAACTAAGGGTTAAGTAATGATAACAATAATGCACTAAATATGAGTGCATACAAGGTAGGCTAAGGCAATTTGGGTGTACATTTGGTGGTGGATTGTAAACAATCCTCTTCATTGATATTCCGGAAAACCGATACATCACGAGAACCGCAAAAAGGATAGACTCTGAGGGGTTAACTAGGGGTATCGTGTACTAAAGATGAGTACATCACAAGGGTGTGGGGTAATTACTCAACCAATGTGGAAGAAGTAATTATAATACAGGTTTCAAACAAGGGTTATCCTAATAACTCTTTTCATTTAGTTATTCCTAACTACACAAGTGTAGTCTCACTAGCGATCTCGGAATGCATCACAAAACAAGTTCTAGAATCTTTTATACTACCGGTACACTCTCTAAACATTAAAGGTGAATGCTTTTATTCCTAATGATCTAGGGGCGAACCTCACATTTTTGGGGTGGAATTTGAGTGGTAAACGGTTTTTGTGCTACTCATAGAATTCCTATCCATGAGACGCTTTATTAAAACTAAAGTTTAGCTCGTACATGTCATAAAAAAATTTAAATTTGGTGCTAAAATTGCCCTAACAAATATTTCTCATAGTGTTTTACACAAATTACCAATGACAAGATAAATAATCAAGGATAAGGATAGTTTCTAAGTTCCCGTTTTATTCTCCCTCCCTACACTTAAACTGAACATTGTCCCCAATGTTCCCCGATAGTATCAAAGTAATGATAAAGGAAGGTAAGTAAGGAAAAGAAACCAGTACTCCCTTGATTAGCTCGGTAGGATCCGTGTGAAGTTGTGGTTAAATTCTTTTCCAACAAGAATGCATAAGTGATAAGCTTCATCCAATTTTGTGTTTCTTCTTCTTGCCAAATATAACCTGCACACTTATAAGAAAACAAACGAAACATTCGCATAAAATCGGCGGTAAAACTATATATGGCACAACTACACTAGAAAGCAAGTAAGATATAATGCTTGTGGAATGGATGTTTTGCAGATTTTCTAGAAAATTAAGACTTGAGAATTTCCAAAAAAATTATAAGTAGCACAGAAAACGAAAAAAATGATAAACTGTTTCTGCTTAACCTGATGTCGTCAGGCTTTAATCCTGATGCCGTGAGGCTGTCATGACAGAAACTGGTCTGATGCGTTTTTCTGGAAAAATTACATCTTTAAAACCTTGAAAAATTCCTGAAAAACATCCATTATTACTCGATACAAGCATTTGACTCTAACAAACACACACATATATATCAATTTCACTAATTGTAATTCTCATGTATTCTTAAAAACATATGTGATCTTCCCTACACTTATCTTTTTGTAAAATACCTTTATATGCAATTAAGACAAAGTTAAAAACAAAATAAAGCATTTTCACAAAGTCTAACATGAGAATAAACAATAATAAAAAAGATATATAAACACACAAATTAAAATTAAAAACAAACATTCAAACAAATAAACATGGGTTGCCTCCCAAGAAGCGCTTGTTTTTGTTCGAGTCACGAGCTTGACTCTACCCTTATTTAACGGATAAAGGGGAAGTTTTCCCTACACTTAAGCCTAAGTGCGGGTGATAGTAGCGATACACACCCTTAGGGTGGAGATTTGCTACGTGAGGAGAGGGTGATGGGTGATTTATATGCTCAAAGGGGTGTGCTCCATTCATTATAACCCTTATCGAATTCTATTGGTGTAGCGGGTGAATCAAATCTTTTTCCTATAAATGGATCATCTTCTATCAACTTCAAAAGATTCTTAGTTAAGGATCCATATTTATCTAATAAACCCGGTTTAAACCCATAATGTTTCTTGTTATCAACCATGAATGGGTGATGTAAGTGTGTAAGGTCATGGGTTACTCCTATATTAGCTTCCATTCTACATGGCTTAGAGTCTACTACCTTTATCACGCAACTACCCGGACTATTTATTTTGATGGGTGGATTGGGGCCTAATTCAATTCATAGATTCACATCTAAAGACGGAAAGTTGGGTAAGGGTTTTGGTTGAGGCTCCAGTTCATCAAAAATAGGAACTTCCTTAGAACTAAGAGAAAGGTCATGACAACAAGCATTTAAACCTACATTCTCTAGTGGCGTTTGGTCCAAAGGTTCTATATTAATCGGGGTTCCTATAGTCTCTTCTACCTCTTTCGGGTAAGTTATAGGCGGTGTGTGTTCCTCAAGTGATGGTAGGGCTTGTGGGCTTGGAGTTTCCACCTCATTCTTCATTATATCTAGATCACCTATATGTTCATCATGTGTTTTAGTATGATCTAACCCAAATACACTCCTAAGTATCTCAAATCCTTCTTTAGCCATTTCAAATTCTTGTTCCAATTCATAAGAATCGTTCTCAAAAACTTGATTACTATGTTATATTTTCCTAAAGGATTCCTCATGCCTGTCATATGTTTTGGTGAAATCTATCCCACCCATGCAACTAGGTAGTTCAACTCTAACCATCTCACAATCTTGTTTGGATTTAGGTTCCATGTTCTTAAAATCTAGGTCTTTTTGTTCATGGTGCCTAAGGTTGGATAAATCCTCCTTATTTGTTTTCTTAAATTGTGATGTAGACAAGCCTATGACTTCATTCAAACTATGGGTTATGCTTAGGAAGCTTTTCTAAAAAATTTTCCAAATGATCGCACTAAAAGGAGTTGATCATAACAATGATTTTTGAATAAAAGGCACACATGCACAAAATTCATCAAAGCCCTCTAACTTTACACCCATCTCCTCTTGGATTTCTCTAAGATAACTTAAAAATTCATTAGAACAAAAAGAAGAAATTCTATCTATGAAATACATTTGTTCCTCATTTGTTAATGATTCAAATGCAACTTCGCTCGCCATAACGACAAATGAAAAGGGTTTTACGAACACAAACATAAAGAAGGGGATAGACTACAAGGAAGCTAATGAAAATAGAAAAAATCTTACTTGATAGGAATCAAGCAAGGGAACCTAAACGAGATAGAGATCTAACTAGCAATTCTATTCCTCGTTAGCGACGTCAAAAACTTGATGCGCGTACGAAGCGCGTTCGGGGTCAAAGGAACTTCCTTTTCTTCGAGCAAGTTTTTCAACCACCTAGGCAGTGCACCTAATCGTTGTAGTGTAGTATTGGGTAAGCCTCGGGGATTGATATCGTTCTCTAGGGAATAGGAATGCTAGCAAGAAATGTATGACGAGAAGGTGGGGGTTGAGGATTCTCGTTTGGGCCTAAACCCGTCAGCTCAAATTTTGTTTCCTCAAATTTTGCATGGGACGCCGTCAGCTCGCCATCATTAGGGTTTCGTCTAGGCCAAGTCAATGATGGGACGACGTCACCTTGGAGTTGTGACGCCGTCGGGCTTTAATTGGGACGTCCTCTTGATTCTAGATCTGGGCAGTCTGAGATGAAAACTTTGAGTGACGCCCTCCTTCTTTATAACGTGACGCTGTCAGATTATATGAACAAAATTTCCACTGAGCCGTCTGGTGCATGTTTTGATCAAGTCTTTATAGAGGGACGGCGTCGCCCTTTAATTGGGACGCCGTCAGGTACTGTTGATCAGCTTTGTGTGGCTTTGATCTTGACTTTGCTATTTTCTTCATGTATTTGCTCATTTTTGTCCAAAAATGCTTCATTCCAGCATTTTGCTTCCAAGAGACCTAAAAAGTGAAAAGTAATGAAATTAAGCAATAACGGATATAAAAGTGGTCGATTTAGGGCTTGAATGACCCCCTAAAAGCGTACGTTTTATATCCTTATCACATATTGAATGATTAAAGAAGAATAACTTAATTCAATTAAAATGGAGTTGGGGGTTGTAAAAACCCTTACAAAGCTGTAGAAAATCGTCCAAAGTTGTAGCCCTAATGTGTCACACGAATTATGGAAAACATTCGACACTATATATAGAATTACAATCGTGACGGCGTCACTTTATAAGTTGTGACGCCGTCATTAGGGTTTCTTGATCGCACCGACTTAATAGCGATGGTGTCAGGTTGTAAGTTGTGACGCCGTCACCCTTTAATAACTTGTAGGTGACGCCGTCAGATCTAAGCCATCCCACAAATGAGCCGACTCAAAAACTTGCATCTTTGGTCTCTGGATTTTTTAATAAGTGACGGTGTCAGGTAGTGGTAGTGACGCCGTCATAAGCCCTTTTCTGCTTGTATTTTTGCGACTTCGTCGTTTTCCTCGTTTTTTCGTCCAATCAAGCCCAAAATGTCGCGATGTACGTCATTTTATTCCCAAGTAGCTAAAATGTGAAAAAAAACAATTTAGGATAATAATTGATCATAAATGTTCGAATTTAGAGGTTAAATGACCCCATAAAAATGCACGTTTTAAATCTTTATCAACAACATTAATTAGGTCTCCTTATGTTTTAATGATGACAAATAAACTTTTGTAACATCTAAAATCCCAAACGTTAGCCAAAAACTAACTGACCCAATAACAGGGTTTGGCGCGCTGCTGGCGCTACGACGTGCAGGCAGCGCGCCAGGCTTCTGTATTGGTCATGACGGTTTTTGAAAGTCGGCTTTCCTCTTACCCGACAAATGTGGATATTTCATTATCGAAATGTGTTTTAGACTTAGAGGGACTCAAAATCGAAACCTCACATTTTTGACAAAACGTCAACTCAAGTATTTTATTAAACGCTTCTTGCCAAGAATTTTCTGAACCTAGGAGACTCATATATTTCACGTAACATTAAGTGAAAGTATTCATATGACCATAGCGGAACTTAATGACTTGGCTTAGGGGACTAAAAACAACTGGACTTTCAAAGGTAGTAGCTTGATCTCCAGTGGAAATCTTTGCTGATAGGTTAGGATGAACTGACCAAATGCTGTCCTACCGACTTAAACCCCCAAATGCTGTCCTATCGACTACACACGATCAGGTACACTGCACGTTAGTGCATAAGGGTAGACCATAGGTATAACGAGACATTTATAAATATTAAAACCTGGTCAGTAAAACCTGTATCAAGTTTTTGGCGCCGCTGCCGGGGAGTTATATTAGGATTTTCGTTTAGTCTTTCATTTTTGTTTTGTTTTAAATTTTCTCAATTTCTCACGATTTCTTTTCATGTTTCAGGTACCATGGAATTTATTAACCTTGATGACCTCACTCTTGAGGAATATTTGGCGTTGACAAGAGAAGAACAAGGGTCGGGGCTCATAAGACCGGCGATTGGAGCTAATGTCCGTTTCGAGATTAAAGAGCAGTTTATGAGGGAGCTTCGCAAGCCTCTTCAATATTCCTGGTATTTCTCATGACGCTGTTATGCTAGGAGTGTTCCCCATGACTCTTACTGGGGGAGCAAGAAGATGGATTGAAAGATTGCCAGCCGGGGCAGTTGATACATGGGCTCTACTAAAAAAGCATTTCATCCAAAGATATTGTCCTCATTCAAAGATATCTATTCAGCTCATGGAGATCCATAATTTCAAACAAGATGACGATGAAACATTGTATCAAGCTTGGGATAGATACAATGATATCCTCTACAAATGTCTAACTCATGACTTAAACAGCCAGCAAAAGGTCAACATCTTTTACAAAGGTATCAACGTAACTACAAGACAGATGTTGGACTACCAAGGACCAATTCCGAACATGACTCCTACTCTCGCCATTGAAGTTATCCAAAAAATGGCTGATCATTCCCAAAAGTGGCACGATGGAGGAAGCAAAAGAAGCCTAGGCAGAAATCTTGATGGAATTGCCGCCATCACTAACTAGCTCGAAAATATTGGGTGGGACATGCTCAAGCTCAGGGAATGCGTTCATGCCATCCAAGTAGGTTGCGAAAGTTGTGGAGGAGGACATCTCACCAAAAATTGTCCTCTAACTGACAAAGATTGCAAGATTGAAGAAACTAAATATGGATAAAATCGACCGTTTTATGGGGATAATCGAAATAGTAATGGCTATCATGGAGGACCTTCCGGAAGTTACAACCATGGGACTTATGGAGAAAAAAGGCCCAGCATTGAAGAAACCATTAACAAATTTTTGGAAGCCTCAGCCTAAAGACAAAAAGAAAAAGATGAATGGCTCAAAGATTCCCAGGAAAGCACATATAGAAGTTTCTCCAATCACGACACAACTTTAAAAAACCTAGAAACAATGGTGGAAAAGCTTAGTGAAAAGGTAAAGAAAAATAACGCTAAACCGGAAGGGACAAAACCTATGGTGGTGTGCAAGTCCGTTTTTTCTGATGAAGATGCAAAGCTACAAGTTGATGATCTCCGATCTCCCACAAATAATCCGAATGCTTCTGTGGATTCCAACGATAGTGTGCAGTTACGCCGTAACACTTCTAATGAGTTACGGCGTAACCAGGGGTTAGATAGCGAACGAAAAACAATAGATGAGAAAGATACTGATGCTAATGATAGAAGTGAGTTACGCCGTAACCAAACATCAGAGTTACGGCATAACTAGGATATATGGTCTTACAAATTTCTCGAAGTAGATGAATCAAGGATGCATGTTATTAACGGGTGGTCCAATGATACTAACTTATTCCCTCAATCTCCATAAAAAAGGAAGTATCACTGGTGCAAAAAAATACGCCTAGCTAATGGGGAATGGTACGATGTATGGGCCTCATGCGACCCTCAAAACGAAAATTACGACGGAGGAGATGATAATGAGAGGGTAAAGGATAACAAATACATATGGCCTGCATTTACTGATGATGAAAGGTTGGCAAAGCTCTCAATCAAGGAAGAGGAGGAACCACCTATTGTGCACTGTTGCAATCCCATAATGATCACGGATGGCAAGTCCACACGAGCATGGCCTACATGCAATCCTTTCTGCGAGTATTGCAACGGGGGTGGTAACATGAAAGACGAAGAATGGACATGCCCTCATGAGCTCGAAAGACATGATGTGAAGTTCAGAGATTTATCCTTTGATGATTGGTATTTTGTACAATTCGGGGATGCTAAAATTAATCCAAATCTTCTAAAAAAGCTCAAGATTGATTATGAGGAGCATTGTCTCCAGAAAGAGTCCATAAATGATGATATCTACTGCATGGAGAATCTCTCGAGCATCACCAACGACAAAGTAGCTCGAAGTAATTGGTGTGAGAAGATAAAAACCCGTGACGAAGTCTTCTGGGCATCTTGTAACCAGTTTGATGATGAATGTAACGGGGGAAGCAGCATAGAGAGAGTTGGGGAAGAAGAATTCTTATGGACCTCAACCAATGATGCGGAAAGGACAGAATTACCTTGGCTAGACAATTTGGGATTTGACAATTGGATCAAAATCAAATATGGGAAGGTTGATGTGTTGACTAAGGAGAAGATCTGGAAAGGATGTATGAGTAAAGAAGACCCGAGCGAAGAAATTCCTAATGACATAAGTGAAGTAACGCATGAAGAAATCAAAGATTCGACGGAAAATGAGAATGAAGAATGCAAACGGGTGCTTGTGGAATATTTACTCGACGATAAATGGTTTAAAGTACCGAATCCGACGATGATGATATAGAGGGGATTGTGGATTACTTTAAACTACAAGGTGAAGATGGGTTCACTGACCCCGACGATGAAGCATATGAGCAAAGAAGGTGCAAACTTCTTGCCATGTTTAGTTGTTATGTATGAAGAAAAAAAATGAAGTGATTCGAAAAAGAAAAAAATATAGTTATAGTTATTTGTTGATTGTAAAGTGCGAAGTTATAAGCACTATGTTTATGAGCTCATTATAGATTTAGTATCGAGGAGGCCACCTCGGTCACATTTGAAAAATGGAGTTGGTAATTGCGCCAACAATTGATGAAAAGGTAATGTGCCCATCATGACGTCCTCTAATGGCACATCTACCTGGTATATCATAATCCAGTTTCTTAGCTTTGAAACTTGAACTTTGGATGAACGATAAGAGATGATGACTTGGTTGTAGATTTAGACAATTTGCTTGATATTTTTACTTTACACCAATTATATCCCATGTCTTATCCTACCATTTAGTCATGAAGCATGTCTAGGTGATGCAGCGAGCAATCTTTGGTATCTTGGCCATGGATTTGGTCATGTATCATTGATTTTGTCTACTTCGTCGTGACATGTTAGTAATGACAACTCACCCTTAACCTTTTTCGTGTCTACCCATATTGCTTTCGAGAATTGTTTAGTCCTTAACTCTAGTGGTGGAGATTTGTGTAACCGCCAAGCTTATGATATAATACATGCTATGACTGTGCGTTGAGTGATCACCCCGAAATTGACACTTAGAATAGTTGAGATATTTGAGTGTTTTGTTCCCATTTCGTGAGGTGTTCGACTTTGTTTTATTCTAGCATAAGGGATTTGTGAACTTATATTTTCCAGGTAATGGGAGATATCTTTTTAGGAATCTATCTAATAAGGTCTACTTGAGGGCAAGTAGAGTTCAAGTGGGGGGATATTTGATAACATTAAATAGTCCTGATTATTAAGTGTCAATTTTCCCCGATAATGCTCGTATTTTATATCATTTATATGGATTTACGATTGTTTTCCTCTATAATTCACTTTCACGTAAATTACAAGCATTTTAGCTAATGAGACACAGATTTGGAGAGTTTATTGAAGATATATGATAGTATGCCCATTTTGAAGTAATTACGGTGTAACTCTTTGTTAAGAATTGAAAATTCCATAAGGAAGTGTCGGTTACCCCAATTATAGTCTAGCATAAGTTAGCTCATAGACTTATCGTTATTTACGTTATTCAGTAGTTAATTAATCAGTTCTTTAGTTAGTTATTTAGTTTAGAGCAACACCGTGGAGGACGGATGGGTCTTTATCCACTATATGCCTGATCCACAGTCCGAAGGAGGACGTGTAGTATGTAACTATAAATACCCTCTACCTCCCAAGGTAGAGGGTTGGACCTTTCACTCAATCTAACCTTTCTTTCTTTTGTTTACTTTCTCTCTCTAGAAAGGATCCCATCTTCTACTTTCTCTCTTTAAACTCTTGTATAATTCGACCCTATATGTGATTGATTGTGTGTTTATGAAAACCAATATCTAACAATTGGTATCAAGAGCCATGGTTTGATCACTCATCTTTCATGTTCTTGGATTTATAGTGTTTTTCATAAGGTTTTGGGTTTGAATGAGTTTAGAGTAGTTTACATCATTTGGATCATTTCTTGTGTTAAAGTTTGGATTTTGATTGTACTTTTGTGTTTATAATCATTATAAGTGTTTAGGTTTTGAATTGGAAGTCTTGAATCATCGTGATTGGGTTGTTTTTGGATTGAAAAGTGGTGTTTTGTGAATGTTTGTTGGATGCGAGTTGAGTCTCGTTGTGCATTTCTTTGATGCGAGTTGTCGTGATCTGCTAAGCGAGTTGTCTACTAAGTGACTTGTCTGCCTATGCGAGTTGTCTGCTAAGCTAGTTGTCTGCTAAGCGACTTGTCTGCCTATGTGAGTTGTCTGCCAATGCGAGTTGTCTGCTAAGCGAGTTGACTGCTAAGCGAGTTGTTTGCTAAGCGACTTGTCTGCCTATGCGAGTTGTCTACAATGCGAGTTGTCTGCTAAGCGAGTTGCCTGCTAAGAGAGTTGTCTGCTAAGCGAGTTGTCTGCTAAGCGACTTGTCTGCCTATGCGAGTTGTCTTGAATGCGAGTTGTCTGCTAAGCGAGTTGTCTGCTAAGAGATTTGTCAATTCCTGCGATTTGTCTCTAAACCTAACATACAAAACCCATGTTTTCAAACCCTAATTTTCCGAAAAAGAATTAGGGAATATCACAAACTCAGCCATAATACCATATTTATCTTTACCACCAAATCATCTCCTAGTTCCCTTACTACATCCTATTTCTCACTCTCTTACGGTTTAAATCACTGACTTGTAAAATCCCGTGTACACAGAAACATCATGTCCTACACTCCTGATTCAGTGATTTCAGAAGTGCTTAAATTGTATGATGCTGTGGACAAAAATGATAATGTATACTACACTGAACGATTAAAGATGTTTGAATTAATTAATGAGGATGTGAGATCTTCATGTTCTGAGTA
Organism: Chrysanthemum lavandulifolium; assembly: GCA_022545495.1. Lineage (NCBI taxonomy): Eukaryota > Viridiplantae > Streptophyta > Magnoliopsida > Asterales > Asteraceae > Chrysanthemum > Chrysanthemum lavandulifolium. The sequence continues at coordinate 15,934,419 of CM040240.1, read as the reverse complement.
CAATGAGAATGAATTGCACCTGCTAATACTACAGAATGCCATGCAAAAGGAATGCTGCATTATACCCTATCAACAACTTCACACTCACCTCATGTTAATTCTACCCATAACAACGGAACGAACATGTATTGCCCTCTTCCGTCAGGACTTATCTACATTAACAGGAACTTTGCTGTTAAACTTAGAGCAATCGGAGCTACAACTTGACAAAGAGAAGGTTCAAAAGGATAGTTCCAGTGCTGCACTTCAAGTAATCTACAAACAATTTCAGTCATTCATTAGAAGGGAATTCTCATCAGATTACGATCATCACATGACTGAAATGTCCTTCAAAAAACACACTGGAATGGAAATTAACGCATTCATTGAGACATTTATCCAACTCATGGATAATGAGGAAAAGTACATCGAGGAAGCTGCACAAAAGGATGAAAACGTGAATGAGTGTCAGGTGCAATTGAGAGATAGTTGTGATGAGTCGGGTAATGTATCAATTGTAAGGTCGGGTGTTGCTGAATGCAGAATATCAGAGACAACAAAGAATGATGTAACCAGCTGCTCAGTAGCTCATGGCACACAAGAAGTGGATGTTGTGATCAGAAAGGTGAATGAATGTCGGGTACAATCAATAGATTGTAGTGTTGAGACCAGTAAGGCATCGGATGATGGATCAGTTGACACTAAAATACAGAGTCTCGGAGACAGTTAAGCTTGAAACAGCGGGTAGTTCAGTGACTCTTGTTACACATGATGTGGATGCAGATATCAGACCGATAAATGAACAGGTTTCATGTGATGAGGTACCCTTAACTGTTCAACATAGTGCATCCGCTAATGTACCTAAACAAAGCGATCTCAATCTTGAACATGATTCGATAAATGTTCCTTGGTTGAGGTCGAGTCTAATAATTTCAAAACAAATGATATGGTTGATAAAAGGCTTTTGATGAACTTTCAAACAAATTCTAAAACTTGAAAACATTGCATTTCACTTGAAATTGCAATACAAAGAAAGGAGGAAAGTTTTCAAACTAAGAAACCATGTAAAAATCAGGAATTTCCTGAATTTTGTGAATTTTTTGAAATAAACAATTTAAAAGCTCAGCTTCAAGCCAAAAACTCGACTATCAACAATTTGAAGAAACATATTTTTTATATGCATGTGAAAAGTAATTTGGTTACAAGTAATTCTGATGTTAATGCTATTGTTGATATTCAAATAAGAAATGATGAATTAGTGGTTTGTGTGGCCAAATTACTAAAGGAAAATGAGTCTTTGAGAAAGCATCACATAGAACTAAGTGACTCTGTCAAATAAGCTAGAACTAAGTCAATAGAACAAACAAACTCTTTGATAGCAAAAATTGATGAACTGAACACTCAACTTCAGGAAAAGAGTTTCGCTATTGTTGCCTTAAAGAATGAGCTTAGAAAAACCGTAGGGAAAAGTGTGAATACTGAGTTTACAAAACCATCAACCTTGGGGAAGCAAGTTTCTCATCCCACTAGAGACCGGTTTGTTGTTAGGCAGCCTACTGCATTTATATATGAAAGAACAAAATTTTTGAAAACCCGGTTTGCCTCCCAAGTTGATGCTAAACAAATTTTGTCAAAACCAGTCACTTCACCTTATTTTTCTAACAATTCACATGATATGAATGACTTGTTCAAGAACTATAATCTAGAAAAAGCTAGGAAAAAGGCACAGATTCGAAAAGATGGAATTTTAGGTGCTAGACCTAGGGTGATGAATTCTACGAGATTTCAAGGCACTGCTAGTAGTTTTAAACCATTACCAAGGAACACTCAACTAAAGACTAGGGATTGGCTTGGATCTAAGAGTAGTTGCATTTTGAATAAATCTATTCCCATAGTAGATCACTCTAAGAACTCTAGATCATCTTCTGAATCCAAACAAGTTGTTTGCTCGAATTGTCTGAAATGCATCTTTAAGGCAAATCATGATAATTGTTTTTCAAAATCCCTAAAGAAAGTAAATGCTCATGCAAAGATTCAACCTGTTAATTCTAGGATCTACACTAAGTCTATGAAGCAAAACAAACAAAAAACTTCGCCTAAATGGATACCAACTGCTAAATCTTTGGAAACTAGGAATAACGATAAGTCTTCCACTATGCATAAGAAGCTTAACAATCCTAGACCTTGCCATAAGTGGATATCGTCTGGTAGAATGTTTAAGGATGTTGGACTTAGGTGGATACCTACCGGAAAGTCAGCTTTCGATGGCAAAATCAAGGTTGACCGTGAAACCCCAAAAGGTTTGGATACTAATGTCACTAACTATATATATATATATATATATATATATATATATATATATATATATATATATATATATATATATATATATATATATATATATATATATATATATATATATATATGCAAACAAGCTTGTAATGTTAGTGCGGTAGTCCTTACTCGATTGCGAGATACTTGATCCTTCAATACATGGACCGGCTTAAAGTATGGATAACACAAGGATTGATATCTCATAACTCACGGGTTCAAGTAACTCAACCTTGATATTCAATCGGCTATGACGTTTGAACACAACAGTTCAAGCCTCATTCTCTAAAGAAAAGAAAAGTGTACTTTTCAGTGCGCTTTATCTTCGAAAGAAGAGAAATCTTCTTATGACGTCTGCTCACATCGGCCAGCCTCGTTCTTCAACACTATGGCGTCAGAGATAACACTTCGTGACTCGTTCCTCAAAGAAAAGAAAAGTGTACGCCTCGGTCGGTTTATCTTCGAATAAGAGAAATCTTCATTTTTATGACCATTCTCATCGACATTCTTCATCAACAAGCTTCATGTTTTTCCATGCTCAGTCAATCCTCAAGTGGATTTCCGTTCATTGGTATATATTCTTATTCACTTGCTCAATCAAAAATGGAAAACTTCATTTGCAATTTTTGAGGGGGAGAAGAGTGAATATACTACATGTTGATGGATGTATGAGTTATGGTCATACGATTCTCCAACGCCAAATGTCTTCACTCACTAAGGATAACTGGGATTTACTATTTGGGATTCATTGTTTTTCAAGATATGTTTGATGAGTACTTCCAACCTCCAACGAATGTTGATCATCCAGTTCAAGCTCATGCTCGGTTCCTACTCACTCAACTGGTTCACCATCTAAAAGTACTTCTCGAATTCTCAAGAAACCTTATCTCCGCCATTTCACAAGGCGTTGATAATGACTATCATGATATTGTAGTTGCACTATTGAATAATGATCTGCTCTTTGGTATTCCTTTGCCAAATCTTCACGGATTATTGCTCCTCTCTTTGTGCACGCTATAAATCAACCACATGAACATTAAGGAAAATTACTACCTCATCCGCTTAAAAACATTATTGGTGAATCTTCCAGATCAGTCTCTACATGTATACCTTTAGGAAGAATGCATTGATGTTGAGCAATCATTTGTTCTGGTTCATTCAGTGGGTCAATGTACATCCGATTATATGTTTATTCACGTGTTGGGCATTTGAAAAAAGTTGATTACTTCGGAGTTAATCATTTATCACTTATTTGAGATTGAAGTTGACTTTCACAAAGGCGTGTTCTTATTTGATAACTTGCTCGGGCTTAAGAATTTGAGTTGAATACTTGGTTTATCTAGTTACCGGTGATCGGGTGGATGGTTGAAGACCGTTAACTATCACTATTAGGAGTTACGTTGTGTTACTCAGTGTCACACGTTGATGACGGTGTGGATAATCTCAAGAGGTGTTAATGTCTCATACTTTGTTTGAGTAGTGAGTACTTAGGGATTTCCTTGAAGCATAGATTCTCGACACCGTTCTTCCATCATCAAATGCAAGCTTAAGATACAAATGTGGGGAATTCGACTTCAGTTTCAAGTTTGGTATATCGGGTTTCTTCTTTAAGTGGTTAATTCAAATTGTCTTCATATGGGTTGATAAAGATAGTCAGAGAGAGTTTCTGTTGCAGTTGATTCTCACAGGATTCAGTTGAGCTAATTGTTTGTTCTTCTCTATGTCAAGAGTATTTGGCATGTATAATGTGTTGCTGATTCTGAGGTATCAAAACCAGCAAGGGGAAGGAGATATATATCTAAACACACAACGAGTACACGTGATGAACTTAATACTTCTTCGATATTGAAGTAATCCCAGGAAATACAAATGTCATAACCGCAAAGAAACTCAGTGTTTAACTCGTAGCCTTTGGTGTGTTATTCCAACTATTTGGGGGAAGGATGTATTATTCTAACTATTTGAGGGAAGGATATACTATTCCAAATATTTGGGGGAAGGATGCATTATTCCAACCATTTGGGGGGAAGTGGTCTCTGGATACTTTTGGTATGTGTTAACTCAACTTTCAGTAGGAAAAAATATGAGAAGAATATGTGGAGCGTGAGATGATATTTCTTATCGACATCTTCTATATGATTTATGGTAGTGCTTCCAGTTATTGCCTCATGTACACCATGCAATGATGATTCCGATGAGATCGTAACCATCAGGGGAGAGATATGTGTACATCAGGGATGCACAACATGTTCACTTGATCGAGCTAATTCAGTTACTCCGGAGTTGACATCCGCAGAGATGATTAGTAACTCAACTTGTTACATAGTTGTCATTGTCTCTACTCTTGTTGGGTACATGTGTACATTATGGGCTGATTGGTTATATGTTAGATAACTGGAATGCATTTGGTGAAATGAAGATGTTGATATATTGTTCCCTCGAATTGGCAAACTGCTCAAAACCGCAGAGCAATGTGTACACCGAAGACGCAAAACAGGTTCACATGATCAGGGCCTAATCATATATTCCGAGTTTGATACCGCAGAGATGATCAGTGTTTTAACTTGTTACTCCGGTGCTATCGTCTTCTTCGGGTTCTTGAGCTTCATACAATGAGACTGTTTGATTCAATTCTACTTCTTGGGGAAATGGTCTTCATTCAAAGATTGTCAGTTTAGGGGGAAGCTACCAAAGTTTCACTTTCAGAAGGCTCATGTTTAGACGATTTTCTCAGATGCCTCGAATGCTTTGGTGGTGAAAGTTTAAGAGATGTTGATTTCTTTCTTCTACTACGGGCTATTCGATATCCTTATCTCGGTACTCGTATCATTGTCTTCTTAAACTATATCATCTAAACTATCTGTGTAAATATTTATCAAAAACCCAATACAAAAATATAAAACCAACAAAAAGAAAATTGAAAAATATAAAACCAACAAAAACCCATAAAAATCAGAAAATTTGAAAAAGACCAAAAAATATTGTTTTTCTAAGACATGTCTTCTGGTATCGATAACATCTATAGTCTTAGAAATGTCATTCAACAATGGCACGGGACCATAGATGAAGTTCGAGCAGAAGGTGTAAATATTTCTTTTCAAAACATGTCACAAATCAAATGGCTTACAGTTATTTCAGACTGTAACCCGTGCTAAATCTATGGCTTGCAGTTATTTCAGACTGTAACCCAGGCTTAAACCATGGCTTTCTATTAATTCAGATAACAACCCTTTCTTCAAGAAAGGAAAGTGCTGCGCTAAACCAAAATTTTCAAATATTTCGTGCACTTTTCCTAAAACAAAATGAGGAAAGTATGTCAAGGATCTTGTTCTACTCAAATATTTTTCTTCTAAAATTCTTCGTAAAAATATTTGTTTGAACAAAATGGTGGTAAATGAGTTGCTTGAAAATCAATCAGAATCAAGTTTTCATAAAATTGCAAAAACTCAATCAATGACTTCAGCGCTTTTAAAACTTTTCAGAGAATGAGTCATTGATTGAGGGGGAGAATGTTTTCAAATTTACATCATCTAACGGGCTTTCTTATATATCCTACGTGCTTAACTAAAAATGATATTTGCCTATGTCGAAGGACTAGGAATTTAGGATATGATTGTTTGGATTAGATGATTAGAGTTTGATGAATACATTATTCCCATGCTTTACATGATCTGATTGATATGTTGAATTGACTTTTATTAGTCGATTATTGTTTGGGTGATGTTGACCACCATATATCTGTATGTTTGTGTTTACTAACGTATGCAGATAAGATGGTCGACAAAAGAAGAAACGGGACTTAATTAGATCTCTCTATTGATAGTTGGCATGATAGTTGTAACTTCAAAGGTCTCACTGCATCAACAGATGGTTTTTCTTCAAGCCTTACAGCAACAAAAGAAGCAACTCAACTACTTAACATATCTTTGTGCAGGAAAAAGTAATGGATGATACCATTTTTCTTAAAACAATTGTGAAAATGTTGTTTTGAAAATGAAAAAATAATTGTTTGAAAATAAATTGAACTAAATCTTGGAAATCAACTGGACTTCATTTTTTAAAACTTAAGTCACTCAATCAACGACTTCGGTCATTGATTAAGGGGGAGAGTGATTTCAAATTGAATAGTTTCAAACAATATTTCTTCATAAAAGTCCATTTGTACTAAATAAGTGGTGATCTAAAACTTTAATGTTATGTCATGGTATGATTTTCTTTAAAACTCAAAGATCTTTCAAAATGAAATTTTTTCTGTTCTTGTTTGATTGTGAAATTATTTTATTTTACTAAAAGATCTCTTTAAACTATCATACCTGACACTAACAATCTTTAATGTCTAAAATTGATCCTGATAAATCATTTTTCAAAATTAAATCGTGCCACGTGTTTCCCCTAAAATTTTCTAAATGATTTAAATCATTTGGGATCACAAATCTCAAATGGTTTGATATTTTTGATTGGGGGAGAGATCGTGATTTAAATCTCAAATCGGTTTTAAAAGGATAATTATTTCAAAAGCACTCCTTCCTTCGTGTGCCAAACGATTTCAAATACATAATGCACGTGATTGAGGAGGAGCATTTAACCAAAAACCAGAAGAGTATTTAAACAAGGCCACATATTCTCCCATGTCTTCCAAACCTTATTAAATCACTTGGGATCCAAAATCTCAAAGGGTTTGATATTTTTGATCAGGGGAGAATTTGTGATTTAATATGAATTTTGATAAAAGATGATCGTTTTGATTCAATGTGCAAGTTCTCTCTAATATGTGTTAAACTCTTTCATATATCGATGCACATATTGAGGGGGAGCGAATGGTTTCTGTTGACAATCGTGAAAAGTACTTCTAAAGAACTCTTTCCTCTATGTGATAAAATGATTTCATATATCCTACGCACATATTGAGAGGGGGAATTTACCAAAGAAATTCAAATGGCTTTTTCTACGAAAATTGTGATCATGAATACATTTCAAAGAACTCTTGCCTCCATGTGCTAAACAATTTCAAAATCATAAGCAAATGTTGAGGGGGAGCATTTCTAAATGATCAAAAATAATTAAGGTACAAAATGTTTTAATTTTTTTATCACAAGTACCTTGATTGATTTTCCAAATGATTTTTCAATTGGTTTCATGAAGGAAAGAACAATACCAAAAGACCGACCAATTTACTTTATGCATGGTGTTATAAGGATGGTTAGGTTAGGTATTCGTTCCCACGATCCCGCCAGAGCCGGAGGGATCTACCCAGGGACAATCCACTAGATAGTGTAGAGACTGTGGAAAACTAAAAGGGGGGGGGGGTTGAATAGTTTTACCAATTTAAAACTTCCTTTTAAATATTTAGATCGACTTATGTCAATCTATTTTGTTGTTTATGTTGGACGTTGATAGATAGATATATAAACGTGTAATGAAAGATAAAGAGTAAGAAGCACACAACCATGACACAAGTATTTATAGTGGTTCGGCTACAAGGACACCTTCCTTGCCTACTCCACCCCGAGTCACCTACTCGAGTTCGTAACACTACACCAATCTCCTTATGGCGGAGAAGCCTTCACAAGGTCGCTTACACCTTTTCCTAAGACAAAGCTAAATACCGAGTTCTTTCACACCAAGGCGAACCACACCTAACACAACGTCGCCTACCCTTTATACGGTGCTAGGCTAACCACCGAGTTCTTTCACTCCAAGGAGAACTAATCCTATCACAACGTCGCCTACCCTTTATTAGGTACTAGGCTAAGCACCTAGTTCCATTACTATGGAGGAACTACTACCCATCACAACACAACACCTAACCTCAAGGAGATCCACTCCTTATTACAACACCATCAAGGATATCACCATCCTTGGAAATAAACAAATACTTATATGTATAATGATGCACCTCATCGATTATACGACCTAGGAATTCTTCCGTAATGCCACTTGATTTGATTCTTAGACATTCTTCAGTAATGCCTTTGACACAACGCTTGGCACCTTTCACTAATGCCTTCGTCTTGAAACCTTTAGCATTCTTCACTAATGCTTTTGACACAAACGTTTAGCACTTTTCACTAATGCTTTCGTCTTGACTCTTTCGGCATCCTTCACTAATGCCTTCAACACAACATCTACGGAGGAAGAAAGAACTATCAACAAGAGAACCTCAGTTGTCTTGATGATGACGAAGTATGGCAACTCATGGACTTGAGCTTGCTCAACTTCAAGAAGTTGTGATCTTGCCTTTAAGAGGAACCTAGAGAATCACACAAAAACAAAAGACAAACTACATAGAAAGATCCTTTAGGATCAGTGGTTAGAGAGGTACAATACTTGGAGAAAGTATGTGTAAAAGTGGTGAGCCAAAAGGAAGAAATAGCTCACTATTTATAGAGGAGAAAGTTCACTGTTCCCCGGATCCCACGGATCCCTCCCACAAGGATCCGGCTAGCGTAAAGCTAGGGATCCGTGGACGCCCTCTTACCCATGGGTATTTTTGGTTATAGGTCATGGGTCATGGGTTATGGGTTGATCCATGGGTTTCTTTCTAGATACAATGTATCTCTAGAATACAATGAACCTAGTTAAGTGGTTTGGACAAAACCATGGGTTATGGGTCAATACCATTTGTTAGTTTTTACCTATTTTAGTATATACTTGTTTTTACCCATTTTAGTATATACTTAGTTAAGTATATGTTAGCCCAATATGTAAACACTAGTTGTTGTACATATGTATCTTTAAATCATAAAATCACTTATACTTGTTTTAGTGTTTTATGTGAAAATGTAAGTGTGTTAGAAAACTATTGGCTCAAACAGTTTACGTATTTTATTTGTTTCGTTAAAATGATTTTACGTTTGTTATCGACAAAACATTAGAAGATCGTAAAATATAAATAAACGTTTTTACGGCTTATTTTTATTAACAAAATCCCCCTTTTTGTTGATGACAAAACATAAAATTATTTTAAGAAAAATCTAAAATTCGTAAAAGTTCGAATTGGAGTTTTTACTCTTCTCCCCATTTTTGTCGAAACAAAAAAAGCTTCGAAAAGAAGCTAACACAAAGTTTTAAGAAAAATATGTAAAAAGAAAAGATGTAAAGTGAGTAAGTGACGGGAATGGTTCTCGTCTTAACTCCCCCTTGACGATTCCATCCCTTTGTGAGGGCGTCAAGTACATAAAGATAATTTAGCTAATATATTGCAATTATGTTTGCAAATGGTTCGTCCTTGTGACGAAAATGCTCCCGCTTGAAGATTGCAACTTTGCAATGGGGTGTCATTAAGAGTAATCCAATTAAGGATCAAGTTGCAAATGGATTTGCAATGTATGGTTTTGACACAAAGCTCCCCTAGCTTTATGGTGTCAAAATCTTCATGTGTATTTTGAAAATCTACAAAGTAAAGGTTAGAAAACAAGAGTATAGTGCATAATTTCCTGCAAATAAAACTCAAGTTAGTAGTAATTTGTGCTTTTGGATCACGGATCCCACGGTTCCCTTTATGTAGGGATCTATCTAAGCCATTTCTAGGGATCCGGCTGTCTGGTGACTGTTTCTTCAGCAATGAAGATATGCCAAACAGTGCTAATGAAGAGGTGAAATATGTATATGATTTAGCAAGCACAAAACAATCATGGCATATCGATATTCATTAAAAAACAAGAGATAATCAAACAAATCTCTAAAACTAAGAGAATGATCTAGCCATACAAGTACTACTAATGCTAATGAGTTACCCAAACTCAAGATTCAACTAAAAGCTTAATGATGATCAAGGATGAGATAGGTTTCCTAACGTTCTAAGTTTGAGCTTGTGACAATGATGCTCATTGTTTTTTAGGCATGTTGACCTCTTCGAAACGTTCGAGGAGGTGATAAAACATGAAACGTTGCTCTTCACGTAGTTCATGTATCAACCTTTCAACATGTTCACAATGATAGCAATCCTTGTCATGGTTTTGGGCTTCTTGAAGCGGAGGTTCAAGTGAAGTGGGTGGAAGATCCTCAAAAGGAGGAATTGGTGGAGGCTCATTAAGTGGTGGCTCAACAATGTTTGAGGGTGGAGGTAAGGAAGTTTCAACTTCCATGTGGTCGGGTGGTTGGCTTTGATGTCTCCTCATAATCCAAAATGGACTATTGGGTGGAATAAGAGAGGTTGAGATTGGTGCAAGTGTTGATTCAACACTTTGGTTTTGTTGCACAACCTTTTCGAGTGAATTTGTTGGTAGTGGTGGAAGATGAGATGGCCAAGGAGGTAAGTCCTCTAAGTTGTGAGAATGTGGAGATGATAGTGAGGTGGCTCTAGGCACCAATGATGTTGGTTGAGTTGAAGAGGGTATGTTTGGTTTAGTAGAATTTAGTGATGATATCCTTGTGGGAACAATCCTCTTGGGGATTAGTTTGATTGGTTTCTTTGGTGTAGGGGAAATCCCAGCATTTGTGGATTTAATCGGAGATGATTCGGTTGAGGAAACTTCGTGTATGATCCTAGTATGTTTCTTGGGTGGTTCTTGGGTGGATGAGTTAGCACTAGGAGCTTTTCTCATGATGAGATGACTAAGGAATATCTTTGTAATTGCTGAGAATTGTGTTGAGTTTGATGACTAAGTTGTTCTAACAATATGACTTATAAAGAGAAGAATTTGGTAAGTGCATTTAAGACTTAAGCCACTAAGATTCTTAAAAATTTGATGATTAACATGCACAAGATTGAAGGCCAGAATTTCACTGATCTAGGATCCTAATAAGGATGAGATGGAGTGTTTAAGTAAGCAAGATGAGCTTGAAATGATTGTTTTGGCTAGATTTGACATAATATGTCACCCGGATCCCACGGTTCCCTCCATTGAGGGATCCGGCTAGGCTAATCCTAGGGATCCGGCTCTCAGCAGTTATGAAAGGTTAGAAATGAAGTTTCTAAAAGCTAAAACCTATATCATTTTGGGTGTTTCAGTCCTCCTAAGTATCTAAGATGAGGGTGTACTTGAATGATCAAGAATAATGAATATTATAGCAAATGATTGCTTTTTATGGAAGGAAAATTGGACTAAATGACTACCAATGGTTGTTCAAGAATAACACAAAGAGTTTTGGTGGCGTCAAGTCACAATAAATGATCCTAGAGATCAGATTTTAGCTTGAGATGGAGTTAGAAAAAATCCTTAAAAATCACAAAAATTGGAAAACTAATTTTTGACCCATTTTGACATAAGGATGACTAGAAACAATTTTCTGAAATTGTTCAATATGTCCACCTAAGTGTTTTGAGAGATGAAACGCAATTTGTGAATATTGAAGCGGAAATATGGTGAGTTTTGATGTGTTGATAAATCAAAAGACATTTTGACTAAGATCTTATGTAAACTATACGTGAGTCTAAGCCTTTCTCATCCTAGAAGTAGACTTAGTTGAGTTCTAATATCTTTAGCTAATGTGATGATATCTAGTAAGCTATCATGATGTAAGGGATGCTGTATTGCTGATCTGATGCCACGAATCCCACGGTTCCCTCAAGGGAGGGATCCGTCTAGGCTATTCCTAGGGATCCGGCATCTGCAGATCAGAACCCCCACAGAATAATGTGCAGATTTTGCACACTAATTAACCATTAAACTAAACAACAAGTACAAGCATGTCATCACATAACAACACTCATTGATAATGGTAGAAGTAACAATATCCAAATTACCACAAACAAAAGTGCTAAAACATAATCATCCACACATAAGTCAAGTGTTCAAAATAAGCATATTCCTATTGTCTCTTTCGTCAATTCTTTCTTTTCCTTTTTGACGACTTTTTGTGGTAAGCAAGATTTTAAATCATGCCCCTCAATTGTTTGAATTCCGCGGTTTCGTTTGGAATGGTTGGAAGTTGTTCGTAGTAATCAAAGGGTTCTAATTCAATGTTGGCTATGGGGTCGACATCTTCTTCTTCTTCTTCATTTTCTTCTTCTTCTCCTTCCGAGGAGTCCGAGAGTTCTTTAGGTTTCTTTCCATTGACCATGAAGCGTTTAGAGGATATTTTGGTAAGAGGTACCATTACATGATCGGCAAAGAAATGATCATTGTTGATAGGAGATGGTTGCAATGCACTAACATACTTACAAAGTCGTGTTAGGAGCATACCATATGGAAGTACCATGTTGGAGGCTTCGAATACCCCGACTATTCTCCTTACCATGTAATAGGCGAGATTAAATGGCTTTTGGTGGATAAGACAATAGATCATTTGCACAAGACATGCGTTTGGATGATCCTTGTTACCAACTAGGCTTATGACGTTTTCCCTAAGGATTTCTTCCCATTTTTTAAATATGGGATGCATTTCGAAAAGTTACATTTGAAAAGGATCACGGTGGATGAGCTTTTTGTTTTGGCTGTACCGGGATTGGTCGGTCCTAACGTTGAAGATAGTATCTCGAATGGTTTCAGGATCATCGAGTGGAGTATTGTAGATAGGTTTGGAATCAAGTGCAAGGTTTTGAGCGTTAATTGCCCAATCTTGAGAGTACATACAAATTCCTTCACAAGGAATGCGAAGAATTTGAGAAAAGGTGTTGAGTGGGAGAATGAAGTTTCGTTTATTGACGATGAAGGCGATTGAAATGCTATCATCGGCGTTTCGAATGATCCTAATGATTTTATAAAACTCAAAGATGAAGACAGGACAAATTTGTTCATCAATGTCAAGAAGACAATCAAAATTGATTGCCGAGAAGACTTGACGAATGTCGGTATCCTCAAGGAAACATTCCTTGATTACACGACCTTCGTGGATAAGTCATTTTTCAAGATTTTTGAAGACCTTGCGGTCGGTTTTTGAGAATTCCTCATTTCGATAGTAATGAGTAAGGTAATGGACGGTATCATGATGATCTTGTCGAGTGGCTTTAGGCATGGTTGGTCCTAGAAACACAAATTTTCCAATTAGGTAAAATTAGTTGAGATGGGTTTATGGTTTTGATTTGTATTAACAATGTTGTGAACACGATGTGATCTTAATTATGTAAAAATCCCCTTTTAATGATCAATTTTGAAAACCCTAATTAGATTTATTGATTAGAGATTGTGAAACCATAAACCCTAGGATGAGGATGATGAAAAATTAGAACAAGTTAGTGTAAAAACTTACAATAGTGTTCTAAAGAGTAATACTTGAGGGTATGGAGTCCAATGAAGATGAAATCAGTAGTTTAGTCATTTTGTTATGTGAGGAGAGGGAAAAAGATCAGTGGTGATTTTGAATGCGTATAGCTGTGTTCTGTTCCACGGTTCCCCCGGATCCCTTGTATTTGGGATTCGGCTAGTACAACTAGGGGGATTCGGCTACTGTGGACAGAACAAGGTTTGTTTGGCATTATTTTTGTAGTAGGCTATAATCTAGCTTAAAAAATATAGTTTTGAGATATCAAATGAAAGGTTGTTTTTGGTCGACGGATTTTGATAAGTTACTTATCGAGGGTTCATGTGTGACGACGGCGTTAGTTTGACGAATCAAAAGGAATACTATTCCCGATGATGAATAAGTCGGAAAAGTGAGAAAGAGACTAGCAATTATTAAACAAAGAGAACTATGATATCAATACACTCATGTAAGCTATCTAATGAAAAGTAAAACATACCTCTATGCTTCTTGGTTTGGCATAATACCAGAAATACTTCATGAGCTCTTAAAGTAATCCTTTGTACTTGGCGTAAGTAAGTTGTGATTACTTATAGATCCTTTCTTGAAGGTTGACTTCATTATTCTTTGAATATAAATAAAGGTTTTGGAGAGATCCTAGCATCAAGATTTCTTGAAACAAAAATGTTAGGATGATCTATCAGTGTCCAACAAAATGATTTTAAAACATGACTTTGAAAAAAAAATCCTTCTTTGTAGTTTTCAAACATACACGGATCGTATCAAGTTTTTAAAGTACAACATACTTTAAGAAACTTGGTAACGAAGCTCTGATGCCAATTGTGGAAAACTAGAAGGGGGGGGGGGTTGAATAGTTTTACCAATTTAAAACTTCCTTTTAAATATTTAGATCGACTTATGTCAATCTATTTTGTTGTTTATGTTGGACGTTGATAGATAGATATATAAACGTGTAATGAAAGATAAAGAGTAAGAAACACATAACCACGACACAAGTATTTATAGTGGTTCGGCTACAAGGACACCTTCCTTGCCTTACTCCACTCCCAGAGTCACCTACTCGAGAGTTCGTAAACACTACACCAATCTCCTTATGGCGGAGAAGCCTTCACAACATCACTTACACCTTTTTCCGGTACAAAGCTAAATACCGAGTTCTTTCACACCAAGGCGAACCACACCTAACACAACATCGCCTACCCTTTATACGGTGCAAGGCTAACAACCGAGTTCTTTCACTCCAAGGAGAACTAATCCTATCACAATGTCGCCTACCCTTTATTAGGTACTAGGCTAAACACCTAATTCCATTACTATGGAGGAACTACTACCCATCACAACACAACACCTAACCTCAAGGAGATCCACTCCTTATTACAACACAATCAAGGATATCACCATCCTTGGAAATAAACAAATACTTATATGTGTAACGATGCACCTCATCGATTATACGACCTAGGCATTCTTCCCTAATGCCACTTGATTTGATTCTTAGACATTCTTCACTAATGCCTTTGACACAACGCTTGGCACCTTTCACTAATGCCTTCGTCTTGACACCTTTAGCGTTCTTCACTAATGGTTTTGACACAAACGTTTAGCACTTTTCACTAATGCTTTCGTCTTGACTCTTTCGGCATCCTTCACTAATGCCTTCAACACAACATCTACGGAGGCAGAAAGAACTATCAACAAGAGAACCTCAGTTGTCTTGATGATGACGAAGTATGGCAACTCATGCACTTGAGCTTGCTCGAATTCAAGAAATTGTGATCTTGCCTTTAAGAGGAACCTAGAGAATCACACAAAAACAAAAGACAAACTACATAGAAAGATCCTTTAGGATCAGTGGTTAGAGAGGTACAATAAATGGAGAAAGTATGTGTGAAAGTGGTGAGCCAAAGGAAGAAATGGCTCACTATTTATAGAGGAGAAAGTTCACTGTTCCCCGGATCCCACGGATCCCTCCCACAAGGGATCCGGCTAGCGTAAAGCTAGGGATCCGTGGGACGCTCCTCTTACCCATGGGTATTTTTGGTTATGGTTCATGGGTCATGGGTTATCGGTTGATCCATGGGTTTCTTTATAGATACAATGTATCTCTAGAATACAATGAACCTAGTTAAGTGGTTTGGACAAAACCATGGGTTATGGGTCAATACCATTTGTTAGTTTTTACCTATTTTTGTATATACTTGTTTTTACCCATTTTAGTATATACTTAGTTAAGTATATGTTAGCCCAATATGTAAACACTAGTTGTTGTACATATGTAGCTTTAAATCATAAAATCACTTATACTTGTTTTAGTGTTTTATGTGAAAACGTAAGTGTGTTAGAAAACTATTGGCTCAAACATTTTACGTATTTTATTTGTTTCGTTAAAATGATTTTACGTTTGTTATCGACAAAACATTAGAAGATCGTAAAATATAAATAAACGTTTTTACGGCTTATTTGTATTAACAGAGTCCGTAGGTATGATGAAAAAAAGGAGAAAAATGAGAATACGGGAAGAGTGCGGACTAAGACAGAGCTAGTACTGGAATAAACCCAACAAGGTTCTAGTTATGAAGTCTCGGTAAGCATCAAGGGTTGAAGAATGAAAAGAATTGAATGTGAAAAGGGTGAAAAGAAATAGCCTCCATTAATTCAACCTTAGGGCGAAACCGGGTTCAATACATATGCTCTTGGTGTCTACTAAGGTAACAACGATATTGAAGACAAGACGTCATGGACCCAGTGACGCACTGCACCTAACTTCCCAAGCTACTCAAGTTCCTCTTAAAAGGGCTTGTTTCCTTCTCACGGGGAACCTACATAATCTATCGACTTTCTCTTAGAGATTGTTGATATTGAAGAAGGAGACCATCTCCCTAGTCTTCGGTATAGGAATCCAAATGTGCACAATTGAGTCTAGAGCCAAGAGATCATCCACCATCTCATTATGACACAAAATTAATGAAGACTTGCTGTTTCACACAATGTGGAAAGTAAGTATATATTTAGAGTCCTACGCATTATCCTAGTGGTATTGCCAGAACATCAGAGTGATATGTAAAATATTCACGATGAAGATGGAAATCCTTCTAGAGTCAACATCAAACAAGCTCTTGGTGGGTGGCATATGAGATCTATCCAATAGATCAAGCTTGTGACAACTGGACAGAAACGATGGGGCGATTTATTTTTGAATCTACCTTGGTCCAGGAAATGAATTGACGAATACTTTTAGAAAAACCGTTCGATGTGCAAATCTTCTTTTCTCTAGCACATCGAATGTGTATTCATGTTTTCAAAAACAAAAAGTATCTCTGATTGAAAAAATACTTTTGGAAAAACCGTTTGATGTGCAAATCTCTTCTTTTCCCTAGCACATCGAATGTGTATTCTCTTTCAAATACAAAAAGTATTTTAAATTGAAAATTGATCTTTCTTATAAAACCTTCGTCGTATTGCAAAACTCTTTCTTCTAAGCAATACGCGATTGTTTTTCAAATCAATTTTTTATCAATCAATGAATCTCAATTCGTTGGTTCACTCACTCCGTGTTGTCTTCTTTGGGACGCTCCTGTTTGAGAATGGCTAGAACAGCTGCGAAACCCTGCCAAGGAGATTATTCGGAATTATACCGATCACGAGCGATTTGTCCGATCAACGGGAACCGTGGGCGTGTACACAATTCAACGAAAGTGGTCAAAGATACTTGTGTTTTATTGCTAATCGTTGTTTGCGGTACATTTGACGGTTGCGGTGATCGAATTCGAAGTCAATCCAAAGCCGCATGCTCACAGCATCCACACTTAATTAAAGAAATCATGACAAGTGCTTATCTACATGACCTGGCTCTGATATTTTTATACTATGCTTATGCTACGCTGCTGCAAATATCATGAACCAGTAAAAGCTTCCGCTACTCTGATGAAAAGATGTCATCATCCAAAAGTGTGAGTATGTCGGTCCAAAAGTCACAACATCACATGTAGTCAAAACAAAAAGGGTGATTCAGAGATTTACTGTGACTAATGATCTCGAAGAAAGCTCAAAGATCATCAAGATGTGGATCAGTTAAAGGCTTCTACTAAAAGTACAAAGTAATCGGACTATGAAGAGTCACTGCTTAAGAACAAAGATTGCGAAAGTGAAGAATTAAAGTCTACGAGCTCAAGACTGAAGATAAAATAGAATGCTAGGATTCGAAATGTAAAACATGGGGTGACCTCCCTTAGGGGGAGATTTTTAGGAATTGGAAATTCCATAAGGAAGTGTCGGTCACCCCAATTATAGTCTAGCATAAGTTAGCTCGTAGACTTATCGTTATTTACGTTATTCAGTAGTTAATTAATTAGTTCTTTAGTTAGTTATTTAGTTTAGAGCAACACCGTGGAGGACGGACGGGTCTTTACCCACTGTATGCCTGATCCACAGTCTGAAGGAGGATGTGTAGTATGTATCTATATACCCTCTACCTCCCAAGGTAGAGGGTTGGACCTTTCACTCAATCTAACATTTCTTTCTTTTGTTTACTTTCTCTCTCTAGAAAGGATCACATCTTCTACTTTCTCTCTCTAAACTCTTGTATAATTCGACCCTATATGTGATTGATTGTGTGTTTATGAAAACCAATATCTAACACTCTTCTCTCACATTACGCCATACCAAAAGCGTAGCTCAGAAGACCAACCAAACTGAAGATTACGGCATAACTCCATTTTAGGATTACGCTGTAACTAATTAGGTCAAATGATGTTCCAGGCCGCTGCAAGCTACGCCATAACTCTTTCCATGATTACGTCGTAATCATGATTTATTGAAGATACGGCGTAACTCATTCCATTTGTTTCGCCGTAACCAGCTTTTCCAGAGCAAATTACGAAGATATTGATGTTACGGCGTAACTCTAGTTATACCGTAACTAGATCTGGCCTATAAATACCGCCCAAAATTCTGCATTTCTCATCATTCACTCTACACACAAAAGCAGAGAACGTGGGTAGGAGGGTCAAGGTACATCTTGAGGAGCATATGGAGCCATCTCCAAGGGAGAAATCACTCCCTAACGATAAGCATTAGCGTTTTATTATTTCTTTACTTTCAATTCATGCATTTCATTATGTCAAACATTGAATCAATTGTTTCAGTTAATATGAGCGGCTAAGCACCTCTGGTGCTAGCCTAGTTATGATTCCTTAATTGTTTTGTTTTTGTTTACATTGCTTCCGTATAATTGTTTCTAGTGTATGCATGCATAGTTTGTTAGTAGCTACCCTTGTTTCGGTAGTTTTGAATGGCGGTAGTGTCTAGTTGCTTAGGAGAATTGACCAACTGACCCTAAGTAGGTAGACTGAGTGGGAAGGGTAAGAATTGACCAACTGACGACCCTTCTTCGCTTGTGCGATTTGACCAACTTATCACCTACCGTTTGGATGAATTTAAGAAGTTAGGGATGAGTGTCTAAGATGATATCACCCGGGGACTCATTGTTATGAATCTTGCATGTATCGGAACTTAATGACTAGGCTTAGGGGACTAAAAACAACTGGACTTTCAAGGGTAGTAGCTTGATCTCCGGTGGAAACCTTTGCTGATAGGTTAGGACGAACTGACCAAATGTTGTCCTAGCGAATTAAACCCCCACTTGAAGCAATTAGAAGTAATTAAACGTGAACTTAACATGATAGGATGAGTAACTAGGTTAGCACACTTCTCCTCTATTGATCACAACCTTTGCCCTTGTTTGCTTTCTGTTATTTTCTTGCTTTAGTAGTTAATCATTTCAATCTTAAAACCATTAAAATCTGTGACACTTAGACTTAATTAGAATCTGCTCACATAGCTCTTGGGACGACCTCGGTTTTACCGAATACTACACTACACACGATCGGGTACACTGCCCGTTAGTGCATAAGGGTAGACCATAGGTATAACGAGACATTTATAAATATTAAAACCTGGCCAGTAAAACCTGCATCAAGGAACAAAGCTAGTCCTATGCCCCACAAACCTATAAGTTCTTTTTTTCAGAC
The DNA here is from genome assembly GCA_022545495.1 of Chrysanthemum lavandulifolium. Classification (NCBI taxonomy): domain Eukaryota; kingdom Viridiplantae; phylum Streptophyta; class Magnoliopsida; order Asterales; family Asteraceae; genus Chrysanthemum; species Chrysanthemum lavandulifolium. The sequence goes on along the minus strand of CM040240.1, from coordinate 15,914,935 downwards.
ATATACTCTATATGTGCCTTTAAAGTATGGTGGGGGGAAAGGGGGAACTGCTGTTAAGCCCTTAGCAGGTTGTTCTTGGAACACACAAAGGAAAGGCTCATACTGGGTACCCAAGAACAATAGTGGATCTTATACATCTGCATGTCCAAACTTTTCAGATCCACAAGGCAGACCCAATTCATAAATTGCTTGGGTCCCCCTTTGAATCTAATTGTTATCCTGTTGTATATTTGTAGGTACATCCTTTTTCTGATGTTGTAGATGAACGTATTTTTGATAGTGGTTGCTCTAGGAGTATGACTGGCAACAAGGAAAGGCTGGATGACTTTCAAGAATTTAAAGGTGGAAAAGTGACTTGTGGTGGTGGTGAAGGCAGAATTACTGGAAAAGGGACAATCAGAACTCCCAAACAGGATTTTGAAAATGTCTACTATGTGGAAGAACTTCAACAGTTCAACTTGTCCTCCATCTCTCAAATATGTGACAAGCAAAATAAAGTTCTTTTCAATGATACTGATTGTATTATACTCTCCAAGGAATTCAAGCTTCCTGATGACAGTATGGTTCTTCTAAGGGTACCAAGGAACAAAACATTTATACCATCAATTTGAATGATCTCAGTCCAAAGGGGAATTTGGCTTGTTTGGTGGCAAAAGCATCTTCTGATGAATCTGTCAAGTGGCACAGGAGGATGGGTCATGTCAATTATAAAAACATGAACAAGTTGGTGAAGGGTAACTTAGTAAGAGGTTTACCTCTCAAGCTTTTCAAGATTGATCCTTCCTGTGTTTCCTAATGTAAAGGGAAGCAACACAAAGCCTAGCATAAGACCATAGCTGCTGTGAGCTCCATCTCTGAGCCTTTGCAATTACTTCATATGGATCTCTTTGGTCCTACTTCCATCAGAAGCATTGACCATAAATACTACTGCCTTGTGATCACTGATGACTATAGCAAATTCTGTTGGGTTTTCTTTCCAGAACATAAGGATGAGACTTATCTTGTCCTTTAGGACTTCTTGAATCTCATTGAAAACCAGTTGAACAAAAAGGTGAAAGCTATAAGGAGTGATAACTGTACAGAGTTTAAGAATGCTCTTATTATTGAACTATGTGGGACTAAAGGAATTAGGAGGGTTTATAGCAATGCCAGAACACCTCAGCAAAATGGAGTTGCTGAAAGGAAGAATAGAACCCTCATAGAGGCAGCCAGAACCATGTTGGCTGACTCTAAGTTACCCACTATGTTCTTGACTGAAGCAGTAAGAACTGCTTGTTATGTCCTGAATAGAGTTTTTGTAACTAGTCCTCACAATCAGACACCATATGCTTTACTGACTGGAAAGATTCCTTCTGTCAGTCGTTTCAAACCTTTTGGGTGTCATGTGACCATTCTCAATACAAGTGATTACTTGGGTAAATTTGATGGGAAGGCAGATGAAGGCTACATTGTTGGATACTCTGCAAGCAATAGAACCTACAGGGTGTACAATGTACCAAATAGAAAGGTGGAAGAGACTTTGAATCTGAGATATCTGGAAGACAAGCCTAATGTTCAGGGTCTTGGTCATGAATGGTATTTTGATCTTGATTATTTAACTGATTCTTTGGGCTATCATCATGTTAAAGCTAACCAATTTACAGGAACACAAGAAGCTTCATCTAACCCTGCATGTACTCAAGATATTGATTTAGATTCAGAACTTGATGAACAGGTCATCATTGTCCCCTCCTATCCATCTGACAGCTCTCCGGCAGCCAAGCCTAAAGTTTGTGCTGATGATATGCATGCTGATTCTACTATTGTCATTTCTGATGAAATTTTTCAAAAGGAACTTGCAAGACTGAAGGGTCAGGAACAAAGAGCCACTTCTGATGCTGGCAGACTTGTTTCTGCCTCAATTGTTCCTTCTGGTGCATCAATGTTTTCTCCTGGTGATGCTTCAGTTTCTTCTGGTGGTGAAACAACAGTTCATGATGATAGTCTCTCAGTTCCTTCTGTCAGTATTCCTCTTGGTAGTGTTCCAGTTCCTACTGGTAGTGGTGTCGATCCTTCTAGTGCTTCTACCAGTGTTTCTACTGACTCATCCTTTGATGCTGAACTTACACCAAGATTTCCAATACCATCAGACCTGGGCAATACTAAATCCTCATCTGGTATCTTCTCTTCTTCATCCTATGATGATGACTTTGGTGCTGATCTAACCAACTTGACATCAACTGTGGAAATCAGTCCTGTGGAAACTAAGAGAATCAATACAATACATCCTCAATCTTTGATTATTGGGGATCCTCATTCAACTGTGCAAACAAGAAGATAGGCCAGTAAACCTACTAATCGTGAATCTTCTTTTATCATCTACATCCACTCACAGAAAAGAGACAACCATACAGACTTTCAACATTGTGTGTTTGCTTGTTTTCTTTCTCAAGTGGAACCTAGGTGTGTAGCTCAAGCTCTTGAAAATCCAAGTTGGGTTGAAGCCATGCAAGCAGAATTGCAACAGTTCAAGTTTCAAAATGTATGGGTTCTTGTTGATTTGCTTGAAGGTAAATATGCTATTGGGACTAAGTAGATACTCAAAAACAAGAGGGATACCAGGGGGATTGTTGTCAGGAACAAGGCAAGGCTTGTAGCTCAAGGCTATAGACAGGAGGAAGGCATTGATTATGATGAATTCTTTGCTCCAGTTGCCATGATTGAGGCAATCAGATTGTTTTGGCATTTGCCTCCTACATGGGCTTTATGGTTTATCAAATGGATGTTAAAATTGCTTTTCTTTATGGTAAAATTGATGAGGAATTTTATGTCTCTCAGCCTAAGGGATTTGTGGATCCTTAATATCACATGAGAGTCTACAAGGTGGTCAAAGCACTATATGGTCTTCATCAAGCTCCAAGAGCTTGGTATGCAACCCTATATACATTTCTGCTCAAACATGGGTACAGAAGAGGCACAATTGACAAAACTCTCTTTCTCAAGAAAGGCAAAAGAGATATCATCCTGGTTCAAATTTATGTGGACGACATCATCTTTGTCTCTACAAAGAAGGCATGGTGTGAGGAATTTGAGGCCTTGATGAAGGGAGAATTTGAAATGAGTACCATGGGAGAATTAACTTTCTTTCTGGGATTACAAGTGCAGCAGAAACCTGATGGACTTTTTATCAGCCAAGACAAATATGTGAATGAGATCTTAAAGAAGTTTGACTTGGAGAATGTCAGGACAGCAACAACACCATATGAAGTTCCAAAACCTAAGTCCAAGAATGAACCTGATAGTCCTGTCAATGTACACCTATACAGGTCTATTATAGGTTCACTAATGTACTTGACAGCTTCCAGGCCTGATATCATGTTTGCTGTTAGTGCTTGTTCAAGGAATCAAGTCAATCCTACCACTTCTAATCAGGATGCAGTGAAGAAAATTTTCAAGTATCTCAAAGGTCAACCCAAGCTGGGCTTATGGTATCTAAGGGAGTCTCCCTTTGTACTTGAAGCCTATAGTGACAGTGATTATGCTGGTGCAAACAAGGACAGGAAATCCACAACAGGTGGATGTCAGTTTCTGGGTAGAAGGTTAATCTTATGGCAATGCAAGAAGCAAAGCAACGTATGAGAGAAAAATACACGATTTGCAACGACATTACGCCTGAACGAAAAGCTGTGATCGAATTTTTTTTTTATGGATGAAGCCCGCAAAGATGACAACATTGCTGACATGTTGTGGGGTGTGTTCAACAAATAAAGAACAACATCAGCACCAAAATCAATTGTAGCTATCGGGAGAACAAAACCGAAGGTGTAGGTGCATCAAGTTCGTCAGTTAGATTTGTTGAGCAACCTCTGTTAGATGAGGAACGTTTGGCTTATATCGAGGAATTTGTTAGTTATTGGTCTCCTTCGTATGATTCTGCATGCGGGGAGCATTCAGATTACTATTTATGATTTATGTATTTCGTATCGTTTTTATTTTTAATATATTAATTTTTTTATTTAGTATTGTAATGTTTTTATTTTTAATGAATTTTAAGTATGTTAAAAATATTTTAAAAAGAAAAAAAAATAACTAAGTAACAACTGTGGCAACTAGGTCGTCGTCAGATCGTCAGAGAGAAAAATCTGATGTGGCAGGGTCGACCTAGGTCACCACTGCTACCAGCCTTAGGGAATCTAAAGAGTCCATTAGAGCACTTCCATCAATAACGCTGATCTCGACGTTATTCGGTGTTATTCCGGTGTTATTGATAGAGGGTCGGTGTTATTCCTGTGTTAAAAGGCCGGTGTTAACACACCAATGCCCGTTAGGCTATGCACAATGGCTAAGGTTGAGGTCGGTTGAGGGCATGGGTTGTACTCGGTTATGCCATTGTGGGAAGAAGGTTGATGGTCGGTTGAGGGGAAGGTTGTGCCAAACTCGGTTGAGCTAACAATCGAGTTGTAAAGCCACAAAATCCAAAAAAAATCATACGGTTTGTAAAAAAGAAAAAAAAATTGTCAGGTCACCACCGCAAGAATCTGTCGTCGTCGTCGTCGGAGAGATGAAGGCGATGTGGCAAGACCGACGAACCAGTCGCCATTGTGCATAACCTTATATGTTTTTTTTATGCCCCTAAATGAGGGGTTGTTTTTGTAAATTGTTTGAGTGTTAAAGTTTAACTTGGGTGTTATTGTTGTGGATATTTTTTAGGGATGTTAAGGTGACGTGGCGCTGACGTGCAGTGAGACAGTGTTAAACTTTAACTTGTGTTAGATGATTTTATTTTAGTTAGGTGGGCCGTTATGGTCACACGCGTTTTTACTAACGTGTACGATGAATTTTGGGCCCAAATATTTGAATGAGAAATGCAATCGAGTTTTAACCTAATCATTCATGTTCTCTATAAATTAAACGCGCATGTTAAATTGATACTCTTCGAAAGTGACGGGAATGAATGGAAATTTGAAAAAGTAAATAACAAAAGCATGTGACATGAATAGTGAATAGTAACCATTTGTCCTTCTTTTTCTACAAATAATGCTCCTTTGTCTTTTAAAAGCAATACAATAATTCTTTTGTCCACAAAGTTACAACATTTTATTTCAAAACAAATGAAAAAGTAAACTTCTTTTTTTTCTTTTTTCTTTGTTTTAGAATCCTAATTTTTTTCACACCTATCACACAATATTCAAATATCACTTGACCAAAAGTCTTCGATAGTGAAAAAGTAGAAGTAAAAAAAGAAGAAAAATGAAGTCTATTTATTTCTTGTCTTTACTGGCAAAGGGGTCAAGTTTCTATTAAAGGCGTATCCTCGCGTGATCTAGGGTGATGCTATTCACATTGACAATTGATTTGAAACGCTGAATTAAAGTTACAACTTACAAGGGGACTGTAGACATCATATCTTTATAGCATACGGATTATTATATATTCCTTTCATTCAATAGTTTTTGTTTCAATTGTATTTCCTATTATTTCATTTACTTTATTCGTTTTTTACTTTTACTATTTTTTAAAGGTGTTCATGGGATGATTTGGTTCGATTCGGCTAAAGATTTTAACTATCCATAGTTGGTCGGGTAATTTATTTTACTATCCAAAACCGAATTGTACTAGGTGGGTAACCAGACATGCGGGTACTCAAAATGAGCGGTTACCCGCGGTTCGAGCACGGTTAACCATTCTAAAAACTTAATTAAATCGGTTTTTGCGGTTTCGAATTGAGCGAATCGGCTCGGTTCGTCGGTTTTTATGTCATCTACTTTTTTGTTTTTGGAAGTGATATGCACATTCATATTTTTAATTCGTACACTCAACTTTAGACATTACATAGTTTTGTTTATACAATTGAGTGTGCAAATAAAATAAATGTAGGCAAATCACCTCCTTTTGTGTTTACCTTTATTATTTTCTCCGTTTCAATTTATGTTCACATTTTGTTTTTATAGATGTTACAAACTAGTTATCGGTCACTAAAATAAACTAGACAAATAACTGCAAATAGCGATGAAATATAACAACAAATAATTATACTTGCGTATTTGTAGTTTAATGTGATTTAATGCAACACTTAAGGGTTCAATTTGTAGTAATTACGAGAAAAATGTCTATGACGAAAGAATGATAAAAGTTTGAGAATTAAAAATATTTAAACTATTCATTTAATGGTGGATATTGTCACTATTTTTAATCAGTAATTATACTTTTTTAAACCGTTTGTTTTTTTTCCGATAAACTTATGCTACTCGTGTGTGTGTTGCGACAATAGGTACACTATTAAAATTAGATTTTGGAGAATCAATATTTTTTTACGATACATTTTTTGTTGCAAAGTGTTAGTAATAGCTGTTTGTTTTAATACAAATTAGCGAAAGTAGCGGTGTTTGTAAAAAGTATATGTAGTTGTTAGCAATAACTATTTGATTTATTAAAAAAATTTGGAAACGTAGTGGTAGCTTTAAAGTGTAATGACATAAAAGAGCAGTGAGAAAAAAAAAATTCTTCATTAATAGGTTGATAAAAAAGAGAGGTAACATGAAAATGCTAATGCTAATGCTCAAGGCTCTTAACCAAACAAGTTTTGTATTATAAACGCCAAATATTAAATGATATATGTTCTAAAATGCTTCAAAACATTATGCGCCAAACACACTATTTATATTAAGAACTCAAGTTTATACACGAGATTTTAAATTATTACATTTATATACAAAATTGCAACTTTCGTCAAAAATCGTAAATGATAAAAGACGGAGAGAGCTTTGTAAAAAAAGAAAATAAAAAAGACATTCACAAATTTATATTAAATATTGAATTGGGGTAATAAAGATATGTTTAGAGCACATGGTACCGTAACGTCACATTGGGCGTTAATCTTATGTGGCGATGGTGTTGGTTTGTGTTACCATATCGGGTAAGCTTGGTGTTGGTTTGTGTTGGTTGAATCGTTGGTTAACCGGTGTGCGTTGGTAAGGAGTTTACACTTTATTTTGTAATTGGTTTGTTGTGTTTTAATTGGTTTATGGTGAGGCCCAAATATTGGGTTTGTGTTATGATACCAAGTGATTTTTGGGTGTTGGTGGTAAAGTAAGGATTTATGATGTGACGCTATTATAAGATTGACAAAATGTTGTTTTTGGTGTTGGTTTGTTTTATTGTACCTAGTGCTCTTAATAGATATATTTAGGATGTGTTTGGTTTATGGGTGTGGGGTGAGGTTTAGGTAATTATTATATAAGAGCCATGTTTGGTTAGATTATTAATTTTTGGATTTTACTAATAGTTCCAATTAGGGGTGGAAACGAGCCAAGCAGAGTCGAGCCAGAGTCTGCCAGAGCTCGAGCTCGGCTCGTTTAAGTTTTAAAAAGCTCAAGCTCGGCTCGTTTCGAGCTTTAAATTTTAAGCTCGAGCTCGGCTCGTGGTATGTTATATATATGCTCGTGCTTTGCTCGTTTATACGATTTGGCAAAGAAAAGTTAAAGCTTGGCTCGAGCTCGAGCTCGGCTCGTAATATCTTTATTGAGCTCGTTAATAAGCTCGAGCTCGGCTCGTATATATGTTTAATACTTTAAATATCATAATGTCGTGTAGGCTCGTTTAGGCTCGCGAGCCCAAACGAGCTTTGCATGTAAAGCTCGGGCTCGAGCTCGATTAATAAACGAGCTGCAACTTAAGCTCAAGCTCTTTTAGGCTCGGCTTGTTGGAGCTTTTTACCGATTCGATCTCGAGCTTTTTACGAGCGGCTCGACTCATTTTCACCCATAGTTTCAAAAGAAATTCCATTGTGTAAGGCTGGGATTTGTAAAAGTGTTGGGCTCATTTTTTCTTGTGTCTTAATATATTTAATAAATAATATATATTAATGTAAAATAATATAAATTTAATTTCTTTTTCGTATATTAAATCCAAATCTAAATCTTAAATCTATCTGGAAACCAAACAGACCCTTAATCAATTTAGATACACATTTTCTAGAATTTCTCTTATATTCAACCCATAGCTGATAATAGAACTAGAATAGATAGTTTTTGTTGCCTACTCACACGAACCCATATCCTTGCTTTTCTATCAATCTATAATTCTAATCTTCCTCCCCAATATGATATTATAGTGTCAGTATAGACCAAAATTCCGTTATCATTTAATTATGACTGATAATAAATACCGGGACTTTGCAATATTTTATTGATTACAATTATATAAATTCCATTTATTATAAACGCTCTCAGAGAAGTTATTAGAGATATTTTTCCTATCAAATTCATCGCTCCATCACTGGTTAAGTGTGTAAAACTGTAAATAGCCTTGGCGTATTATACATTTACAGCTTGGATGAATGATTAGTCAATGGTCTTTGTTTAAAAAGCAAAATTTCTACTAAGGCTGTCCACAGTCGTGACCCAACACGACCTTGCCACAACAGCTTTCTCTCTCCGATGACCCGATGACGACCAAGTTACCACAGTCGGTGACCAAGTTTAAAAAAAAAAGAAAAAAAAAGTGTGTGTGTAGAAATCGGTTGAAAAAATAACCGATTTTCGTTTTTGGGTTGCCTCGACCGATCCTCAACCTACACCCCACAGTGGCAATGACCGACTTTAATGTCGGTCGAGTTGCATGCCCAACCGATTTGTTCCGTCCCACTGTGACGAGCCTAATGTGTTTTCACACTTGTCAGAAGTGTCACTAATGGAAAATGAATGGCGTACTCATAACTTTAATTGGTACACTAAATATACAAACAATTAAAGCAATTTATGTTTATAATACAACTGTTTAATGCACGTTTTGAAGTGTATCAATCAAATATGAGAGTGTGCAAATCACCTCCCGTCACTAATGGTTTTCACTATTTTCTCAAGGTAAGTAAATTAAAGAAAATAAAGTGAAATATAATTTTTTGTTCTTGAGTATCAATTAAGGAGAAAAAGAAAAAAAAAATAACTGAATAAGAAAGGCGATTTATTTGATTTTGAAGTATTATGTTTCTTCTCAAAATTGAGCTGAAAGTGTTTACTTCAATTCTTAAACTTCGCTTTTCCTTATTAAAGAAAAACTTGACAATATAGTGACGTTTGAAGGTGTGCGTAACGCACATCCTACGAAAGTTAACTTACATTTCTAAGAGGTCGAGTTGGTATATATTTTACCAGTTGCTATAACAAAATGAAATTATGTTGTCATGGACGATATGGAGACATGTTACAATGCTACAATCAATGTTATCTTTGCCATAAGACTTGCATAATTTAATCTAACGACTACTTTCATATATCAATGTAAAATACCCATACACAAAAAGAATAAATTTTTTATAGTGTTTGCCACACAATCTAAAAGAATCACGTCATTTTCTTTTTCCTTTTTCTAGTCAATACTTGTACGTGAAATAGAAAATGAAGTTGTAAATGTCATGTATATCATGATATGAAACCATGAATTACATATTAAACAAAAGAGCATTACATGAATAATCCATGTGTCTAAACTTGTATTTAAAAAAAAGATGATGACATGTGACAATATTAAAAGTAAATGTTTATGAGTGAGAAATATGTAATCTACTTGTCAAACATTGAATTGCTTAGGCACAATATTAATCATGTGAATTAGGTCCTCTAATCTTTTTCCTTAAACAAATAGGTAAGTCTTAGCTTGTGAAAACACAACACACTACAATAATATTGATATATTATTGAAGTAAAAATATGTCACTTACTCCAAACAAGCAAAGGGTTCCTACGGATGGTTCAGAGTCCAGTCTTTCCAATATCTACAAGAAGAAAACACGCGTTAATCTCGCTTTAGGTTTTATTTCAAAACCAAATTTCAGCGTGAGAATAAGTTTTTAATATAAAGTAGTATATGTGTCTGTAAAAGTGAGTAAAAAACATACCTTGAGTGGTAAAAATCCTCCTTTATATAGGCGGACTTTACTTGTCTGTATTTGAAGGTTACATATGATGATTTTGACTTTTTTAGGCGGTAACTTTAACATTTCCCTTTTGTGGTCCTGTTTAAATCATTTTCGTGATCCTAGGTAATATTCTTTACTCTTTTGTCGAACTTGTTCCGGACCTTGAAACTTGTTCCAGGCCTTAAGATTTGTTTCGGACCTTGAGACTTGTTCTGAATGTCGTGTCTCTTGGTCATTCTCGTGGTTTGGCTGAGGTGATTGGGCATTGGTTCGTTCGGCATGGGTCTTCCGACCATATACGCCTACGTTAAGCATATTTATATTACGTCTGAATTATAGTGCTTAGAGAATAAAATAAATTTGGTTCAAGTAGTCATTGACTATAGTTTAGAAATATTGTTAAGTGTATATAATTTTCTCACTCGTTTTCTAAACCTTATTACTAATGTTCTTTCAATAATTATATACTGCAACATGTTAAGGACTTATCGAGGTATGTATGGCATAGTGGGCTGCTTATATTATGTTCGAAACTAGAATTTTATTTTCATAAACTTGTTTGGCAAAATAGTTTAAGTTGGGGCTTATTATTGTAAAATTACTAAAAACACATATAATTAAATTAACATATGTATATATTAGATATTTTGTTGGTAATTAAGTAATTTGGTAGCAACAGAGCTTATAAAAATTTTACCTCATTTTCGGGTGGTGCTTATGGTGGCCAGACTTATAATTTCAAAACTCATCTATAAGCCTCTACGCCAAACAAGACTTATAGGGGCTTTGAAATTTAAGCCCATAAAAGCCCCTACCCCAAACACAACCATCATATAAAGGACTTCTTTTTAATCTGGGTATGTTTGGCAAAACCAATTAGAAGTTGATCTCAGAAGTCAGAACTCAGTAATTTAAACTATAGTTATTAACATGAGCTACAAGTTGTATTCTTTTTAAATAAAAGTGTTTGGTAAATTAGTTTGTTAAATATAATTATAAGATGTAAAATGACATAAAATGACAAATCTATAATTGTAAATAAATGTTTGGTGGGTATATCAAGAATTTAAAGTTTTAATACTCCAGATATTTAAAAACTTCATGAATCGCTTTTCATTTTGGAGCTATTTGTTTGAAATAAAAGCTTGTAGTTAATGCATCCAAACGAAGCTATTTAGTTTATAAGAGATTATTTTATTCTGGCTATGAGATCCTCCAAAAGCATCTCACAACCGCCCACTATAATTTTCCCATTCGTTCAAAATTTGTTGTCCACATTCTTTTTCAGGGTGTCCTAAATTAATTAGTTAAAAAAATTATCATTTATAAAAATAATAATAAAGAGAAAGTAGTAATAAATGTATTTTATTAAATTGTTTGTTTTTTGTCAAAACAAAAGATAAAATAAAATAAAATAAAGTAAATAAAAATTAAGATGAAGGGAGTAGTACATTAGGCTGGACACAGTCAGGGAGTCAGTCGACTCTTATTCTATCCGTTACGTCAGCTTTCTATCTTCGATGACCTACAAGCGATTAGTTGCCACGGTAACGGCGACCTTCAATTTTTTTCCAAATATTTTTAACAACAAATTTAAAATTTCATTAAGGGGGCGTTTGGTTGGGGCAATTTGGAGGATATTGGGGCCATTTGCATTTTAATTCCCTTCAAATGTCCCGTTTGGTAACTTAAATGTAGTCATTTGAAGTAATTTACAATTCCCAATTGCCAAAATGGAGAGAATCAAAATGCCTCCAAAAGTGAGAAATTTTAATTTACTTGAAAAAAAAATTTATAAACTTTTTTTCTTATTGTTTTTATAAACTTTTAAATAAAATATTTATGAATTTTTATAAACTTTTTTATAAATTTTTATAAACTTTTTTATAAATTTTTATAAACTTTTTTTTTTATAATTTTTTATAAATTTCTTATAATTTTTTTTTATAAATTTTATAAACTTTTTTTATAATTTTTTTATAAATTTCTTATAAAATTTTATAAACTTTTTATAAATTTTTATAAACTTTTTCATAAATTATTTATAAACTTTTTTTTATAAAATTTTTATAAATTTTTATAAACTTTTTTTTATAATTTTTTTTATAAACTTTTAAATAGAATATTTATGAAATTTATATTGAAAAAAATAAAAAAAATATATTTATAAATTTCAGTCAACCAAACATGCGAAGGTATTTTAAATTCCGGAATTTTAAATTCTCAATAATTTAAATTTTCTATAATTTAAAATTCCGGAATTTCAAATTACCCCAACCAAACGCCCCCTAACAATTTAAACAGTACATAATAATTCAAATAAAATTAAAACATTAAAATAAAATTCAAATAACATTAATATATTACGATAATAAAACGACTAAACTAGTTTTGGTTTTGACGATTCCAAATGTCTTGCACGAAATCGGCTTTTAGGCTAAGATGAGTTGTTTTGTCGATTATCTCCTTGCTAATTTTCAACGACTCCATATGCGTTCTTACGGGATCATCAGAATGGTCCTGCTCCGCTCGAAAGAATGTAGGAGATATTGCCCTCCCTTGGTCCTGAATTATCATATTATGTAATATGATGCATGTGTACATAATATCTGATAGGCGCTTTTTGTCAAACCCTTTAGTCGGATGTTTAATCATTAGCCACTTGCACTTTAGTACACCAAAAGCTTGTTCGATATCTTTCCTTGCTGCTTCGTGCATCGTCTTATACAATTTTCGTTTGACATCATTCGTCCCTCTATTTTTAATTGACTTCATAATAACGGATCATTCCGGGTATATCCCATTAGCAAGATAATATCCCCGTTTGTAAGCCACATTGTTAGCAACGAATTCCACATCCGATCCTCTCCCTATTTTGAGATCATTGAAAATAGGCGATTGACGTAAAACATTAGTGTCGTTATTCATAAGGGAGACACCAAAGAACGCATGCCAAATCCATAAATCTTGAGAGGCGATCGCTTATAATAAAATGAAAGGATCTGACCCGTTATCACCCCGAGAAATTAGAGATTTTAAAGCGTGTGGGCAATTCGCTCACGGCTAATTTGTACAATCAATGCTTTCTATCATCCCAGGAAATCCATGATTTTCGTAGTGATGGACATAGAGTTTTTCAATGTCAGTAACTGTTGGCTTTCACAAAAAATCTTCACCATATAAATCCATGATGACCTCACAAAATTTTTGGAGACACTAACGTATTGTTGTCGCACTCATTTGTAGATATTCGTCCAAAGCATCAGGATTGACTTCGTATGCCAATGGACGAAGTACACTTCGTCAATGGGAAAATATCAAATGTGACCGCACAACTAGAAGTTTGTTGAAAATAAGAGGAATGATAGGTTACCTCTCGAACAATTCGTGTGGATATCTTTTGGCTCATTCGGAAACGATCCTTGGAATGCTCTATCGTCGTACATTGGGTTTTCGCAGAAGTAAGTCACCACTAAACGATTCTGAGCACCCAAACGATCCCTATTAATTTGGTTTCGTGAGATTTTAGATTGTGACGCTTGATAACCGTCCCAAAACTCTTCCGCAAACACCAGAAATTCGCTACTAACTTCATTTTCATCATCGACGATGAATCGACAATAAATAGCTCGTAAGAATCCATTATGTATATTTGAGAGAATATGTTTAAATGTGTATAGAAAGAATGTGTTTGAATGTGTGAATAAAATGGTGAAATGAGGGGTTATTTATAGTGTGAAATTATTAGGTTTAAAAGTTAACGTTTATATTGCAACGGTCAAAAAAGAAAAAAGAAAGAAGTGGACGAATGTTGATCGCTTGGCCGGCCGAATGGGGCAAAAAGTCATTGATCGATCTATGGGCGAATGACACCCACAGAAGGGGTGATCGATCCCATGTCGATCAATCAATCGATCATCCTCCTTAGTGCATGCAGTCTTACATTGACAAGTAATAAGTAATAACAATTGATTGTATTTGCATTGTACACAAATGAAATGATCAGCATGTGAGATTTTTAATTCGAAGTTCACAAAGTGTGACAAGAGTTTCCAGAAGTATGGTCATCCTCTTTTCTTGCTTTTACCTTACCTACATTACAACTTGCTTAAACAGATATATGTGTTGGTTTTATGGACTATAAATTAATAGACGTGTGTTAGGATCGAACTTGAGACCACGGGATTGCACACTTTACGTATGAGAATTAAAGTTAATAATTAAATGTAAATGTTATATTTATTTATTAATTAAATGAAATAACTAACGAACGTTAAGTAATTAATGTAATGGATTAACGGGAGTTAAATGTATTTGGAAAAGGACTATGTTGTAAATATTGGGAAGGTTCCGGAATCCTTGTGGGATGGTTAGAACCGATCGGCCACAAGAAAAGGAAACCCAATCCCTCTACAACTCAAACTTGTTCACCAAGTTAGTTTGGGTATAAATACAAAACCAAGGGTGTTTGTAATTTATCTCTTGTACTAATTATGCTAAAACCTAAATAGTTTTGTGTGTGTTTTTGCATAATCCGATCGTACAACCCTTATGGGTGTCGATCCACATCTTTTCCAAAACAAAGTTATTTTGTTTAATTAAAACTAGCATTACTTTAATTTGTTATACTACGTGTGTACAAGAACGTGGTACAATCACACTATTGATTGTATCTTGGATTGAATTACAAAACGGTAAGGGGTAATTCTTATAATCCTATAAACCCTAATTAGGGTTCATCCTAATTGTTAGTTTGTGGAATTGATTCTTGTTCGGCTAGAATCAAGAAAAGGTACGCATATTCTTCTTATGTTAATTAATTATTTGTTAATACATCCTTTACGCTTCCGCACTTACTTTGATGTTTATTGTTTATATTTATGATTGTCATGTTATATAATTCCAACAAAGGCATCACGAGTCATTGGTTTTAATGAGTAATTAATTACATAAACGCGTAATAAAACAAATACTTGTATGTTGTTTGATCTTATTAATCTAGGGTTTATGTTATATTTTTTTGAGTCGAATTTTTTTATAAAAATTGGGCGTTCCATATTTTTTGTATTCGACACATTAAAATTTTTAGGGTTTTGAAAATTGTTTGCTAACCTTATTAAAACCTAGAATTAATATTGATTACGTGATTAATTCATGAATAATTTGTTATGTGTCATGGAATTTTTATATGCGATCTTGTGACTTATTTGTATAAATTGTTATGATATCCATGATTATACATGCATGTTAGTCATGGATAAGTTGCTTTGATAATTGTTTAATTGTTGAGACATGTTATTACGATAAATCTTGAATTGGGAAGACTCAATTATATATATTAATGAATCAATTATGTGCAATTTGGTATATCATTAATTATGGGTTTACGTAATCGATTCATCGATGTATGTGGCTCACTTTCTATTGTTGAGTGAAAACCCTAAA
Organism: Chrysanthemum lavandulifolium; assembly: GCA_022545495.1. NCBI lineage: Eukaryota > Viridiplantae > Streptophyta > Magnoliopsida > Asterales > Asteraceae > Chrysanthemum > Chrysanthemum lavandulifolium. The sequence goes on along the minus strand of CM040240.1, from coordinate 15,899,592 downwards.
TTAATATATACATTAATTTAACCTAGATATTGATTATTAATAGGGTTTTATCGAATAAGTTGCATGTGGCTACTTGTTTACACGTATAAATTGTTTATTATGTGCATTGTTTTTAGTAGTTTATTTTTATTGGTATTACTTGTTTGTTTATTATGTGCGACGCTTTTAAGCAAAGGGTAATTTTGAATAGAAAAATAATACGGACTAAACAATGGCGAAATTTGATTTGTTTTGGAAGAGTTAAGTTTTCAATAGTTTAAATTGATTGGTGACTTTGGTACAATGACCGAACGGCTCACCCATTCGAATGAACTATAAAGGGTTATTTAAGAAGTGCGCACAATCAAACCGAATGGATGTCTAAGGTTATGCGTTTGCGCTTACACCGTCCTCTCGCCTCTGCAAGTTCGAATGGAGCTACTTAGTAAGCCATAAAATGTACAAGCTCATCTTAAGGGCAAATTAGTTTTAATTCCATGCGCCACTTGGTGGTAATTATCCAAACACTAAGTGTTTACACTTATGCAAAAGTACGGTATAATGGATGATAATTAACACTAAATTCCTTGATTGGTGAACCCAATACCTCAATCAAAACTTTGATAATTTGATCTTTATGAATTGGTAATAAAAAGTTTTTATTAAAATTATGCTACAAGATGAATGCATGACATCTTTGTACATATTTGATTTGACCACATAAAATCAAAACTAGTACCCTTTTAAATTAAGAATATGCCATCTAATTAAAAGGAACACTTGAAGTTGCAATTTACGTCATGACAAGATTTGGCGAGATTGTGATGGAAAGGTAAATCTCTATGTAAAGTCGACCTTACATGGACATATTTGCGCTTCTTTAAGTTAGACACTTAAGTTGAGTAGGAAGTGAGACCGGACTCAATGGCATAAGATGGGATGAAACATGTTTATATTTGCAATAGAGTTGGAAAATATAAATTCCATAATGATCTAGGAGTTGGAAATTGTTTGTCAATTAATGTTCGATGATTACCCTATTATGTGCTTTCGTTACTAGCGGATCAACGATGTAATGGAACTACGATAATTTGGATCCTAGTTTTAGAAAATTCTATGGTTATATGAATATTACCTTGGGTATTTTATTTTCTTGAAAAGTTTAATTATCGAAAATACTAAAATTGAATTTTGCTAATTCTTTAAATGTATTAATGCAACATTAAACCGTAAACGAGGTTATTCTGTATTGGTAAAATTGATCTACACCGTAAGGGTTTTAGTAGAGTCAACGTTACTAAAAGAATAAACCTAGTCCTCTTTTCACGCGAAAGAGTGAGATTCAACCCTATTCCTTTTCATGAATGAAGAAAGGTATGATAGGACAATTAGAATTGTCTAAAACATAACTCGTAAGCAAATTTTAATAGTTAAGAAAATTGCATATTTATGAGTTATTAAATTAGAAGCTAGACTAATTACTGTATAATTGGTAAAAGACAAACTAGCATATTTTATCTAGTTGTTGTGCTTTGACCATTTAAAAGTACTACTTACAATTGTTGGAATAGTAGAACTATTAAGAAAGAAATTGCATGCCCAATTTTTCAAGTTAATAGCATTGATGAATAATTCATCATCTACATAGTAGAATACACTCTTTTAGTACATAAGTAATTGTTATGTATGGACTTTCTCAAAGGTGTAGGAAGTAAATAGAACACTATTTTCTTTTCTTGGTTAATGAAACACTTACAATGTTGTCAAATCCGATTGGGAGTGTTGTGTTCTTATTCTTGAATAAGGAATTAATGTAATGATCTCTTATTCAGTGGGAGTTACAAGCTTTGTCATCTTGGTAGTAACCCAGATTATCTCTAGAATGTCTTAAGATAATTACTTTCTACTTGTAGACACTTATGTTTTAAGGATAGTCATGTACGTTTCTGATTAGACAATGAAGTGGTTCTACATCTACTAGTTATGTTAATATCAATGACACAATCATATTAGTCACATAAACAAACATACGTCGTGTTGTTTATCGCTACATGATGTTGTTCCATGCACAAGTGGGAGAAATCTATATTGTGTGCAAGGTACAACATATAAGTATATGATTTAATGGATTCTCTTGACTGCAAGGTAAGAGACTAACATTCTAATATAACTTGTACATATCTAATTTAAGAAACACTTGGTGTTGCAATTTACGTCATGTGAGAACTTGACGAGATTGCAACAACAAAGTAAATCTCTATGTGAAGTCAGACCTTGCATGGACATATTTACAGTTTCTAAATTAGACAAGTATTTAGAACATGTGTCAAAAATGATATATAAGACTACTTCAAATTAAATATTTATGTATTATTAGAATGACATAAAATTAAATGAAGTAATCTAATCCTACTTCAATTTGTTTATTTATGTATTTTGGAATGACATAAATGAAAAATAATATAGTCATACATTATTGTGAAGTAAAATAAATTAACTTGAAATTACTATTGAAACCAAGAGTTGTGTTCATAATTACTTTAGTTAAACATGTTTATGATTCATTGTAAAGACATAAACATAAAGTCTTTTAAGACTTATAATAAAGTAAGACGTTAACTTGTTATGTTTTTTAATTAAGACATATACAAGAAGTCATTGAGGTGATCAAAGATTTATAACGTTAAATGAGATTATAACAATTTATGTTTTCTTGATGAGACATAGATATGAAGTGACTTGGTTAAAAGTACTTGTGTTATAAAGCATGCAATTGACTTGAAAAGTCTATTATACCATTAAGTTGACTTAGTTGGTAAATAGGTAAGCCAAAAGGAATATGTTTATCTTATATATATATTGTTAGATTGTCTTACAATATTAATTCTAATGAATACCACAAGTTGATGGTATGTTCGGTTAGGAGAATCAAACTCTATTTGATTTGTTTGATTCAAGATAATCATAACTTCTTTCTTAAAAAGTAACAAGGTTAGAAAATTGAGTATGAATTGAATATACTCAATATGACTCCAACCTAGAAGATTAATAAAACACCATTTCATTATGGAATGTGATGAATCACATTAAGTTTTAAAATTGAATATTCAATTTGTTAAACTACTTATGAATAGGTTGTTAACAAACTTAAGTCGAAATTATCAATGTGTATTTGTAATGTCCCAAAAGAGAACAATGTAGTTTTGCTCTAAATTGCTAAAGTATATATAGATAGTCTATATATTACAAAAGGCAAGTGGGAGTTTTTATCTTGAAAGATAAAATTACAAGATACATAATCTTCTAAAACACACTAGTAAATATCATGATGAGGTTAGACATGTAATTGATAGACCTCATGATGATGGAATTTTCATTCATAGATCTGCAAAGATATCTCGGATATTTGACTTATATGTTGAGAAATATGAGTTCTGAGGATTATAGTAAACCTTATAAGCATTATGATGGATTACCAAATATTGAATTGGGTAAATTACTCATACTATGAATGTTAAAGATGTCATCCATAAAGATAATAAATTTTGGAAATTTGGTTTATCTTAATAGTTAGACTAGAGAATGGAAATGAGTTTCTTCAAAGAGATGAAAAACCCTAGTGGTTTGAATTTCTATGTAGAAATCATATGGACAATATTGTACACATATTTAATGCATGTTTTATAACAAGATTATTAATCATACTTAAGCAATTAATTATGATTGAATATTCTTTCCTATACACATTAAATATATAAAGATGAAATTGTCATACTTGTTTTCATTAATATGAAATATGACAATGGAATTTCAAAACTCTTTCTTGAGAAATTACTTGAGCGAGGACGGTAAGTAATTGAAAGGTTTTTTGAATTCATATAATCTTTGGAAGTGTATGAAGTGCAATAATTCATGAATGGATAAATGCATGCATCTATGAAATTATTCTTATGTTTAATTATTAAATTCGAGTTTTGATTTATAATTGAAATAAGATAATTTTAAGTATTCTGAAAGCTAGTGGGAGTATTATGTTAAGGTTTTAGATCTTATATGTTGTATAACATATAGGAAGTAGCATTCCTTATAAGCTAAATGTTAAGTCTTAGATTGGAATGAAACTTCACTTGTAAGATTTAAGAATTAAAACATACAACCTTGGAATATATGTTTATTATTAATAAACATGTGCAGTAAAATAAATGATTCTAATAAAACATGATATATCATTTGGGAAATTGATAAATATCTTTTGACAAGATAGAACATGAATGAAATCTAAGTTTGACATGAAGATTCATCATGTACATCATGTAGTGTATTTAAATTGTCGTATCATTCTTGAATGATAGATGATTTGACAACATTGATATCTAATTAAAAGTTATTAGATAACTTGTGTAATGAATATTCTAATAGAATTACATCCTCAGCCTGGAATTGCTCCTAGATTCTATGGATGAACAATATGTCAATTGTTGTGCAAATTGTCATCAGCTTTAAACTTGAAAGTTTGGAAAGCATCAAACATTACACAATAGATATTAAAGTTTACGGAGTTTTAATAAGCATATTGTTGTTTGTATACAATGATGCTGGTTTAATTGAGATGACACTCAATACTAGTCATGGTAGGATTTCATCCTTGTTAACGACCATGTGAACTAGTTGTGCTATCTAAGAGCATAGTTGCATTATACATTAAAAGAAATAAGAATACTTTAAACTTTAAAATGTTTGAAAGTTTAAATTGTCATAAATTGGTGATAGAGGATGTCACACATTTTATGAATTATTATGTGGATTGGTGAATGCACACATACAAGGACTTCATTAATTGAATTCTTGAAATAAGTATTCTCAAAATTACGATAGATCAAGTTGGTTGATTTATGTCTAGTCAACAAGTATGATTGTCATTACTTGAGGCATAATTCATCAACTGGAATTTTCATGCATTGATCTATTTGGTATTTGGATAAGGGATGTTAAACAATTGTTATAATAAATCAAATACTTGGTATGTTTGATTTTATAATATATTGTATCCTATATTTGCATGTTTAATCCGTGAATAAATTTATTTATTCTAAATCGTCCGTTGTCAATTAATGATATGGGAGTATCATTAAACTAAGACAAATCGAGAGATATGGTAGAATATACTTGAAAGTATATTGATGAGAATGCATACCAATTTCGGATGATATTCAATGAGTTGAATATAGGACTTATCCCAACTACATAATTTACTTTGTGGATATTGTTATAAGTAAATTATGAATAGTTATCCTCGGACTTGAGATACCGGATAAGTGTCATGAATGTAGTGCACTACGTGGAACAACTTAACGCTATACGAATCGGTAGTCATAAGGGTTGTTTCTGAAGTGTTGCAAAGTTCGTGGGTTATTCTCGTAGTCAAGATAGAATTTGTTCCTTCAAATTTATTTTGGAGTTTAATCTTCTTGGGCCCTCGTAGGGTTGACAAGATGTTTGCATGGCCATGCCCAAAGTTTTCCCGAATATGTTCGTAAGATTTGGTAATCTTGCTCAATCACTAACAACGAGAAATGAATGGTTGAATAAAGAATGACTTAATTCCATATCTTTATTTAACATGGTATTAGAAACAAAAGGATAATAATAATGAGAAATCATTAAAAGGTTTTCCAGAGCCTTGCTCGAGTTGTACTAGAGGCATCAAGTGTTGCTAGACGCTAACCGATGTGATCACTCTATTAAGATATGTCCAAGTGGGGCTGTTGGTTTTATGGACTATAAATTAATAGACGTGTGTTAGGATCGAACTTGAGACCACGGATTGCACACTTTACGTATGAGAATTAAAGTTAATAATTAAATGTAAATGTTATATTTATTTATTAATTAAATGAAATAACTAACGAACGTTAAGTAATTAATGTAATGGATTAACGGAGTTAAATGTATTGGAAAAGGACTATGTTGTAAATATTGGGAAGGTTCCGGAATCCTTGTGGGATGGTTAGAACCGATCGGCCACAAGAAAAGGAAACCCAATCCCTCTACAACTCAAACTTGTTCACCAAGTTAGTTTGGGTATAAATACAAAACCAAGGGTGTTTGTAATTTATCTCTTGTACTAATTATGCTAAAACCTAAATAGTTTTGTGTGTGTTTTTGCATAATCCGATCGTACAACCCTTATGGGTGTCGATCCACATCTTTTCCAAAACAAAGTTATTTTGTTTAATTAAAACTAGCATTACTTTAATTTGTTATAGTACGTGTGTACAAGAACGTGGTACAATCACACTATTGATTGTATCTTGGATTGAATTACAAAATGGTGGGGGTAATTTTATAATCCTATAAACCCTAATTAGGGTTCATCCTAATTGTTAGTTTGTGGAATTGATTCTTGTTCGGCTAGAATCAAGAAATGGTACGCATATTCTTCTTATGTTAATTAATTATTTGTTAATACATCCTTTACGCTTCCGCACTTACTTTGATGTTTATTGTTTATATTTATGATTGTCATGTTATATAATTCCAACAATATGGCCATCCTCTTTTCTTGCTTTTACCTATAGTACAACTTACTTTTACCATACCTATGGTAGAAATAAGTTCATAGAGATTGTAGGAGCAATGTCTTGATATATAATTGGATTCAGTGTTTAGTTGCATTAGTCATATATATAATCATATTAGACTATTGCTAAGACTGGAAGTTATAGGCGTAAGCTTAAGTGAGGTATTTTAATTAAATGTGAGGGAAAAATTATCACTACAGGTGAAAGGTGAGAGGCAGTGAGGGAAAGTGAGGAAAGAGTGAAAGTTGGGGTGGAGCTGATGTGAAATGTAAAGTGATGTCACGGTTACCTTTAGTCTAATGGTGACCAAAACCTCTCAACCGACCACAAACGCGACCCCCCTAACACAACCACATGCAACCGAGTACTCCAACCAAATGCATATTAGGGTCGGCTAACCGACCATAATTTTTTTTTTTTTTTTTTTTTTTTTTTTGTAAGGTTTGTTTTTTGTTGTGATTGCGATCGCCATAGCATATGATCACCATTACTTGTTTATGATCTGTATGTAGTCATGAAATAATTAAGTTGAGTTGACGTTGATGTGACATGTGTTACCGCTGAGAATTTACATGTTGTAGTCTTTATTATCTTATCATATCTTTAATGCAAATCTTTTACATACTACTTTCTATAACTTTTTTTACACATTTATAATAAAAGTTTATGTCTATAATTTCTCACCATTAATCAAAAAATTAAAACACGATGGTTATACTGTACTTTGTTTGTTAGGCTGCCTCTAGTAAGGGATCTCAATCCCTCCCATTTTTCTCTTCCACATCAGCTTTCTTTTTTCAACGACCTTTAGGTGATTGAGTGCCCCAGTATGACACAAAGAAATAATTGTTTAAATATTAAATGCACACAAAATTCACAAAGAAATAATATCGATCGTCCAGAATACACAAAAAATTGCTGACGATCGATTCCCTACAACAAGAAGATCGACTTATAATCGATCGTGTCCCATTACTGCGAGCAACCTTAGTATCTTTAACTCAAACACTTATAATACCATTTTCTACATTTATAGAAGGCTTCCATTAATTTAGATTTTTTAACGAATTTGAATATTTCCTAAAATCTTCGATATTTATCACTCTAAAATCTTGAATATTCCCCTAACTAGTATTGTCCATTTACGAAAGCTTGTCTACGAGCATGTCCCTTGATTGGAGGAATCCGCTAGGGTAATATTATAAACAACTTGATTTTTGTGTTGAAGACTTGTAGAAACTAAGGGGGTGTTTCTTTTTTTCCTTAGCTAAGGGACCATGTGAGTGTTAGGCCATGTTTCTTTTTACTCTTAGCTAAGGGTATGGGTCCACACACAAATTTAATAATATTTGTTTTTATAGTAGGACCCACTTATTTCCACTACTCTCTCTATATCCACAAGGCAAAAAATATGAGATCCTCCCCAATAAGAGGTTGCAAGAGGTGTGGGCTTCACATGCACCTTTAGCTAAGAAAAAAATAAACAACCCCTTACATCTATATAAGCCACTTATTGGTGAAGACATTAAAATTTATGCCTTGGGAATATAGATCAACTAAGGAAAATAGTAGGTCCCACTTAAAAAAGAAATGATATTAAATGGGTTTGTGGACCCAATCCCTTAGCTAAGGGAAAAAAGAAACACACGCTAAGATTCTTAACCATAAGGCCCCGTTTGGTTCGTTGTAATCTGACGTAATTGAATGTAATTGTAATATGATTACATTACATATGATGTTTGGTTTGCATAATGGATGTAATTGTAATTCAAATTACATTACGTAGCATGTTTGGTTTACACTGTAATTGTAATTCAATAAGTCCAATTACATCAAGTGAGGGAATTCAGATTACATTGCAAGTTGGATGGAAAGTTTTGAATTACGTTGTAATTCAGTATTTTACAATTTAAAGTGTGATTATTATTATTATTATTATTATTATTATTATTATTATTATTATTATTATTATTATTATTATAATAATAATAATAATAATAATAATATTATTATTATTATTTATATATATATATATTATTATTAAATTATTTATTACTATTATTATTATTATTATTATTATTATTATATTTTTATTAATATATTATTATTATTATATTATTATTTATTAAATAATATTAATATTTAATAATAATAACATTAATTATTATTATTATTATTATTATTATTATTATTATTATTATTACTATTATTATTTATTAATAATATATTATTATTATTATTATTATATTATTTATTTATTATTATTTATTTATTATTATTTATTATTATTATTATTATTATTATTATTATTATTATTATTATTATTAATATATTATTATTATTATATTATTATTATTATTTATTGAATAATATTATTATTTAATAATAATTATTATAATAATAATATTAATTATTATTATTATTATTATTATTATTATTATTATTATTATTTATTATTATTTTTATGTTTATTATTATAAACATCACTTTATTTTATTTTATTTTTAATAATAATAATAATAATTATTATTATAAAAACACTTCATTAGAAAATCATAGGGATTTCAAGAAATTAGTGGGGAGCCGAGATAATATTATTATTATTTATTTTGTATTATTATTATTATTATTATTATTATTATTATTATTATTATTATTATTATTATTATTATTATTATTATTATTATTATGTTTTTGTGAATTACATTACGTTGCGAGTAATAGATTTCTTCAATTACAATTCCAACACTTTACAATTACAACACATTCCAATTCTTTGAATTACAATTCATTCAAATTACAATTCCTTCAAAAATATTCTGCGAACCAAACGCACCCTAAGTGTCTTGGTTAAGTGGTAAACGTATGGAATTAATTGGTTAAGTTTTATGCATGATTTATAGAAAAAGTACTTTTGACGAGAATTGCCGACTTTGTGAATCATAGTCAAGAAATTGAGTAATCGAGTTCTTGTGTTTATAACCAAACCGGCACACTAATCATAACATATTTCTGAGATATTATTAAGAGTAAACTGCAAAAATAATCCCTGTGATTTGTGTATTTTCGCAAGAATCATCATATCTCAAACGTTCAGCATTAAACATCCCCAAGTCCACAAACCTTTAGCATTAATCATCCCTGAGCACTAACGTCGTTAGTTTTACCCGTTAAGTGTTAAAAAATATTTTCCCGTTAATCCCTCCGTTAATACTTTTTGCACCGTTAGTCCTCATTTTACGTTTTCGTATGTTTTTACGCTTTTGTCCGCTTTTACCGTTTCGTCCGCTTTATATGTTTCGTCCCCTTTTATCCGCTTTTGTCCGCTTTTATATGTATTAGTCGGATTTTTTACGTTCGTCCGCTTTTTACGTATTCGTCCCATTTATTTTACGTTTTGTCCGCTTTACTCGCTTTTATCCGTTTTATATGTTTCGTCCGCTTTTATCCGTTTTCGCCCGTTTTTTATATGTATTCGTCCCGGTTTTTTTTACGTTCTCGTTCGTTTTTTACTTTTTCGTCTGTTTTTTACGTTTTCGTAAGGTTTTTTACGTTTTTGTTCGTTTTTACTGGTTTTCGTCCGTTTTTATTTGTTTCGTCCGCTTTTATTCGTTTTTTTATGTTGTCGTCCGTTTTTATTTGTTTCGTCCGCTTTTATTCGTTTTTTTATGTTGTCGTCCGTTTATATACGTTTTTTTTTTCCAGTTTTTTCGTTTTTGTCAATTTTGTACGTTTTTTTTTTGGGTAAAAGGTCAAAGACCCGGTAAATATATTACTCCAAAAAACGTTTAAGTACAAAGGATATGGGTGAATCCCATATCTTAGCCCGTTACATAGGCGGAAAGCTTACATAACAAGATACTTCATATTCTCTATATAAGAAAATAAACCACTACTCAAAAGATAACATTAGACTCCTATGAAAACAAAATTACTTCTTAACAAGGCTTTGGAGCTTGATACCACATGTGTCATAATAAGCATCTAAATTCCCTGGAAGATCGTAGACCTGATCCGCATAGTCATCATAATTATAGTCATCATAATCATTTTCACGATCATGACCACCACCAAATAGGTTTATTGACTCATCAAAGTATTCACAACCTCCTCTTCATCACTATCGGAGTCATCAATCTCTCCCACCTTAGAATGGGTTAACCTCTTACTAGAAGAAGTAGACGGAAAATCCTTTTTATTACCTAGATAATCAACATTTTTAATAGGATTACCATCATCATCAACAAAAGTAGCTTTCCCATCGATAAGAAGCTTTTCAAACTCCCCAATTTTCTCAACAATATGGGTAGAACCAATCTCGTTAGCTTCTATTGAATCACTCACAAGCGGTTCTTGTGATACATTCCCGGTCTTAAGAGACCCAACCTCCTTAGCTTCCATTGAACTACCAGAATCCACTACATCAGTAGGAGTGCCACATTCATCAGTATCGATCATATTAAGTGCATCAAAAGGATTAGACGTAGCAATGTTCGTCCCACTCGTACTAGCCACTTCAGTGGCTTTCTTCTTTGTATTATCCACCTTCTTAGGGTCAGAGGGAGGCGCTTTAGGTTGATACCGAACCTTAGGACCCACACCAGGTTTAGGAAAACCTCCCTTACCTGGAACACTTTGACTAGCATTCCTACCCTTATTCTTATTATTGACAGTTTGAAAACCATCATTAACACTCTTTTTAGGCTGAGTAGGAGGTGGAACAGATTTAGGACAATCAAGCAGCATATGACCAAAAAGCTTACACATATCACACCTTGGCGGTTTCCATTCGTATTCAACCCGGATCTTTTCAATAGTAGAACCTGATCCATCCAGTAAGGGTATCTCAACAGTGAGACTCTCCCGAAGAGCCTTATCCGCCCGAACTTCAATCAAGCACCTAGCAAAACTACTGCGGCCCCAAGAATCCAAGCACATTTGACTAGTGTAAGAATCTAGCATTTTTGGCGTACCAATCAATGTAGCAAGGACTCTGAGACCATCATCAGAAAACATAGCAAGAGGAACATCATGAAATTTAACCCACACCGGAATGTTAGTCAAATCCTCTTTAAGCAGATTAGTATTCAACGTCCAAGTTTTAAGAATAATTGGCACATTCCTAATCATCCACGGTCCGTTTTCAAGAACATCATCAACACCTTTACGAGTGGAAAACTTAAAGAAAAAGAAACCCTTAGCATTCATCATAACCTTTTGAATACCATACTTGGCCCACGTATTACGAACATAATAATCAACGACCGGAAAAGCAATACGTTTACCAAGAAAATAACCATAAAGGGTATTCTCAAATTTAGAGTTTATCTCCTCCACGACTTTTATAGGAACGGAGAGATCCAGCCCATTAGACTTTTTACTACATTCCAACCTACGAAAATTAGACTTGCGCTTCGAAGAATCAATGGCCGTAGCACCCACATATGAAACCGGCTTCACACTCGGGGCACCCGTTGGATGGGGCTGAATATTAACTTTGGGAGACAAATTAGAAGCAACCACATTCTCTGCATTCATTACTTCAACACCACGCATAGCCTCTTTAAAAGTCTTACACGCCTCCAAAACAACCGGATCAATACCATAATTTGGCTCAGCCTCATTCCCACTGTTAGGAACAGCCACATGTGCATGAATAGGAGCAGCCAAAGATTCACCAACAAAACCACTACCACTAGAAGTGTTAGTACCACTAGTAGCATTGCTAACGTCCAAAGGGCTAGACGAATCAGTAGGTATACCAATAACACTGCCACTTGAGGGCAGTAACGTACCACCAGTATCTTGCATGGGAACACTACGCATGAGTTCTTCGTTCAGCTTTCTAGTATGATCGGCCACACTAGATGAAGGATCCTTACTCATATTATTACTACCACCCGATACTTTACCACCACTTTTAGTAGCTTTAGACGCACTATTATTATTCAAAAACCCTTTCTCCATCTCTCAATCCCATATACAATAACAAGACCAGTCTAAAAAAGATGTAAACAGCAAGTAGCTTCAACCAAAACAAAGAAAGAAAACCCTAACAAAAAGTTAGGGTTTATACGCAAGAAGCACCAAGGACTAACCCCCCATCATTGATCGTAGCAGGTAAGATATAATCAAACCCTAAAAGCTTAAGTAATCCCTAACAAAATAAACCTTCAGCAAGAATAAAATAAAGGATTATGCTAGACCAACGATCGCATGCAAGAGAAGCAATCCCGTCCGTTTTTTTACGTTTTCGTCCGTTTTTTACGTTTTATCTTTTTTTTGTTCTCGTCCGTTTTTTTATGTTTTCGTCTGTTTTTTTACGTTATGTCCATTTTACCGTTGCTCGCTTTTATATGTTTCGTCCGCTTTTATTTGTTTTCGTCCGTTTTTATATGTATTCGTCCGTGATTTTTACGGACGAAACGGATAAAAAGCGGACGAACATATAAAACGGAAGAAAACGAGTAAAACGAAAAACGAGTAACGTAAAAATGGACGAAACATTAAAACGGATAGATAGCGACGAAACATAAAAAGGGAAAAAACGAGTAAAACGGACATAAACATCAAAATACGGAAGAAAACGTAAAAACCGGACGAGCGTAAAAACGGACAAATAAATTAATGACAAAACGTAAAAAAAAAAAAATATATATATTTTTCCGGGTAAAACCCTTTACCCGCACAAAACGTAAAAAAGCATTAAAACGTAAAAAACGGATGAAAACGGGTAAAACCGGACAAAAATGTAAAAACGGACGAAAACGTACAAAATGGACAAAAACAAAAAAACAGACAAAAACGTATATAAATGGACGACAACATAAAAAAAGAATAAAAGCGGACGAAACAAATAAAAACGGTAAAAGTAAAAAAAAACGGTAAAAGCGAGTAAAACGGACAAAAACGTAAAAAAAACGGACGAAAACGTAAAACAAACAGACGAAAACGTAAAAAAAAACGGACTAATACATATAAAAAACGGACAAAAGTGGATAAAAAACGGACGAAACATATAAAAACGGACGAAAACGAGTAAAAACGGACAAAAACGTAAAAAACATACGAAAACGTAAAATGAGGACTAAAGGTGCAAAAAGTATTAACGGAGGGATTAACGGGTAAAACTAACGACGTTAGTTCTCAGGGATGATTAATGCTAAAGGTTTGTGGACTTGGGGATGTTTAATTCTGAACGTTTGAGATAGGGATGATTCTTGCGAAAATACACAAACCACAGGGATGATTTTTGCAGTTTACTCTATTATTAATCATATTTGTCCCATTATTGAATTCGTTAGCTCAATATTGATCAGAACCACCTTAGTTACTTATGTGATAGCGAGAATAGTACCGTCCCTAAGGACCGACCTAGTCTTATCAAATCTTTACTGCAAAATGTTAGGGTATACTTCTCTCGTGTGTTTTGATTTGAAAATCGGTTAAACTAACATTATATATTTTAAAGATTTTGAAACACATCGTGCAAACTCACTAAATCATAGTTATGGTTTGATAATTATGCAAACCACTATGCAGACATGGTTATGGTTTGATAACTATGCAGACCACTATGCACAATGTATGCAATTTGATATGCAATGAATAGGTATTCTCCATAACTATGTCTGTAAATGAAATGGTTTGGGCAAGGTTATCAAGATTGCAATCTTACTCAAAATCATTTTCCTCTCTGCAAGATCAGGATCGTAATATGGAATTAGACTCGTAAGATCCTATGAAGGTGTGAAGTTTTAGATAACGGTTGTAGTATTATAGAATTTCATATAAAATTCGATATAAAAGACAAATCTAAGACAAGAAAACAATAAATGGGCCAGGATTGACCGACCATTGACTAACGAATTTGAGAGATATATTGGGAACGATTTTTTTATCCACAATGGGACCCCAAGAATTTGAAAAATTTGATATTTTGGCTTGGTGGAAAGGAAGGGAATCTCAATTTTCTGTTCTAACCGACATGGACCGAGATTTACTAACCGTACAAGCTTCTACGATAGCTTCGGAATCCACTATTTCTCTTAGTGGCAGGGTATTATCGATACGAAGAACAAGACTCACACCGTCATTTTTGGAGATGTGTATTTGCTTGAATGATAACTTAGACGCGGCCGAACGTATACAACACATTTCTAAGTCTTGAAAACAACCTACACATTGAACAAGAATTACACAAAACCGAGGTGGAAGCGGGTTATACAATCTCACTTTCCGATGAAAAAATCGCTCTAGATAAAGTTGCTAATGAGGCTAGGTCGTCTGAAGCATCCGCATAAAGATATCACTTTTGAAGAAGCTCGAAATTAAGTTTTATGTATATTAAGTTTATGTTTTCAAATGTATGAAATATTAGCTTTGTGCTTGGACGTTATGTTTGATGTATAATAAGTTTATGAAAAAAAAGTTGAAGTTCATCGGTTTATTTTCGGTTTCAGTTTTTTTACACAATCATAAATGATCACAGCCTCAAAATTTTTTCTTAAAAAAAACCGGTTTACCCGAACCGATTACAAACCAAACCTAACCGGTTTGGATAGGTTCAAGTTTTTCGCCCTAAAAACTAAAATGAATTCAACCGATTTTTGACCAAAACCGGTTTCAACCCTTCGACTAAAAACCAGTCCTGTTTTAAAACCCGAACCGGTTTTCGGTCAAACCCGGTTTTATACACCTCAACTATGTCGTGACGGCATCGTGCTAATTATAACGATTGTGCACTTAGCCTTTTCAAACTGGTCTTAAGCTAAATTTTGTATAACACTAGTTGATCTCAAATAAAAGGCAATCACTTATAATTCATATCACTAAAATTACCAAATAACATGCATCAAACTTAAACATGGCTTCAAATGTAACACTGAACCCATCATGAATTTTATTTAATACTTCGAAATTGTCAATACATTGAAACTACAGGGACGACACAAACAGATCAAACCAACTGAAAAAGAGAGAATACATCATAGATTCAACGTCTGTAACTGAGTGGACGCATGTTATTATCTTTGTCCTCTGAACTGACATTTGGTGGACGAACAGCCCCAAATGATGGAGGGTTTTCGACATTTTCGTATCCAGAAGTGCCTTCGACATGTGAACCTGGTCGTATTGGCACAAAATCTGAGTGTGATGGTGGCTTGACATAGGAGTCTTGGTTTTCTTCTTTATTATCGGTATTCGAAGAGGGACGTTGCTGTGGGAATGAAGGGGGTAATTTTTCACCAGGAACATCGTCAGCCATTAGATCATGCTGTTGGTCTTCAACATTTGAAACTGGACGTGTTGGCACAAAATCTGAGTGTGATGGTGGCTTGACATAGGAGTCTTGGTTATTATCTGTATCCGAAGAGGGACGTGGCTGTGTGAATGAAGAGGGTGAGGGTGGGTGTTCATCCATGGGACCTGACCTGATCGATCACAATCCGTTGAAATTTGTATGAAATGTGGAAGGCGAAGGTACTATTTATATAATTATATAGGTAATTTGTATGAAATTTCTATGAAGCTTGCTACGAATTCATTATCATACAATTAGAGCTAGGATGAATGATTACTCAATGGTCTTTTTTGAAAAAGCAAAATTTCTACTAATGTGTGTTTTCACACCTGTCAAAAGTGTCACTAATGGTTTTAGAGAAACTTTTTTCTTGTTCTAGTTACAATTTAACATAGTGTCGCTACAATAAAACATAGTAGTAAATTGTTACCGAATATTTTGTTTAGTTAGTTTTTATGCAAAAATAGAGTTAACATTTTCTTAGGTTGTGATGTTACCTTAGATTCATAATTGGCTAAAACTTTGCTAAATATTTGGCTTTAAAGTAAAAGATGGAGTTTATCAAAATGATATTTCGGTCATAAGAAAAGCTCGTATCAATGGTGATGTGATAGTCTGGGAAAAAGAAAAATTCAAGAGATGGCAAACGCGTATGGCTGTGGCGGGTTAAGTAACGAATCAAATTGAGTAATTATGTTGTGTAACGGTGAAATACGTTGCTACTAAACAACAATAATCATTTTTGTTAGCGTTTCTCCTTTAATTAGCATTTATTTAATTCTAAATCCTATAACAAAGAAACCTTAAGACACAAGGATTTTAGTGCAGAGCATGTATTCTACGATTTTCCTTAGAAATCAAGTTTGCTTGGAGAGTATGTCATGTTATTACAGTTGGCGATATTTTTAGTAAAATACAAAATATTACCTAAGAAGTAAGAACGCACATACAGTTTAACTGTTTAAAAAGTAACCTGGAAACGTAATATACATCGTTCTTTGAGCTTAAAAGGATTTGAACAAGAGAAGGCATTTGTTTATAAGTATTACACAACAAACATGTACAACCGAAAATCAATACTCACTGGGACGTGAAGAATGAATAGCTCGCGTCCATATATCAGAATCCGGAGAAGGCTTCACAAATGACAAGAATGTTTTAAATCCTATCCTCCTTTATAAAATCAGATCTACAGTTGCTTGTTAATATAATCGATATGAATTAGTTGCTTATCATTTTCAGATTAAAATGGTGCTCCTAGATATTTTCTTAGGCTGTGAGGTTGCCTTGGGTTAGTAATTTGTTGAAACAATTACTAATCCTATTTACGAATGCTGCAGGTACCAACTATTACAATGATCCTATTTACCATGAAAGTGGCATCCTCGGAACACAGTTAGATGCGTATTCAATTGGCGTGGTAATGTTTGAAATGTTGAGTGAGATGCCGGCTTGGTATCCAAGAAAGTTTGGACGTGATAAGCCACAACCTCTGATAAATCTATGGAAAAGATTTGTTACTTGATTATGAAAAAGATTTGTTACTTGATTCCCAATTAAAAGATCAAATTGATAACAGTTCTTCTCATAGGTTCTCGCATATTAAGTATTGGTTTCAATTCGAAAGAACACCCTACAATGGAAACATCATTGATAAAAAAAGAGGAAGTGTGTTGTTTATACTTTGTTTTAGAAGGCCAGTCTTGATCATATTATTTTCAAGGAGTTCTAGCTTCGAGCATATGCAAGGACCCTAATTACCTTTTACAAAATGAAGATTTTTTTATTTTATTATTTTTTTTTCCTATTTAGCCGAAACATTTATTGTTCACTTCTACCCCAATTAAAGACCTCATGGGCATGTAATCACTGACGAAACTAGGGGGTGTCTCACGGTGTCACAGACCCTGATAGAATCATGTTTCGTAATGTTAATTTTCGTTAAGAAATTTTGAATTTTCCTAATTGCACCCGGTCGAAAAAAAATATACTTTTATATTACAATTATTTTTTTTAACACCAGCTCTTTTTAAAACCTGGTTTTGTCACTGCATATAATATATATATGAATTAGTTTTAACCACTATGTCTTTTTGTATAAATATAAGGGTCATATCTATGTGCTATACTTTCTCACTAATCAGCCTATTAATGCTTAAATTCAAGACACTTAATAGGCATTTAGCTCAACTATATGATGATTAGAACTTTGTAACTTGTTAAAATAATATGATTTGATAAACCTTTTGGTTATACATGAATCCTCCCATATACTCCCTAGTATATCTACGGACTTGGCATTTGGCCAATTTCCATTTTGTAGTGATAGGTACAAAAGGATGTCTTGATCAAAGGTGATTGATGGGTTATTAGTGTGGCCGGATTTGTAGTGATTTTTCAAGGTAACCATAGTTTCTTGTTGGGTTTAGCTGTTTGGAACGACAATATTAGTTAGCGAAACCATCGTAACTTTGTGTTGTTAGACTGGTCATAACGAGATGTGAATGGTAAACCACTCACTCTATTACTACTTACTAAACAAGTGGTCCTTATTCTTCTGCACAGCTAGCTACTGAATTATTTTGGTTTTGTCGACATATACCAGGTGGAACCCTTTGGCGACTCTCTCCTGGCGAAAAAATAAAACCCTAACTTTTTAATCGTTCTTCACTAAATCTGCTAAATTCCTTGTGTTTCGTTCATCAATTTGTTTTAGTTAGTAATTAACGTTCGTGTTACTTACTATCCTGATCAGATTGGTGCTTGTTACGCAGGTTCTTGGTGTTTTCTTTGTGAAATCGTTTTTTAGGGTTTTGTTTCAAACCGACTTGGCTCTTGTGATCGCACCACCTCGTGATTCTGTTCTATCCTAATCGGTGGTTGGTATTTGATTCTATATCTATCTGTTTAGGTCCTGATTCTGATGGGTTAGGTTTTGGTTCTCATGCGTATTAAACCCTAACATGCGTTAGGGTTTTTTCTTCCTAGTTACTGTCATTGCTTTATTGTTGTTTCTTGGAATCTGGTCTTTCTTGTGTTTATTGGTTTTGTTAGTGGGTTTACAGAGATGGAAAAAGGGTTTTTAAATTATACTAGTGCATCCAAATCGTTGACTGATGGTGGCAATGGGTTGGACGAGGGTGGTGACCGGATTAAGGTTGCTGCACATAGTTTGGCTGATCCAAGTAGGGTGTCGACTGTAAGTGGGGATGAAGGAGCCTTTACTATGAATACGGAAGCTGGTGTGATGTCGAATTTAGGAGAGAAACCTGCTTCTGATTCGGCCTCTACACAGCCTAATGTCGAGCAGTTGATTGCTAATGCGCATCAGAAATTTGATGCAGCAATAAATAAAATTGACAGTGATATTGCTAAGATGGCTTCATCTTCTGATGTGAACAACTCGAGTGGTAATGGTACTAAAGTTTATTCTGCAAATACTCCTCTGTCGAGCTTTGATGTGGCTATGCAATCACAATTGTATGGTACTAATCATTCTGTTACTTCTGATCTTAATGCTTCGATGGCTGGTAAGAATGCTTCTACTTCTGGTCTTAATGTGAGTGATGGTATACATAATGAAGTGAGGTCGTTTGCTAATGTGTTAAACTCGGAACGTGTGTCTAGGAAAGTTAATTTCCGTTCATTGGTGAACGAGAATCGAATAGATAATCATGATACAGTTCTTCCTAAGGCTGCTATGGAGGGTGTGTTTAACCGGTATGATAATACTCTTGTTGGCTTCTTTGTTGGCAAGAATATTGCATTCCAGTTGGTCAAGAATTATGTCACCAATACATGGGGTAAGTTTGGTTTAAAGAAACTTATGAAGAATGATGATGGTGTATTTCTTTTTAAATTTGATTCTAAAGAGGGTGTTGAGAATGTTCTTCAACGAGGACCTTGGATAATTTGTAATTCTCCTATCATTCTCACTAAATGGACTCCTGATGTGCTATTGTCCAAAAGTGAGGTTACCAAAGTACCTGTGTGGATTAAATTGCATAATGTGCCATTACTTGCATATTCGGAAGACGGGTTGAGCCTTATTGCTACTCAGGTGGGTAAGCCGATCATGTTAGATGCATTCACTAGTTCCATGTGCGTTGACTCATGGGGCCGTATTAGTTTTGCTCGTGCTCTTGTTGAGTTATCATCGGAAGCTGATCTTAAACATGTGGTAACTATGGCTATCCCTAAGAAGGATGATAGTGGTTTTACGACGGCTAGTATCAAGGTTGAATATGAATGGAAACCTCCACATTGCATGGAATGTAAAGTGTTTGGGCATGATAATGCTTGTTGTCCTAAGTCTCCTAAGGAGCATCTTCCTGATGCTCACACCTCGAACTTGGATGTGAATGATGATGGTTTTAAGGTAGTGCATAATCGGAAAGCCAAACCCCAAGGTCCGAAGTTGTCTAGCGGTATTAATATGGGTAAGGGTCCTAAATTTGCTCCTAGGAAGGTGTTTATATCCCAAAGAAGAAGACGCGGATGTTGCTATCATAATGCTACAGTACTCACACTACTTCTAACTCTTTTGGGACACTTGAGGTGCATGAGGACACGGGCATTCAAAGTCCAGTGGTTGCTTCTAATACTGAGGAGGTTAATGAGGAGGCAATGATTGGAGATTCTACTGGTTGTTCTAAGGAAGCAGATGTGGATAAGACTGGTTCTACATCACATGTTCCGCTTGTGAATGATTCAATGGGAACAATGGATGGTGGTTCTACTCCCATAGTTGAGAAAATTGGTAAGATTGAAAAACTACTTATTGCTGGGAAAGCTACTCTTGTGGATGATGATGGTCAACCTATTCCGGCTACCTCTTCTACTAAGAGAGCCAACCCTTTTTCTAAAGTAGGAGAGATTGTGGTGTCTGATTCTGAAGATGAGGTTGTTGCTAACCCATTTGATGAGTCTGGTAATATTTTTGGTGGTGGACACGAGTTTGAAGATGAGTATGATGACTATGACTTTGAAGACTATGCGAAACAGGTTCGTGATCTTCCGGGGAATTTGGATACCTTTAATGCCATGTATGGCACTAAGTTTCAAGGTCCTAGGCAATAATTTTATTTTGTGGTGTCATATGTTATCATTTGTGTAGTGGTTTGTTTTCTTGTTTAGAGAATTGGAAGTGTCTTGTTATGTAAGCTTTATGCCTATGTAACGGGCTGAGATATGGGACTTCACTCATATCAATTGTACTTAAACATTTATTTGGTTAATATATTTACCAGGGTGCAGGATTACTCCCCTTTACCCAAAAAAAAAAGACATATACCAGGTGGGGTTTGGGATTATTTTGTTTTGGTTGTAGTGGTTTTCTGGTCCCTTGTTTGTCGTCCACAACTATAGAAAAGTCTTCTTGCTATTTGCTTTTGGTTATAACCAAATCTCATTTATGTAAGTGGAACAATCAATTATTGAGTATATTATCGTCTATACATTAGCAAACTTGATCGGTATTGTCTATAATCACAAAACAGAAACATTATAAATAGTCACCAATATTTAAGAAGAAAAAAATAAAACAATGTCTTCTCCGGTTGCAAACCTTGAAAACTTTCTAATTCCACTGAAGGAGATCAAGTCGGCCACTGAAGAATTTCACGAAAAAAATAAGATTGAATATGGTGAATATAGTAAGCTTTACAGAGGACAGCTCGCTGAAAGTTGGGAAAATCGCACTGCTGCCTTCAAGCGCTTTATTCGTGATATTTGTCACGGTAAGAAGGAGTTCCTTAACGAGCTAAAAGTCATTTCCAACTTGAACCATGAAAACATCATTCCTTTCCTTGGTTATTGTGATGAAGGCGGAGAAATGATTATCGTTTACCGGTATCATGTTAAGGACATACTAGCTAATTATTTGAAAGATCCGGATAAGAGGAGTTGCTTAACGTGGCAGCATCGTCTGGAGATTTGCATGGATGCAGCAAAAGGACTCAATTATCTCCACTCTGGTCTTGAGCAACACAACACAGTAATACATGGATCTTTCTCGGATAGACACATATTGTTAGACGACAATCTTAAAGCCAAAATATGTGGTTTTGAAAAGTCAGAAGTAATCCCCGGTAATCAGCCATGTCAGCAGGTCTATAAACCTGATACAAATGGTTATATGTATAATCACAAGGATCCCATTCACTTAGAAACTGGCTTTCTCAAGGTAGAATCGGATATCTACTCATTCGGTGTTCTATTATTCTCTATATTGGTTGGGCCGGACGCTTATGATAGATTGATTAAAGAAATAAACTGCAGAAAAAAAAGTCTCGCTATGACGGTCCAACACCACTATGATAATAGGCTAGACTCGTTAATTGATCCTGCTATAAGAGACCAAATCGGCGGTCCATCCTTCCGTATGATTGAAGAAATTACATGTAAATGCCTTAGTTACAACATAAAAGATCGCCCTACAACCGATACGCTCGTCAAGACAATTAAAGATGCATTGGATATTCATGTAAGTATTTTTTTTTTTTTTTTCTTTTAATCATGCTCTGAAAGATTTTTAGTTTCATACACAACAAAATGCGAAAAAGTACCATATATGCACCATTCAGTATATGCATCTTAGGTTCATTATTATCTATTTATTTTCTCAAAAAATATTAAAGATCATATCATTCCTCTACAAGTGTTCAATTATAAAACTAGAAAAAAATGCGGATTGAATAATATTACGGGTTTTTTTTTTTTTTTTTTTTTTTTTTTTTTTGGTAAAAAGCCTTTTACCCGGTAAAATATATTACAAAAAAAAAACATTACGGGTTATAAAACATTAAAACCACACCATGTGAAAAGATCAAAACTCAAGATTGAGATCTTGTGAGTAGGACTATTTACAAAACCACATGGTTATATCGTTAATGTTCATTTATTTATTAAATGAAAGAACATGAACAATATTTTACGCTCGTTTAGTTAAATGAACGAATATGAACAAAATTCGCGTTCGTTTATTTATCGTGAATATCCAATTATGCGTTCGTTAACGTTCATTTATGTTCATTTATTCATTTATGTTCGTATATCATATCTTTTAATTGTACAATTTTTAAAATTAGTTTGTTTAATCAAAACAACACTTATAAGATAATATATTGTGCATAATTTATTAAAGTTCATGTTTGTTTGTCTATGTTCATTTATGTTCGTTTAGCGTTTGTTTAGTGTCTTAATGAACGACATAAACGAACATGAACAACTTATTTTCTTAATAAACTAACATGTCTAAGAAAATTCGTCCGTTTAAGCGTTCGTGTCCATTTATTTATCTGTTTAAGCGTTCGTGTTCATTTACTTATCTGGTTAAACTAACAAGGCTCTGTTCGTGTTCGTACGGTTCGTTTACAACCCTACTAATACGCAATGACTTAACATGCTTATTTAATAATTTTAATCAATTTCACACTTAGAGCATAAGCTGGTATCTTGCGTTTTCGTCCTTCGTCGTCCTGAAAACGCGTCACGATAGCACCAGACTCCACTGTGGGTTCCGTTTTCATGCTTCGCGTCGTCCCCACCAACCCAAATGGTCCCTTATTTCGTTTTTTTATGTATTTGTGTTTTAGTGAGTTGTGTGTGGGCCAGAGGGTGTCTCTTGGCACCAGAAATAGGAGTGAGGGATGTTTTGTATGGTTTGATAGATTCTAAAGTTATAGTAAAAAATGCTGAGGTGACAGCTGTAACACCTCGTGAACGACACGACTTAAAATAAACAAAATTAAAACTTTTATGCGGGAACGACTTGACTATAGCCGACCTTCTGTTACACTTTAACAAATGACAAGAATATATATATTATATACCAGCTCTTGAAACTATTTTTAGATAAAACTAGACTCGATTACCTTCGAAACAATATGTGGTTCGACCCCTAACGACTTACGGTTTAAAAGACATGATTTTTAAAAAATCGACTAAAATTTGTTAAGATTACCCATGTACCATACGCTCTTACACCGAAGGTCCATAAGGGTGTATGGTATGTACTCTGAAACTATGAAAAGGCACTTTTTAGGCGGAAGGCCTTATGCTCAGCCCATAAGGGCGTATGATCTGTAACTCAGAAGAAGCTGAGAAGACCATTTTTAGTTGTAGAAGACCTTATGCTCACACGCGGAAGCCCTTATGCTCCCATTTCCATATTTTACCAAAAACTTAACTTTTTACAACTTATTCTAATTTCTAGAAAATGACTTCCATAACTCAAAATTTAACGAAACTTTCCAGAAATCTTTAACTTAACATAATACATCATTTTCATAACCATTCAACCCGTTTAACACTAAAATGGGTTGAAATACACCTTAAACCAAACACTCTTTTAATCCATTACATGCACTTTAACCGTTACTAATACATTCCAATTCGACATACCTTTTAGACCTTGACATCCATAATACTTTGACGACCATAACATAAACTCTGACACTAGATTAACCAACATATAAACCATTAAAAGACTCTTGGGGGTACAACGTTAACTTGAGGCTCGGTATTCTACTTAAGCTCTTAAATACCTTATTACCTTCTAACATCTGAACATTCATTCCTTAAGCTTTAATCCAAGCAATTCTTTCTCGCCATGAGCACCTACAAAACATTAACATCTATAATGTAAGATTTTGATTAGTAAGCAACTAGATTATCATATGAATAATACTTCAATTCACAAGTATGCATCATGAACACAATAAGCCATTATGATCTTGTAACCATCACCATAGCAATACCATAATCTATAACACATAAACATAATAATCTTTAACACATACCAGTTACGAAACATACCTTAATCCTTCCATATTATGATATATCACGTGTATGGCCTCACTAAACAAGTCTCCTATTACACCAAAACTTACTAATCCAAAACTTAACCTTAGAAACTCAAACATAATTACATAACATGAGAATATTAATATTAATTACATAACAATCACAATTACTTACCTTAGCAATCCAAGCTAAGATTATCCACCATAATCATCATCAGTTCATCGTCATCAACCTTTCTTTATATCCTAGGTCAAATCATCATAACATAAATACTTAATATTTATAATTAAATAACCATAACAATGGTTTATATAACCATATCCCATCTCTAAACACTTCTAATCATCATATAATCATATCTTGATTATATGATGATCAATCCCATAAACCATTAACTTCTTGCATCACTAATAACTCAAGATAAGGTTACTTACTTCATTGATAGAGCTTGTTCTTGCCATAAACATGATATTTTCCCTCCTTTTTCTCTTCTTGAACCGACACCCACAACACCTTGGAAATTCTTAGAAATTTTAGAAATCTCCAGGATTTGATAATACTTATCCAACTAGTTGGTAGTTTGGCCAAATGACACATTTGGCCCCTCAAGCCCCTTTCTTTCTATTTTGGCCACACTAACTTTATTACTCATTTACTACTTGACAACATTTTTCCTTTAGGTCCATCTTTATTATAATTGTGACACATCATATTTTCTACAACCATTTAGATTAACATTAACTATAATACTTATAGTTTGACTATCGGGTAAGACCAACCAATCAAGTAAGTCCTTTGAACTTATAAAGTCATAGTCAACTATTCATATGGAATTATTGTAGTAAAATATTTAGGCTCGGTTTCAGGGTGTTATAAATTTACCCACGACACTACACGACGACACCAATATTAGAAGATAAATAGGCCCAAACCCGTTTCTATTAGCGTTCTTGAACCTTTTTTTCTCACCATCATTTTCAGTCCAATTCTCCCTTTTTTTCTCTTACTTCAACTGATTCTTCTTTTTCCTTCCCATGCTCATATTATCCCTTTTCTTCTACTGACATTTTCTCATTGTGAGTCGGCCCAACAGACGCAAGTTGTTGTCTCTTTCGGCATATACAATAGGGAGAGCATGAGTATATCTCGTCTTGACCAACACCTCCATATTGGCTGTATCAAGCACAATATTTGAAGCATTTTTCTTAAGAGAGCTCTCTGAAGTACACAATCTACCACTGGGGCATTTTTCCAGTAGGTAGGGCTTTCATTCTTGAGTCTATAGACTCGGGTTCGAATCCCATCCCTGGCACTTTGCTCCCAGATAGGTACCCACCTCCGCAAAACCTATGGGCTCACTGGAGAGACTTTATGGATAAGATCTCAAGAGTCTGAGATTTTCGGCTCACTCAAGTTGGTGCCCCACTATGCCAGGAGAGTTGCCCGGAGCTATTCCTTGTGGGATGGATAATGCCTGGTGCCAAAAGGCACCTGGGGTCAGGGTGTTTCCGTCAATCTATACCTTTTGTGGGCTACACAATCCACACTCCTTATAGGTGGGTCATGCCCATACAAAACCCTTGTGGGTTTAAGGTTTCTAGGGTTTTATATGTAGTCACCATTATAAATTGTGGATTAATAATACATAACACCTCACGGGGTTATTGTCTAACATGATATCAGAGCGGGTCTGATCTGCAGACCTAGGTGGCTAAGTTGAGCCGCCTCCTTTCTGTCACCGCTTAAAACCTTAGCCGTCACCAAATATCTTTGTCCACTTCCCAAAACCAAGTTAAAGAAAAAAAAGCGACTATGATTTGCTTTTATTTTTGTTTTTTTGCTTTTGCTTTTGATGTTGCTTCGTGACGAAGATTAATTTCCGCTTGTTGTCGGATGTCGTCATCAAAATTAATTATTTTCCTTAGTGCTTTTGTTATGCTACTGCTTTATTTGCTTTTGCTGTTGCAGATGAAGATTTATCTCCGTTTACTGTCGAATGTCTTCATCAACAAAACTTTTATTGTTTTAATATTTATTCAGTTTTCTCATGCTACCGAGCTTTCGCGATTTTGTCGCTCGGATTGCGGGGGTGTATTAAAAGATAAATAGGCACAAACCTATTTGTGGGTTTAGGGTTTCATATATGGTCACCATTATAAATTATGGATCAATAATACATAACACCTCACGAGGTTATTGTCTAACAACCAATAGGTATCTTATGCTCTTAGAGATTTAAAGTTTTGCTGTTTGGAGTATTAATTTGGACATATTATCTATCAAAACTATCAATAAATGCTAACAAATGATTTTTGGGATTTTTGTACAAGTGTGTTCCTCAAACAAATATCACAGACTCACAGGGAAAAAAATACCTGGCAAGAGTTTAGTATATATATATATCCCATCATAGATGGCAGTCCACTAATGTCGAGATTTTCACAGCTCATTTTATCCATACAACAAACCCTTAAAATTCTTAGGTAAAAGTGTTGTTGTGTTACACACTGGGAAAAGATTTTAAAGGTTATATAACAAATGAAACCTCTTTAACATCCCAACTAAAAAATTAAGCATTTAATTCACCAATAAGATTAATCTGTCTTTGATAACTGTTGGGCCAATTTAGAGCCTAAAGTTATAGATTTGAATGAAAAACAACCTAAGTGAATACAAGTACCGGAACGATACAATATGTTCATGGAGTTATCCTCAAGAAGTTCTTCAAATTTTGAAGAGAAAGACTCATCACAAACTGAGGCGGAACTTAGAGCGTGAATATAATAACCATGATGAGAATGATGGAGTCAGTGTCAGTGTGTGATGATAATAACACACTGACTCCTGAAAGATCTCCCCAACGACTGATAACATTCTAAAGATTTAGTTGACTCTGATGAGCAACTAATACTCTGATAAATAGGCGGGAAACTCCTTGGGAAGATAAGTTCAAAAATACTTATCAAAAGTCATTGAATACTATAGTTGGTAAGAAGTACAAACAGTTTTCAACATTGTTCCACCAAAATTATGGCTCGTAGCATACTAGGAAGTTAAAGTACAAAATGTACTTTAGCTTATCACTTGTTGACACGTGCTTTTTACCCACGGTCTATAAATAGATTGTTGTAACGAAGGAAAATGTATGTCTTGTATAAAAGTTTTAATCACTCTCAAGAACTCGTTTTCCTTCTCCAAATAGAGCTAAGTCCTAGATTTTATATCTAATGGTTTAGATAGTACTTAAACACAATAACTTTGGTTTTGTGTTTAAGTTTAGTGAGGAATCTCACACTTACATGTTCATTCAACCCCAAATGTTTTTTTCAAACACTTGGGTATAATTATTGGATATATATATATATATATATATATATATATATATATATATATATATATATATATATATATATATATATATATATATATATATATATAGTTAGGATCAAATAAAAAAATTAAAATAAGAATGATAAGAAGAAACTACAACCACTCATTTCGGATGCATCTACAAAATGGATGTATCTCCTTTAAAATTCTCCTCCCTATTTGAAATGTGTGGCTAGAAATCCTTCTTATTCTTCTCATTTTAGTTTTTCTTCTTACTGGATCTCTTTCCTATATATATATATATATATAAAATAAGAATTAAACGTTGAAAAAGAATTATTGTGCTTTGTGTTATGTATGTGTAAACCTTGTTGGTAGCCTTGTTACCTAAGTGTTAACTTATAAATAGTTTAATTTTTTTGGTAAAATTTTATTACTCTAAAAAAACAATTAAGTATATAGGATGTTGGTGAAACCTACATCCAAACCCGTTACAAAGACATGAAACAAACACACCAAATGTGCTTCAAACAAAAACTAACATAAGAAAGACAAACCAATCTTATAAACAACTATTATAAGTACAAGAAATAAATCTAATGTTTAAACTGACCACGAAGATTTATATACTTCGAATCACAGAACGCGCATTGTTCCGGAGTTAAACCTTGAAGGTCATAAGTGTCATAAATCATAATTTTCATCCTCATCTAAACTAGCATCATATACACCTCCACTAGTCATGAAACGAGAGGACTCATCATAAACATCTTCGACTTCATCATCACTATCACTATCCGAAATAACAAAATTCTCAACCTTAGAAAACCGATTACCTACAGTGTTTCCCACGTGTCCCACATTAGCCTTCTTTGCATAAAAGCGACTTCCCATCATTGCCCGAGCACAAGCTTCCCATCAATTATTTGTCTTTCTAGCTTATTAATCTTATCAACAAGACGTATAGTACTTGGGCCGCCAAATGAATCAACAGTTGCACTTGCGTGCTTATCCATGTTCCCACTTCCATTACCAAAATTCGAATCTTTACTAACATGCCATCCATCATCATTAGTAGTAGTATTCACGTTACTTGAAGAAAAGTTATCACTAAGTTCAACAACAAAATTAGGATCCTCATCCAAATAATCAAGAATATCAAAAGCATTAACTTAAAAATAGTTAATCACTAAGTAAACATGAGCATTAACTTAAAAATAGTTAATCACTAAGTAAACATGAACAGTTAATCACCAAAAGCATTAACTTATAAAATACTTAGTGATTAACCTATAAATAGTTAATTACTAAGTAAACATGGGGAAGGGATCCAATAAGAAAAAAAACTAAAATAAGACGAATAAGAAGGATTTATAGCCACACATTTCAAATAAGGAGGAGAATTTTAAGGGGGAGATGCATCCATTTTTGTAGATGCATCTGAAATGAGTGGTTGTAGTTTCTTCTTATCATTTTTATTTTAATTTTTCTTCTTATTTGATAATAACTCAGTAAACATGAACAACAATAACATCCAGGAAAGTCATTAATATAGTTTTGCTTGAATAGCAAATAAAATGTACGGTTATGTTTTATAACTAGTTGTTCAATATCGCACGTGCTCGAGACTTTCACTCGTTGATTTTATAAAAATTGTTAGTTTGCTCTTATATGATTTACTAGTTTTGGATAATTACTTTTGAATTTTAATGAAAAGTATAAAAGTTAATTTAATCTGATAACAATATTGTGAATATTGTTCTAACAATTGTAAAAATGTGTCTTTTATATACATTGTATATTCTTAATGGTTTCAACTTGATATATTTTATACCCGTAAGATTTTAGTATTATTATTATTATTATTATTATTATTATTATTATTATTATTATTATTATTATTATTATTATTATTATTATTTTATTTATTTATTTTAATTATAAATCACACTTTTATTAGAAACTCATAGGATTACAAAGATTAGTGGGAGCCTCGAAACCAATCGAGCCCCACCTCTAGCAATGGTAAAGCCAATCCTATTAAAGATATGAATCACGACGCACGCTCCAATGTCCCGAGTCATTATTATTATTATTATTATTATTATAAAATTATTATTAATATTATTATTATAAAACATCAATCACTAAAAACCAAAGGAAATTTTACAAGAAATTTGGTGGGAAGCCGAGACACTAGTTGGGCAATAACTTGTCCATTTAATTGGTTTTCCATCAGATACGCTCACTACCACAATTGAGGCCCAAATAACTTCATGTAATACATAATTTGATAATTTACTATTTAAAATCTCCAGCATATACGTTATCAAAACATTAAAATGAAATATTGGAGGTAAAACAATACTTCAAAATATTTATAGCTTCGAAAAAACTCTTTTACACAAAATAAAGTCACCAGGGAGGCAGGGACGTTGTAAAAAAATGGATACTTAATCAGTATTGTTAGATGGTTTTGACTTCACCTCCTAAGGGTAGTTTGGTAATTTTGGTACTACTTAACTTAGCTAGTATTATAAGGGCATTTTGGTAATTTTGTTAGTATATTAAGAAGTTAGAATTTTGTGTCGGTTGTTTTAGTCGGTTATTTACTTATATATAACCAAATACAGAAGTGATGATACATGGGCCTAACTAAATAGGCTTAAAAAGATTTATGCGTATAAATGTATTGTGCAGTTCATGTTCTTGCACAATACATTTATGCATTAGGTCTCCTTTTAGGCCTCTTTAGTTAGGTCCATTTATCATTTTCCAATACAGAAACACAGAACTTGTACAACAAAATTTTGACTCTTCATAATAAATATATATCAGTTATTGCTCGAAACCTCTGATCTTGTTCTTCCTGATCTTTGTTGCTGTACTTTTGCCTATGCTACTGCTGTTGGTCTGCTCCTTTTACCCCTGATTATTGTTCCCCTGATCCTAACAAGTATATATATTCACAGAACCCGGAAGCTATTTCTGTCAAAGGAAGCAGCGGTGAATATCGAAACCCAAGAGAATTTCTTATACCATTCAAGGAGATCAAATTGGCCATGAGAATGTTTAAAAAGAGTTCTCTCCCACCTCGTATTAATAGTGACCTTTACACAGCAGAACTATCTGAACGATGGCCAAACCGTACACTTGTCTTTAAAATCTATACTATTCCTGGCAGGTATGAATCTTATATATATAGACCAAAAGGAAATGTTCTATAATGAGCTTGAAATAGTATCCAGATTCCACCACGAAAACATCATCCCTTACATTGGTTACTGTGATGAAAGAGATAATAATATTCTAATTTACGAGCATGCTATCAATGGTAGCCTTCGTGATCATCTCCAAGACCAAGATAAACTACGCTGCCTACCGTGGGAAAACGCCTAAAGATTTGCTTAGGGGCTGCTAGAGGACTCAAGTGCCTACACTCTGGTCTTTGGGATGAAAATAGATTTGTAGTACACAGACACGTCAGGAGTGAATACATATTGCTGGATTAGAATATGGAAGCCAAAATTAGTGAATTTGGTTTGTCAATGTTTGTCCCAAGAAATAAGCCTCAAGTGTCTGATAATATTTGGGAGAATGAAGACTTCAGTGGTATAATAATCAAGGATTTTAAGGAATCCATGGATCCCATTTACAAGCACAGTTATATAGTCAATACCAAGTAGACGTGTACTCTTTTGGTGTGTAATGTTTGAAATCTTGAGTGGGTTAATTACGGTGTCGCAGAGAACACACATTCGTAGTGAGAAACCTGATCTGATAAGACGGGTCCATCGTCACTATGGTGAAAACGAAATGGATAATTTAGTTGATCTCAATATAATAGATCAAATTGATGGCCGTTCCTTACAAACGTTTGCAGAAACTGCATACAGGTGCCTTAGTTACAACATCAAGGAACGGCCGTCAATGAATAGGATCATCAAAAAGATTGAGGAAGCATTGTACTTTCAGGTAAGTATTTTCATTTAAATAGCTAGCAATCATGAAGTTTAGAACATTGAACTCAAAACATTATATCTTTGTTGTTAGCCAAATAGTTAAATTTTTTCTCAACAAAGTGGTTGCGCTTTATATTGACAGAATCACAAAGCTACTATTTCTACCACTGCAATACCAAGCCACCAATATCAAAAGCTAGAAGATCTTCGAATTCCATTGAAGGAGATCAACTTGGCCACAAAAAACTTCAGTAAAACTTCTGAGATCGGTAAAGGTGGATTTGGTGTGGTATACAAAGGACGACTCTCTGAAAATTGGAAAAACCATGAAGTTGCCATCAAACGCCTTGATAAGACAGGTTACCAAGGAAAGAAGGAGTTCCTTAATGAGCTTGAGTTAATTTTCAGGTTTCATCATCAAAACATCATCCCTTTCGTTGGTTACTGTGATGAAGGTGATGAGATGATATTAGTTGATGACTATGCTATCAACGGTAGTCTTGATAATCATCTTCAAGGCCCGAATAGGGAATGTCGGCTAACATGGGTAGAGCGTCTGAAGATTTGCTTCGGGGCAGCAAAAGGTATTGACTACTTACATACGGGTCTTGGGGAGGCCAACAGAGTTATACACAGAGACATTAAGAGTGGTAACATATTGTTGGATGATAATCTGGAAGCTAAGATTTGTGATTTTGGATTGTCAAAATCAGACTCCACATACAGGCAACAACAACAAAGCAAACTTTACACAAAAGTTGCAGGTACAAACTATTATGTGGATCCTATTTACCACGAGAGTGGCATCCTCCGTACAGAGTCGGATGTCTATTCATTTGGCGTGGTTATGTTCGAGATGTTGTGTGGGATGCCAGCTTGGCATCGAAGAAGCTTTGGACGTGAAAAGGCACAACCTCTGATAAATCTTGTCAGACGATACTATGACTATGGAAAAGACTTGTTAATTGACCCCAAATAAAATCTCAG
Source organism: Chrysanthemum lavandulifolium (assembly GCA_022545495.1). Taxonomy (NCBI): domain Eukaryota; kingdom Viridiplantae; phylum Streptophyta; class Magnoliopsida; order Asterales; family Asteraceae; genus Chrysanthemum; species Chrysanthemum lavandulifolium. The sequence goes on along the minus strand of CM040240.1, from coordinate 15,866,644 downwards.
ATCGATAAGAATTCTTTTCATACGTTCATAGAAATAGCGTACCAGTGCATTAGTTTTAATTCGAAAGAGCGCCCTACAATGGAAAAGGTTGCCGATAAGATTGAGGAAGCACTGGATTTTCAAGTAAGTCTTTTGATTTTATTATGATATTTATTTTTTGCTTGAACAATAAATGAACACCTTATATCAAGATACAACCACGGAATCGATTTTGCCTACTATTTTTATCTAATTGATTAAACCTCTTGGTTCTATAATTGTACGTCTTAGTATATCTATGAACTAAGCATTTGGCTAAGTTCCAATTTCTTGTGGTAGGTAAAAAACGATGTCTCAAGCAATGGTGGTTGAGAGGTTATCTATCCGGGCAGTTTTAGAGTGACTGTTCAGTGTAAGCCCAGTTTCTTGTCGAGTTTCAGTTTTTAGTTGAACCTTAGTATTATTGTGTTGTTGGCAATTTGGCACGTTGGTAATTTCCGGATTGGTTTATCAGTGATTTCTAGTCTAGCTATGTTAAGTAATAATGACATTTTAGTGTTTTACACCATATATTGTTTTGTTTTATCTTATGTATAATAACCCGTCAAACACTTGGGCTAGGAGCACGAAAAAAGTGAATGTTCAAAGCTTTCAGCGGGCTAGTAGAGTCGTCGTCTATCCTAGCCCATGAAAAGCGAACGTTCAAAGCTTTTAGCGGGCTACTAGAGTCGTCATCTATCTAGCCGAAAGTAGTAATTTAATTGTTGCGGAGTTTATGATCAAAGAATGAAGTATATTACCCTGGCAATTCCATTTGAAACAATAGAATTGTATATGTGTGAAAACCACCAAGTAATAAACACCTTTGAGGCAAATTAAAAGGGGTTATTATACAAAAAAGTCACTAAAGTTTCCAGGAAATTTGTCCTAAGTCACTAAAGTTTAAAAGTTGTCATTCAGGTTACTCAACGTTAAAAAGCAAACACGTCTATAATTTCAGCGAGTTTTACGTTTATTTTTTTTGTATGTTAAGTAACATAAATATTATGTCTTTACAAGTTCAGTAACGTAGATGACAACTTTCATAAGTTCAGTAATGTGAATGACAACTTTCATAAGTTGAGTAACCTGAATGACAACTTTTAAATTTTAGTGACTTAGGACAAATTTCCATAAACTTTAGTGACTTTTTGTACAATAACCCAATTAAAAGATCACATTTTAGAGATTTAATGATATTTATTCATTGGTTTTTAATCTGGTAGCAAAGCATTTAGAAATTCTTAACTCAAATTCTCAATCATTTCAGAAATGTAAATTTGAACTGCAAACAGATAACAATGGATTTAATGAAGGCTAGTGATGAACACTTTAACATATTTCGAGTTCTCGTTTTCTTTTTGAGAATTTCTTGAATAGTTGTTGAGCATTTAATCGATATAAACAATAGAGAAAAACGTTATACAGTTAACATCATTTTGATATTCAAACAAACGATAAAATTAACAAGAAACAAAATAGAAACTCGAAATGAAGAACAAAAACCTACTTTTAAAGGCTTCAAGTCTCTCAATTCTGATTTCTGGAAGTGATTCAAAGTTCACGGTCATGAGAGGGCCCTTAATTAGCAACTCAATTTTATTATTAAAAAGTGAAAAAGATAATAATTTTTTTTTAACAGCTAATAAATTTATAAGCTAAAATTAATAAGTCTAGGATATAAGAAGTAAGCTTGTTAGCTTTTAAATTTTGCAATAAGCTCATAAATTTAACTTATCACATAAGGTAAAACAAATACCTCAGAGATTAATTGGTTTTCATAGGTGGTTTATATATGGCAGTTTCCTTTTCATGTCTTAATGTTATCTTTTATTTTAATTTAGAGTAAAATACACCGTTCGTACCTAATCTTGTACACACGCATCACTTTGGGACAAATCTTGCCTCTTTCATCGTGGGAGTCCCTTAGACCCATTTTCCGTTAGTCGATGTTTGTTATGTTTTGCCAATTAAATCCCTTAAATGACTATTTTGCCCATATATAAAGTCATTCATCTACATTTTCATTCATTTTATCCTAACTAAAATCAAATCATATCATATGCAAACAAATCGAATCACCACATACTCCGATCTCCGATTCTTGAGGTTTAATTTTTATATAATCTTTCTTCTAATTAGATGTTTATACAAACCCCTAATATTTAGGTTTAATTTGTAATTATGTGTTGATTTGTAATTTGTAATTAGGTGTTGATTTGATAATTGATGTTTTTGTTTGTTGTTTTTTATTTGATAATTGAGTTTGAGTAGAGAAGAGAATGGTTGGTTTTTAATTAATACTCTCTCGTAGTAGTCATAGAAAGATGTATAGATAGATTCTTTATTTATTTTTTTCTTTCTCTTTTGTCTATTAATGTTGATCAAAAGCTTGAGTTATTAGCCTACTAACCAATGGACTTGAGGTTATGGTAGGGATTTTTATTTCCAGATTGAGGATTAGAAATTAGGATGTTTATTGGATAATTTATATACTAGTATGAATGATGCTAGCAGGGTATACTTGTTATAATCAGGTTTTGTTCTGCCGTTTCTTGTTTACACTGGAAAAACTTATGAATCTGACATAAAGAATAACCATTAGTAAATCATATATGTCATGCTCCTTAAAAAAAGATGCACTCTGACTTTTATGGTCAAACTTGATGAACTTGCTTACTAAGATATAAACGCTGAAACTTCGGATGAAATAGTGATCTATTTGTTGAATTATGTATAGAATTTATGAATCTGTTACTAAATCGGTAAAAATCCTCTACCCATGTGAGAGGAGTATTCAAGTATTCATTTCCTCGTATATAAAACTTTTATCTGGGAAGGCTTTTTACTATAATATTGAAGGATATCATCATAGTAATTTTAGTCGAGTAATTTCCTTTCTTGGCAACTTTAGTAAATGCTCTGAGTTTGGGGTTGTATAACTTGTATTGTTAACAAAGATGAAATTATATGTAGTAGCGAGCATTTTAGACTGTGGTGTAATTCGTTTTAACTTATTACGGAGTACCTCTCTGTAGCATATCCGTGCTTGGGTATTGCTGTTCCATTATTTTCGGATTAAGAGGTCTGTTTTTTTCCTGAGAATTAGGTGGTAACCTGGATATGTATACAGTTGGTTTGATGTGAATCGTATATTGTTACTGGAAAACTAATCTATTACATGTATGATCACTCATGATGGAATCTGATATTCTAAGGTGAAGACATTCGTAGTCTTATGACAGAACAAAGAAGACTGCTGTTCTTTCTGAGCTGATCATGAAAACAAATGCACAAGAAATGAAGTGGATCGTTATGATTATATCCTTAAAGGTCGGTGCTTAATTCTTTTTAACACTGTTTTTGGTCCTTGTTTATTACTCGTAACTTGTTATGTAGAGTTTGATTCTTTTCTTCTGGTTCTAACCTCTCTATCTATTTTCCTCTTAAGATCTTAAGTTGGGAATCAGTGAAAAAAGCATCTTCCATGAATTCCATCTCGATGCTGAAGACTTGTTCAATGTCACATGTGACCTGAAACTAGTTTGTGAAAGGTTGAGGGATCGACATCAAAGGCACAAGCGTCAGGTATTGATGTAAATTATTTCGTTTTCAGCTTGTTGTTTACTTGTATGCACAGATCTTTCTAATTGAGCTCAAGCATTATGATATAAAACATTTTCTCTGCCCCAAAATCATCTTTAATTTCGTGTCTGCTAATATTACATACATAGATACATACATTAAATAACACATATATGTCTGTCTGTCTATTTACACACAACTAGATTTGATTTTGCATGATGTTAAATACATTTCATTATGTTTCATAAGTTTAATATCAGATATCCAGTGTAGGGTCAATCTTACTAATGTGACTTTTTAACAAGCTATAACCTCTCTTTGCAAGTGTATTGTTCAGTCTCTTGAATCAGTTGTTTAATTATTTGAATCTCATGGTACTATGGGTTCGACTGATAAGAATAATGTTGGTACCAAGGAGAGTCAGATTGTGAAAGATGGGGCTGGTATGGTTTCGACTGATAGGGACAAGAATGCTAGTAATGTGTCTGCTGATGAAACTAGCTCTTCTTTGAATGTTTAAAAAATGAGGACTCAATCAGGTTCTATTCCCATCTCTTTTGCGGATATGTTTAAGGATAAAACACCCAAGAAGACCGTTAAGATTTCGGAGATGAGAAACGAAAATTATGTGCGTGCTGCTAATGTCACAATTCCTTTGGAAGCTATAGATGAGGTAAGCTCTAGATTCGCTAATACTTTGTATGGATATTTCATTGGTAAGCGACTCGCTTTTCCGATAGTTGAAAATTACGTTAGTAATACATGAGCGAAGTTTGGTTTACAAAGGGTTGTGCTTAATAATGTTTTTAAAGTTCCAATTTGAAACCAAATAGGGTACGGAAGGGTCTTGGAAGAAGGTCCATGGTTGATACCATTGGTGCCTATCTTTTGAATATTTGGACTCGAACACTAAACTTACAAAAGATGATATAACTTTAGCTCCTTTTGGGATAAACTCCATAATATTCCGGTTGTTGCGTGATTCGAGTTTGGTCTTAGTTTGATTACAACGCAAATTGGTCTTCCTATCATGCTTAATTCCTAAACGAGTATGATGTGCCTTAAGTCGTAGGGTTGTAATTCATATGTTAGGGCCCTTATGGAAGTGTCGTCAAGGGCGCCTTTTGGGTAAAGGTTACCCGGTAAAGTATATTAAAACCGAAAAACGTTAAGTACAAATAGAATATGGCTGAAGTGCCATATTTACCTCAAGCTAAAAATAGCTTGATAAACACCTAAAACTAGTGCTTACGACATGCCGTAAGCACTTACAACTCTAGAAACAAAAGATGCACCTAGAACAAAACATCAAATTGAACAGGCTAACCAGCAGCTACTGTGAAAGATGAACTTTCACCTGTCTTTGGATTTGTAAATAAATTAACCGTTTCATCATACACATTCTCAACATGTTCTTCATCGTCAAAGGAAGCCTTACTAGACTCTCTTGTGGTTGCTATCCCTTACCCTAATGGGTCAGGTCATTTATTAGAAAAAATTGATATTGAATATGAGTGGAAGCCACCAAGATGTGAGACTTGTAAATTATTTGACCATAATGATGATGGATGTCCTAAGAGAGTGAAACCGATTGTGAAGTATAAATCATTGGTTGATGAAGAGGGTTTCGTTGAAGCTTATCCCCAAAGGAAAAGGTAAGCTTCAGGGTACTAATTGTCAGGTTGATGGGATTCATTTTCGAAAGCCCAAAGTCTCGTATTACTATAGGTCGGTTACTAAGCCAAAGAATGGAGGAGCATCGACGTCGAATACAGGTTCTTCAACGGTTAATTTAGGTTCTACTTCTTGTACGAACCTACTATCGATCCTACTAGTAGTATGACTCTATCCCGGGATGACAACGGTATGAATAATAATTTGGTGGATGATATCAACCTTGTCGATTTGAAGAACAATTTTGATGTGCTTACGGAATAAGATGCGCTTTGGAACGACATTGGCAATCGTGTACTCTTGAAGTTATCTCTAGTTCTTCCAAAACTATGTATCCATCGCCTATGAAGAACACTCCTATTCTCGACAAAATTGGAAAGCTTGAAAAGCTTATTATTGATGGGAAAGCTACCCTTGTGGATAATGATGGTAAACCTCTTAAAAGGATATTTCTTCAACTAAGGTGGGTAGTAACCCATTCTCTAAGGTGGGCAATGTGATAGTTTCGGCGGTGATGATGAAGTTTTGATGATCACATTGGGATGTTGTATTTTGGAAGTGGAGGTAAGGAGCATAGTCTTTATAAGCAATGAAAAGCGGATACGGTGATGGCAACAATTATAATGATGATGATTTTGGCCTCTCTCCCCTTTCGATTAAAGGTCTTTGGATTCAAGATTTTTGTCTTAACTAGGTTGATTTATAATTTGCGTAAATTGTATCTTTTATGATGGTTTTTGGTTTGGAGGTCTAGTTGGTTGTAGCTAGTTGTCATTTATGGCATGTCATAAATGATTAGTGGTTGTGTCAAGCGTTTTCTTGCGGTTAATGTGGTACATCCGCTATATTCCATTGTACTTAAACGTTTTTTTAAGTAATATAATTTATCGGGTGGAATACCCTTTACCCAAAAAAAATCGTTGTTGCATTATCTGATACATCATTTGGTTCAGAGCCCATCGACTCGAATCATATTGATAGTGATGAACAACCACGTGATCGTGGAGATCGTTGAGGAGGTGTTGATGACGGTGAAGAGGTTCCACAACCGCATAGTTGGGGTAAACGATATCTCGAAATTGCAACGCAAGGAAGACCAATCAGGGAACTAGACCAGAAGGCTAGATGTACATCATGATATCTATCACGAATTGGAGTGTGTTTCTAATAGTGACGATGGAGAAGAAGAGGGATTGGATACCACACTTTTTATGGCGTACTTATTGGCGCAAGTGGGGACTCAACTCTAAAAATTTAGCATACGACGCTTTTTTTTAATGGCGCAAGATGTTAGAAACACGAAGGCCTTTTAGGCTTATATTAGTTGAAGAGAGGAATCCTTAAAAGAACTTTACAATCTAACTTTGTTGCTTGAACTTTTCTTCTTTTTCATATGCATTACACTAACACCTATTTATACTAGTCCATGGAACATTCTAGATCGAGATATTTTCCATGCATATCTAGATTTTTCTTCTAAATATTCTACCACAACTAGCTAGATACTTCTAGTAGATATCATCTACTACAACCTTCTAAACACTTCTATAGATACCATTCTACGACTTTCTAGAAGCTTCAATACCATTCTACGACTTTCTAGAAACTTCAATACCATTCTACAACTTTCTAGAAGCTTCAATACCATTCTACGACTTTCTAGAAGCTTCAATACCATTCTACGACTTTCTAGAAGTATCTTCTATATGGGCTCGTGCTAAATCAAGTTTAATGATCCAACACCCCCCTTTAAACTTGATTTACCGACTCCAAGCATCATTCGTTGTCTTGAAAAATCTTTCTCGTTGATCGGCTTGGTGAGGATATCTCAACTTGGTTTTCGGACCTCGTATGTATCACTTGGACATCTTTCCTTGCAATGCACTCTCGAATAAAGTGATAACAGTGTTGATATGCTTACTTGATCATGGTATCTTTGGATTTTAGCTAAGTCAATGGCGACTTGTTATCCACATAGATCTCGATCGCATCTTCTTGTTCCATGTGTAGCTCCTTTAGCATACTTCTAAGCCAAATTCGTGACATACACATGATGTTGCACTCGTACTCCGCTTCACAACTAGACAAAGTAACAATAGGTTGCTTCTTTGAAGACCATGTAAAAGCATTGTTACCTAGGAAGAATATGAATCTGTTGTACTTCTTCCATCGTCTTTGTCTCCGGCCAGATCATCGTCGCTATATCCAACCAACTTGAAGTCTTCACTTGTTGAATAAGACATTCCATAGTCTACGGTACCTTTGATATAACGGAGGATCCTCTTTGCAATCTCCAAATGCTTTGTCGTAGGCTCTTCCATGAAACGACTAATTAAACCAACCGCAAAGAGTATATCGGGTCTTGTACATGTCAAATAGCGCAAACTTCCAACGAGACTCTTGAATTGAGTTGAATCTACCGCTTCTCCTCCGTCATGCTTAGAAGGCTTTGCCTTATGTTCTATGGGGTGCCAACGGATTGCACTTATCCATGCCAAACTTCTTTAATATCTCCTTGGCATATCCTTCTTGACTTATGAAAATTCCATCATCCGTCTGTTTCACCTCAATGCCAAGATAATAAGACATAAGTCCTATGTGCATCATCTCGAACTCTTTCGTCATTGACTTCTTGAGCTCATCAATCATACTCGAGAGTTTCTGTAAAGATCAAATCATCCACGTACAAGCGAATGACGGGTATACTTCCATTTGCAAATTTCACGTAAAGTGCATATTCACTTAGGCATTTAGTAAAACCATGTTCTTGGAAATACTTGTCAATTCTAGTATTCCAAGCACGTGGTCTGCTAGACCATATAAGGCCTTCTTCAACCTTAGCACTTTACCTTCTTGACCTTTGGCAACATATCCTCTGGTTGCTCCACATAAACTTCTTCTTCAAGAAGTCCATTTAAAATCGAGACTTTACATCCATTTGGTGGATTTTCCACCTATATTGAGCAAACAATAGCAATAATCATTCTAATAGTTTCTAAGCGAGCAACAGGGCAAATACCTCTTCGTAGTCGATACCATGCTTGATTGTAACCTTTTGCCACAAGTCTTGCCTTGTACTTTTCCACTTCGCCTTTGGCGTTTTTCTTGGTCTTGTATACCCACTTGACTCCAATAGCCTTTTGGCCTTTCGGAAGGGTCGTCAACTCCCACGTATCATTCTTCACTATTGACTTTATCTCCTCGTCCATGGCTTGTCTCCATTTCTTGCTTTTCATTGCCTCCTCAAAAACTAAAGGTTCACAATCAGCGTATAAACAAGTAAGGGTATTTCGTCGGTTACCTCGTGAAATCCCGCAAACTTCTTGTCTTGGTTCTCCTTCACTTGAACTTGAAGGTGATTCTTGGGTTGGAGTTGGACTTTGAGGTTGTTGGACTTCTTCACTTGATTCACCCGTCTCTTCTTCATCAGTCATAGGAAGAAAGTCATACCTTTCATTTTCCTTGATGCTCCAATCCCATGTCTCTTCTTCATCGAAATCCACGTCTCTACTCACTACCACCTTCCTTGTGATTGGATTATAGAGCTTATAACCTTTCGAATGCTTGTCGTACCCAACAAACACATGCTTCTCACTTCTATCATCAAGCTTCAATCGCCTTTGGTGGGAGCGTGGACATATGCTATGCTTCCGAATACCCTTAGGTGAGAGGCGGTGGGCTTCATCCCATTCCATGCTTCTTGTGGAGTCTTGTTATCTAAACTCTTTGGCGGACACGGTTCAATAGATATCTTGCACAATCAACCGCCTCGGCCCAAAACTCCTTTGGCATCTTCTTACTTTTCAACATGCTTGGACCATATTGAGAATGGTTCTATTCTTTCTCTCAACCACTCCATTTTGTTGTGGGAGTAAGGAGCCGTTAAAATCTCCGGATCCCATTATCCTCACAAAATTTGTTAAATTCTTTTGATAAAAATTCTCCACCTCTATCGGATCTCATTGATTTAATTTTAAACCTTTCTCTTTTCAACCATAGTTTTAAATGTTTTAAAAGTTTCAAAAGCTTGGGATTTTCTTTTAGAAAATATACCCAAGTTTTTCTTGAAAAATCATCAATAAAGAGCATAAAGTAAAGATTCTTACTATAAGAGGGTGGAGTAATGGGACCACACAAATCCGTGTGAATTAGATGTAAAGGCTCCTTAGCTCTTGATGTCGCTTCTTTCGAACGAACTCCTAGCATGCTTCCCAAGAAGGCATCCTTCACACAGATTGATTGGGATGATCAATTTGATCTAACCCTTTCACCATTCCTTTGAGGATAATAACTTTAAGTCACCAAAGTTTAAGTGCCCGTATCTCATGTGCCAAAGCCACGAATGATCCTTCAAACAACTCTTTAAGCACTTAGCTTCATCATGTTGAATGTTTAGAAGGAACATTCGGTTTTTGGTCATAGGCACTTTGCTATGAGCTTTCCTTGAGATTCTTATTGTAGCACTTTCGATCCTTGAAATGAATATCGTAATTTTTCTCTAAAAGTTGTCCCACTTTAAAATATTACTTTTAAGATTGGGCACATTGTATACGTCCAAAATATATTGGTGACTTCCATCTTTAGCTCGGATAAGTATCTTACCTTTTCCTTTCACGGTGCCTTTGATTCGTCTCCAAAGGTGGCGTTACCTTTACTTTCTTCCATCTCCACGAACAAGTCTTCTTCACCCGTCATATGGTTACTCGCGTGAATCTATATGCCATGGCTCTATCCTCTCTTCTTGTTTGTCATGTCTTGCCATTAGCAAGGTAAGCTCATCTCCGTCTTCTACCTCCACAAGATTAGCTTTTTCTTCCACTTGTCTTGAGCTAGTACACTCATTGGCATAATGACCATATTTACGACAGTTGTAACATTGTGTTTGGGGCTTACCTCCTCTTTGAGATTGAAAGCTTCTCCCACGACCTCTTCGATATGAAGACCATTGGTTTTCATCTTCTTTGTTGACATCTTCTCTTCCTCTTCCTCGTCCTCGGCCTTGGAAACTACCACGACCTCGAAAAGTACCGCGTCCTCGTCCTTGCTCCTTTCCATGTAGAAAGTTCTTTTCTCTTTCTTTGAAAGAGACCTTTGAGTATAAAGCTTGCTCCAAGGGTTCTTTCCCCCTTCTTTTCTTCAACTTCTCTTCATGGGCTTGTAAAGATCCCATGAGTTGATCAATGGTCATTGAGTCTATGTCTTTTGACTCCTCTATGGCCACGACAATGTAATCAAAGCTTGGGGCAAAGAGCGAAGAATCTTTTCTATCACCCTTGTGTCACTCAAGCTTTCACCATTTCTCTTCATTTCATTTGAAATGGTCAAGACACGAGTGAAATAATCCGAAATGGTTTGGATTCCTCCATTGGAGTTTTCGAACTCTCCTCTAAGAGTTTGAAGACGTACCTTTTCACCTTGTCGATTCCTTTGAAAGCATTTTGAAGGATCTCCCACTTCCTTGGAAGTAGTTGCGTTTGCAACTTTCTCAAACATCGCATCATCAAGACATTGATAGATGAGTGTAAAACACTTTGATCCTTCTTTCTTGCCTTTTGCAACTCCACCCTTTGGGCGGCATTCATGGAACTTTCGTCATCTACTTTCTCAACACCTTTCTCTACAATCTCCCATACATCATGTGAACCGAGTAACGCCTTCATTCGAATGCACCAACTACCATAGTTGTCTTTGGTAAGACGAGGATATTGGAACAAGTTCATCATGCTTGACATCGTGATCTTCTAGCTCTGATACCAATTTGTTAGAAACACGAAGGCCTTTTAGGCTTATATTAGTTGAAGAGAGGAATCCTTAAAAGAACTTTACAATCTAACTTTGTTGCTTGAACTTTTCTTCTTTTTCATATGCATTACACTAACACCTATTTATACTAGTCCATGGAACATTCTAGATCGAGATATTTTCCATGCATATCTAGATTTTTCTTCTAAATATTCTACCACAACTAGCTAGATACTTCTAGTAGATATCATCTACTACAACCTTCTAAACACTTCTATAGATACCATTCTACGACTTTCTAGAAGCTTCAATACCATTCTACGACTTTCTAGAAACTTCAATACCATTCTACAACTTTCTAGAAGCTTCAATACCATTCTACGACTTTCTAGAAGCTTCAATACCATTCTACGACTTTCTAGAAGTATCTTCTATATGGGCTCGTGCTAAATCAAGTTTAATGATCCAACACAAGATGGAGAAAGTTCTCAAAAGTTTTTGGCTTGATTTTAAATTCAGTTAAGCAATCTGAATATAATGCTTTTTTATCACACTGCACCACCAATCTAAATATTTTAAATTTAGTTACCCTAACACTCTTAGAGTAAAAGGAAAACGACAAATAATACTATTTTCACTTGCTTGCTTCACTTAACACTCTTATTAGAGTAAAATGAAAAATACAATTAATATTGTTTTCACTTGCTAGCTTCACTTAACACTCTTAGAGCAAAGTGTATGTTAACAAGAGTTAAGGTTTAACATCTTTGCTATGTCGGCCACGTACATTAGCTTTAACCTTTCATCTTAACTCAACAAAAAACACCTCTTATCATAACTCAACCTTAACTCACTTTAACTCAAAACACCCCTATATCCGGTAAGCGTACCATCTTGACTTGTTAAAATCTCTCACGACCACTTCAAGTTCTAGTGTTAGGCGAGTAACAACACCCTATGGGGTGGCTCTTGGTGACTTGATCAAAACAACCGGACACACCCTAACAAGTTGCAAACCAAGCGCACTCTAACAGTTTGTAAACACATTCTTTGGTTTATTAACATCGAGAGCGAAGGTAGGGAAGAAAGCAAACATCCGTTTTCGGGTTTCGATACCCCACCTCTATATACGGGCAAGGACTAGTTAACGAGAAACCCAAAACAGCCCGTGGCTGATCCGGGTCTAACTCAACCCTTACGGGTCCTATCTGATCTTGATATGACAGTATCATATGAACCCCCTTTAACAGGACTTTACTCTACCCAAGTTTATCAACATTCTTTCTTAAACTAAGTCTTAGCACCACCCAAACACGAGCCAATCTAGGTTATGGTTTGATTATTCAAGGTTATGTTTTAAATTGTTATACTAGTTGCCACATATAATTAACAACAACAACCAAACTTATCATTCTCGAAACTAAAAAAATATACGATCGGTAAAAGAACAAAAATAATCAAAACAACATCTCATCCAATGAGAGGTGAAGGCATAGGTGATTATCAGTATCACCAAAGTGGAGGTGATGATTTTGAGGTGTGGGAGAGGTGTGCATTTACCTGGAAAGAAGAGAGAGAGCACGATTTTGGGGAAAGTAAAAATAATGGGGCGTGGGTGTATAAGGGTTATTTTGGTTTTGTTTTATTATAAACACTATATTACCTATACCCGTGTTATGTCGAAACTCTGCTAAAACGTACTTTCCCGGTACCCGTAATATATAAAAATTACATTTTTGGAGACGTTTTTGAGGGTGTAATATTATGAATTCATTATTTCGTAGATTTTAGATTATATTTGTTTTGTCGTTACTAAGTTGGTATCGGTACATATGTAGTGCTGTTTTTCGAGAAAAACGAGATAACCTCTCGTTTTTTTGAGTTTTTAAATATTGGTAATTGTCAGAAAATAAATATTTTATATTTTCTGATAAAAATAAAATTTTTTGCGATTTAAATAATAGCCTGAACATTTACGGTATTTGTTTACTAAAATATTCATTTTACGCGATTCGGTTTGACGATTAACGAAAATGAAATAAAGCACTCGCCAAATATTGCCCTAAAGATGCCAGTTGCTACACCCGAGGTATGCATTTTTCCACATTACGTAAATGATTACAAATCAATCAACACAAAACACTAAAATCAAACTTAATAAGGGGCAACTTTTTTCAGAACCCCTCTTGTTTTCAAGCATCAATTTAAGCTCGCATATAATAAGGCATAAATGTGGTACTGTTATTATCATTTGGGAAAGTAGATTTTTAGAAACATCATCTTAAGGTCACTCGAATACCTTTTTTTATTGTATTATACCGGGTGAAATGCCCTTTACCAAAAAAATATATATACCTTTTCTTATTGTGGCCATGGAGAATAACACCAAGACCGGTTGTTGTGTTATATTTAGCCCAGTTTGTAGCCCGATCAGCCAATCTTGAAATCACACTAAAGCACTTAGAATAGCCAACACTTATTTTGGACACCAAATAGCCAGCTATGTAGCCCAAACGAAAACAAAAAATTGGGCCAACGGTGAATCATTCTCGACGAAATTTTAATCGGTTCATTGACAAATGATATATATATATATATATATATATATATATATATATATATATATATATATATATATATATATATATAGAATCTTGATCAAATAAGATCATACTTAAAGTTGTTAAAATGAGATCCAACTAAAATTTGACTTATATGCTGAGAAATATGAGTTACAGGATTATAGTAAACCTTATAAGCATTATGATGGATTACCAAATATTGAATTGGGTAAATTACTCATACTATGAATGTTAAAGATGCTGTCCATAAAGATAATAAATTTTGGAAATTTGGTTTATCTTAATAGTTAGACTAGAGAATGGAAATGAGTTTCTTCAAAGAGATGAAAAACCCTAGTGGTTTGAATTTCTATGTAGAAATCATATGGACAATATTGTACACATATTTAATGCATGTTTTATAACAAGATTATTAATCATACTTAAGCAATTAATTATGATTGAATATTCTTTCCTACACACATTAAATATATAAAGATGATAATTGTCATACTTGTTTTCATTAATATGAAATATGACAATGGAATTTCAAAACTCTTTCTTGAGAAATTACTTGAGCGAGACGGTAAGTAATTGAAAGGTTTTGAATTCATATAATCTTTGGAAGTGTATGAAGTGCAATAATTCATGAATGGATAAATGCATGCATCTATGAAATTATTCTTATGTTTAATTATTAAATTCGAGTTTTGATTTATAATTGAAATAAGATAATTTTAAGTATTCTGAAAGCTAGTGGGAGTATTATGTTAAGGTTTTAGATCTTATATGTTGTATAACATATAGGAAGTAGCATTCCTTATAAGCTAAATGTTAAGTCTTAGATTGGAATGAAACTTCACTTGTAAGATTTAAAATTAAAACATACAACCTTGGAATATATGTTTATTATTAATAAACATGTGCGATAAAATAAATGATTCTAATAAAACATGATATATCATTTGGGAAATTGATAAATATCTTTTGACAAGATAGAACATGAATGAAATCTAAGTTTGACATGAAGATTCATCATGTACATCATGTAGTGTATTTAAATTGTCGTATCATTCTTGAATGATAGATGATTTGACAACATTGATATCTAATTAAAAGTTATTAGATAACTTGTGTAATGAATATTCTAATAGAATTACATCCTCGCCTGGAATTGCTCCTAGATTCTATGGATGAACAATATGTCAATTGTTGTGCAAATTGTCATCAGCTTTAAACTTGAAAGTTTGGAAAGCATCAAACATTACACAATAGATATTAAAGTTTACGGAGTTTTAATAAGCATATTGTTGTTTGTATACAATGATGCTGGTTTAATTGAGATGACACTCAATAATAGTCATGGTAGGATTTCATCCTTGTTAACGACCATGTGAACTAGTTGTGCTATCTAAGAGCATAGTTGCATTATACATTAAAAGAAATAAGAATACTTTAAACTTTAAAATGTTTGAAAGTTTAAATTGTCATAAATTAGTGATAGAGGATGTCACACATTTTATGAATTATTATGTGGATTGGTGAATGCACACATACAAGGACTTCATTAATTGAATTCTTGAAATAAGTATTCTCAAAATTACGATAGATCAAGTTGGTTGATTTATGTCTAGTCAACAAGTATGATTGTCATTACTTGAGGCATAATTCATCAACTGGAATTTTCATGCATTGATCTATTTGGTATTTGGATAAGGGATGTTAAACAATTGTTATAATAAATCAAATACTTGGTATGTTTGATTTTATAATATATTGTATCCTATATTTGCATGTTTAATCCGTGAATAAATTTATTTATTCTAAATCGTCCATTGTCAATTAATGATATGGGAGTATCATTAAACTAAGACAAATCGAGAGATATGGTAGAATATACTTGAAAGTATATTGATGAGAATGCATACCAATTTGGATGATATTCAATGAGTTGAATATAGGACTTATCCCAACTACATAATTTACTTTGTGGATATTGTTATAAGTAAATTATGAATAGTTATCCTCGGACTTGAGATACCGGATAAGTGTCATGAATGTAGTGCATTACGTGGAACAACTTAACGCTATCGTGGCGGTAGTCATAAGGGTTGTTTCTCGAAGTGTTGCAAAGTTCGTGGGTTATTCTCGTAGTCAAGATAGAATTTGTTCCTTCAAATTTATTTTGGAGTTTAATCTTCTTTGGCCCTCGTAGGGTTGACAAGATGTTTGCATGGCCATGCCCAAAGTTCTCCCACGAATATGTTCGGAAGATTTGGTAATCTTGCTCAATCACTAACAACGAGAAAGCAGAATGGTTGAATAAAGAATGACTTAATTCTATATCTTTATTTAACATGGTATTAGAAACAAAGGATAATAATAATGAGAAATCATTAAAGGTTTTCCAGAGCCTTGCTCGAGTTGTACTAGAGGCATCGAAGTGTTGCTAGGCGCTAACCGATGTGATCACTCTATTAAGATATGTCCAAGTGGGAGTGTTGGTTTTATGGACTATAAATTAATAGGCGTGTGTTAGGATCGAACTTGAGACCACGGGATTGCACACTTTACGTATGAGAATTAAAGTTAATAATTAAATGTAAATGTTATATTTATTTATTAATTAAATGAAATAACTAACGAGCGTTAAGTAATTAATGTAATGGATTAACGGAGTTAAATGTATTGGAAAAGGACTATGTTGTAAATATTGGGAAGGTTCGGAATCCTTGTGGGATGGTTAGAACCGATCGGCCACAAGAAAAGGAAACCCAATCCTCTACAACTCAAACTTGTTCACCAAGTTAGTTTGGGTATAAATACAAAACCAAGGGTGTTTGTAATTTATCTCTTGTACTAATTATGCTAAAACCTAAATAGTTTTGTGTGTGTTTTGCATAATCCGATCGTACAACCCTTATGGGTGTCGATCCACATCTTTTCAAAACAAAGTTATTTTGTTTAATTAAAACTAGCATTACTTTAATTTGTTATACTACGTGTGTACAAAGCGTGGTACAATCACACTATTGATTGTATCTTGGATTGAATTACAAAGCGGTGAGGGGTAATTCTTATAATCCTATAAACCCTAATTAGGGTTCATCCTAATTGTTAGTTTGTGGAATTGATTCTTGTTCGGCTAGAATCAAGAAAAGGTACGCATATTCTTCTTATGTTAATTAATTATTTGTTAATACATCCTTTACGCTTCCGCACTTACTTTGATGTTTATTGTTTATATTTATGATTGTCATGTTATATAATTCCAACAATATGGCCATCCTCTTTTCTTGCTTTTACCTATAGTACAACTTACTTTTACCATACCTATGGTAGAAATAAGTTCATAGAGATTGTAGGAGCAATGTCTTGATATATAATTGGATTCGATGTTTAGTTGCATTAGTCATATATATAATCATATTAGACTATTGCTAAGACCGGAAGTTATAGGCGTCGGCTTAAGTGAGGTATTTTAATTAAATGTGAGGGAAAAATTATCACTACAGGTGAAAGGTGAGAGGCAGTGAGGGAAAGTGAGGAAAGAGTGAAAGTTGGGGTGGAGCTGATGTGAAATGTAAAGTGATGTCACGGTTACCTTTAGTCTAATGGTGACCAAAACCTCTCAACCGACCACAAACGACCCCTAACACAACCACATGCAACCGAGTACTCCAACCAAATGCATATTAGAATTGGCTAACCGACCATAATTTTTTTTTTTTTTTTTTTTTTTTTGTAAGGTTTGTTTTTTGTTGTGATTGCGATCGCCATAGCATATGATCACCATTACTTGTTTATGATCTGTATGTAGTCATGAAATAATAAAGTGGAGTTGACGTTGATGTGACATGTGTTACCGCTGAGAATTTACATGTTGTAGTCTTTATTATCTTATCATATCTTTAATGCAAATCTTTTACATACTACTTTCTATAACTTTTTTTACACATTTATAATAAAAGTTTATGTCTATAATTTCTCACCATTAATCAAAAAATTAAAACACGATGGTTATACTGTACTTTGTTTGTTAGGCTGCCTCTAGTAAGGGATCTCAATCCCTCCCATTTTTCTCTGCCACATCAGCTTTCTTTTTTCAACGACCTTTAGGTGATTGAGTGCCCCAGTATGACACAAAGAAATAATTGTTTAAATATTAAATGCACACAAAATTCACAAAGAAATAATATCGATCGTCCAAAATACACAAAAAATTGCTGACGATCGATTCCCTACAACAAGAAGATCGACTTATAATCGATCGTGTCCCATTACTGCGAGCAACCTTAGTATCTTTAACTCAAACACTTATAATACCATTTTCTACATTTATAGAAGGCTTCCATTAATTTAGATTTTTTAACGAATTTGAATATTTCCTAAAATCTTCGATATTTATCACTCTAAAATCTTGAATATTCCCCTAACTAGTATTGTCCATTTACGAAAGCTTGTCTACGAGCATGTCCCTTGATTGGAGGAATCCGCTAGGGTAATATTATAAACAACTTGATTTTTGTGTTGAAGACTTGTAGAAACTAAGGGGGTGTTTCTTTTTTTCCTTAGCTAAGGGACCATGTGAGTGTTAGGCCATGTTTCTTTTTACTCTTAGCTAAGGTATGGGTCCACACAAATTTAATAATATTTGTTTTATAGTAGGACCCACTTATTTCCACTACTCTCTATATCCACAAGGCAAAAATATGAGATCCTCCCAATAAGAGGTTGCAAGAGGTGTGGGCTTCACATGCACTTTAGCTAAGAAAAAATAAACAACCCCTTACATCTATATAAGCCACTTATTGGTGAAGACATTAAAATTTATGCCTTGGGAATATAGATCAACTAAGGAAAATAGTAGGTCCCACTTAAAAAAGAAATGATATTAAATGGGTTTGTGGACCCAATCCCTTAGCTAAGGGAAAAAAGAAACACACGCTAAGATTCTTAACCATAAGGCCCCGTTTGGTTCGTTGTAATCTGACGTAATTGAATGTAATTGTAATATGATTACATTACATATGATGTTTGGTTTGCATAATGGATGTAATTGTAATTCAAATTACATTACGTAGCATGTTTGGTTTACACTGTAATTGTAATTCAATAAGTCCAATTACATCAAGTGAGGGAATCCAGATTACATTGCAAGTTGGATGGAAAGTTTTGAATTACGTTGTAATTCATATTTTACAATTTAAAGTGTGATTATTATTATTATTATTATTATTATTATTATTATTATTATTATTATTATTATTATTATTATTATTATTATTATAATAATAATAATAATAATAATATACTATTATTATTTATTATATATATATTATTATTATTAAATTATTTATTACTATTATTATTATTATTATTATTATTATTAATTATTAATATTATTATTATTATATTATTATTTATTAAATAATATTAATATTTAATAATAATAACATTAATTATTATTATTATTATTATTATTATTATTATTATTATTATTATTATTTATTAATAATATATTATTATTATTATTATTATTATATTATTTATTTATTATTATTTATTTATTATTATTTATTATTATTATTATTATTATTATTATTATTATTATTATTATTATTATTATTAATATATTATTATTATTATTTATTATTATTTATTAAATAATATTATTATTTAATAATAATTATTATAATAATAATATTAATTATTATTATTATTATTATTATATTATTTATTATTATTTTATGTTTATTATTATAAACATCACATTATTTTATTTTATTTTTAATAATAATAATAATAATTATTATTATAAAAACACTTCATTAGAAAATCATAGGGATTACAAGAAATTAGTGGGGATGAGATAATATTATTATTATTTATTTTGTATTATTATTATTATTATTATTATTATTATTATTATTATTATTATTATTATTATTATTATTATTATTATTATTATTATTATTATTATTATTAATTAATGTTTTTATGAATTACATTACGTTGCGAGTCAACCAAACACAATAATAGATTTCTTCAATTACAATTCCAACACATTACAATTACAACACATTCCAATTCTTTGAATTACAATTCATTCAAATTACAATTCCTTCAAAAATATTCTGCGAACCAAACGCACCCTAAGTGTCTTGGTTAAGTGGTAAACGTATGGAATTAATTGGTTAAGTTTTATGCATGATTTATAGAAAAAGTACTTTTGACGAGAATTGCCGACTTTGTGAATCATAGTCAAGAAATTGAGTAATCGAGTTCTTGTGTTTATAACCAAACCGGCACACTAATCATAACATATTTCTGAGATATTATTAAGAGTAAGCTGCAAAAATCATCCATGTGATTTGTGTATTTTCGCAAGAATCATCATATCTCAAACGTTCAGCATTAAACATCCCCAAGTCCACAAACCTTTAGCATTAATCATCCCTGAGCACTAACGTCGTTAGTTTTACCCGTTAAGTGTTTAAAAATATTTTCCCGTTAATCCCTCCGTTAATACTTTTTGCACCGTTAGTCCTCATTTTACGTTTTCGTATGTTTTTTACGTTTTTGTCCGTTTTTACTCGTTTTCGTCCGTTTTATATGTTTCGTCCCCCTTTTATCCGCTTTTGTCCGTTTTTATATGTATTAGTCGGATTTTTTTTACGTTCTCGTCCGTTTTTTTACGTTTTAGTCCGTTTTTTTACGTATTCGTCATTTATTTTACGTTTTTGTCCGTTTTACTCGCTTTTATCCGTTTTTATATGTTTCGTCCGCTTTTTATCCGTTTTCGCCCGTTTTTTATATGTATTCGTCCCGGTTTTTTTTACGTTCTCGTTCGTTTTTTACTTTTAAATACATTTTTACGTTTCGTAAGGTTTTTACGCTTTTGTTCGTTTTACTGGTTTTCGTCCGTTTTATTTGTTTCGTCCGCTTTTATTCGTTTTTTATGTTGTCGTCCGTTTTATTTGTTTCGTCCGCTTTTATTCGTTTTTATGTTGTCGTCCGTTTATATCGTTTTTTCAGTTTTTTCGTTTTGTCAATTTTATGCGTTTTTTGGGTAAAGGTCAAAGACCGGTAAATATATTACTCCAAAAAGCGTTTATACAAAGGATATGGGTGAATCCCATATCTTAGCCCGCTACATAAGGCGGAAAGCTTACATAACAAGATACTTCATATTCTCTATATAAGAAAATAAACCACTACTCAAAAGATAACATTAGACTCCTATGAAAACAAAATTACTTCTTAACAAGGCTTTGGAGCTTGATACCACACGTGTCATAATAAGCATCTAAATTCCCTGGAAGATCGTAGACCTGATCCGCATAGTCATCATAATTATAGTCATCATAATCATTTTCACGATCATGACCACCACCAAATAGGTTTATTGACTCATCAAAAGTATTCACAACCTCCTCTTCATCACTATCGGAGTCATCAATCTCTCCCACCTTAGAGAATGGGTTAACCCTCTTACTAGAAGAAGTAGACGGAAAATCCTTTTTATTACCTAGATAATCAACATTTTTAATAGGATTACCATCATCATCAACAAAAGTAGCTTTCCCATCGATAAGAAGCTTTTCAAACTCCCCAATTTTCTCAACAATATGGGTAGAACCAATCTCGTTAGCTTCTATTGAATCACTCACAAGCGGTTCTTGTGATACATTCCGGTCTTAAGAGACCCAACCTCCTTAGCTTCCATTGAACTACCGAATCCACTACATCGGTAGGAGTGCCACATTCATCGATGTCGATCATATTAAGTGCGGAAAAGGATTAGGCGTAGCAATGTTCGTCCCACTCGTACTAGCCACTTCAAGGGCTTTCTTCTGTATTATCCACCTTCTTAGGGTCGAGGGAGGCGCTTTAGGTTGATACCGAACCTTAGGACCCACACCAGTTTAGGAAACCTCCTTACACGGAACACTTTGACTAGCATTCCTACCCTTATTCTTATTATTGACAGTTTGAAAACCATCATTAACACTCTTTTAGGTGAGTAGGAGGTGGAGCAGTTTAGGACAATCAAGCGACATATGACCAAAAAGCTTACATATCACACCTTGGCGGTTTCCATTCGTATTCAACCCGGATCTTTTCAATAGTAGAACTGATCCATCCAAGAAGGGTATCTCAACGATGAGACTCTCCGAAGAGCCTTATCCGCCCGAACTTCAATCAAGCACCTAGCAAAACTCTGCCCCAAGAATCCAAGCACATTTGACTAGTGTAAGAATCTAGCATTTTTGGCGTACCAATCAATGTAGCAAGGACTCTGAGACCATCATCAGAAAACATAGCAAGAGGAACATCATGAAATTTAACCCACACCGGAATGTTAGTCAAATCCTCTTTAAGCAGATTAGTATTCAACGTCCAAGTTTTAAGAATAATTGGCACATTCCTAATCATCCACGGTCCGTTTTCAAGAACATCATCAACACCTTTACGAGTGGAAAACTTAAAGAAAAAGAAACCCTTAGCATTCATCATAACCTTTTGAATACCATACTTGGCCCACGATTACGAACATAATAATCAACGACCGGAAAAGCAACACGTTTACCAAGAAAATAACCATAAAGGGTATTCTCAAATTTAGAGTTTATCTCCTCCACGACTTTTATAGGAACGGAGAGATCCAGCCCATTAGACTTTTTACTACATTCCAACCTACGAAAATTAGACTTGCGCTTCGTAGAATCAATGGCCGTAGCACCCACATATGAAACCGGCTTCACACTCGGGGCACCCGTTGGATGGGGCTGAATATTAACTTTGGGAGACAAGTTAGAAGCAACCACATTCTCTGCATTCATTACTTCAACACCACGCATAGCCTCTTTAAAAGTCTTACACGCCTCCAAAACAACCGGATCAATACCATAATTTGGCTCAGCCTCATTCCCACTGTTAGGAACAGCCACATGTGCATGAATAGGAGCAGCCAAAGATTCACCAACAAAACCACTACCACTAGAAGTGTTAGTACCACTAGTAGCATTGCTAACGTCCAAAGGCTAGATTTAATCAAGAGGTATACCAATAACACGCCACTGAGGCGATAACGCACCACCAAGATCTTGCATGGGAACACTACGCATGAGTTCTTCGTTCACTTTCTAATATGATCGGCCACACTAGATGAAGGATCCTTACTCATATTATTACTACCACCCGATACTTTACCACCACTTTTAGTAGCTTTAGGCGACTATTATTATTCAAAACCCTTTCTCCATCTCTCAATCCATATACAATAACAAGACCAATCTAAAAAGATGTAAGCGACAAGTAGCTTCAACCAAAACAAAGAAAAAAACCCAACAAAAGTTAGGGTTTATCGCATAAACACCAAGGACTAACCCCCATCATTGATCGTAGCGGTAAGATATAATCAAACCCTAAAAGCTTAAGTAATCCCTAACAAAATAAACCTTCAGCAAGAATAAAATAAAGGATTATGCTAGACCAATGATCGCATGCAAGAGAAGCAATCCCGTCCGTTTTTTTACGTTTTCGTCCGTTTTTTACGTTTTATCTTTTTTTTGTTCTCGTCCGTTTTTTTATGTTTTCGTCTGTTTTTTTACGTTATGTCCATTTTTACCCGTTTTCGTTCGTTTTTATATGTTTCGTCCGCTTTTTATTTGTTTTCGTCCGTTTTTTATATGTATTCGTCTGTGATTTTTTACGGACGAAAACGGATAAAAAGCGGACGAACATATAAAAACGGAAGAAAACGAGTAAAAACGTAAAAAACGAGTAACGTAAAAAAATGGACGAAAACATTAAAACGGATAGATAGCGACGAAACATAAAAAGGGAAAAAAGCGAGTAAAACGGACATAAACATCAAAATACGGAAGAAAGCGTAAAAACCGGACGAGCGTAAAAGCGGACAAATAAATTAACAGACAAAACGTAAAAAAAAAAAATATATATATATTTTTCCGGTAAAACCCTTTACCCGGACAAAAGCGTAAAAAGCAGGCAAACGTAAAAAGCGGATGAAAGCGGGTAAAACGGACAAAAGCGTAAAAAGCGGACGGCGTACAAAATGGACAAAAACAAAAAGCAGACAAAAGCGTATATAAGCGGACGACAACATAAAAAGAATAAAAGCGGACGAAACAAATAAAAGCGGTAAAGTAAAAAAAGCGGTAAAAGCGAGTAAAGCGGACAAAAGCGTAAAAAAAGCGGACGAAAACGTAAGACAACAGAGGCAACGTAAAAAAAAAGCGGACTAATACATATAAAAGCGGACAAAAGTGGATAAAAAGCGGACGAAACATATAAAAGCGGACAACGGTAAAAGCGGACAAAAGCGTAAAAAACATACGAAAACGTAAAATGAGGACTAACGGTGCAAAAAGTATTAACGGAGGGATTAACGGGCAAATATTTTTTAACACTTAACGGGTAAAACTAACGACGTTAGTTCTCAGGGATGATTAATGCTAAAGGTTTGTGGACTTGGGGATGTTTAATTCTGAACGTTTGAGATAGGGATGATTCTTGCGAAAATACACAAACCACAGGGATGATTTTTGCAGTTTACTCTATTATTAATCATATTTGTCCCATTATTGAATTCGTTAGCTCAATATTGATCAGAACCACCTTAGTTACTTATGTGATAGCGAGAATAGTACCGTCCCTAAGGAACGACCTAGTCTTATCAAATCTTTACTGCAATATGTTAGGGTATACTTCTCTCGTGTGTTTTGATTTGAAAATCGGTTAAACTAACATTATATATTTTAAAGATTTTGAAACACATCGTGCAAACTCACTAAATCATAGTTATGGTTTGATAATTATGCAAACCACTATGCAGACATGGTTATGGTTTGATAACTATGCAGACCACTATGCACAATGTATGCAATTTGATATGCAATGAATAGGTATTCTCCATAACTATGTCTGTAAATGAAATGGTTTGGGCAAGGTTATCAAGATTGCAATCTTACTCAAAATCATTTTCCTCTCTGCAAGATCAGGATCGTAATATGGAATTAGACTCGTAAGATCCTATGAAGGTGTGAAGTTTTAGATAACGGTTGTAGTATTATAGAATTTCATATAAAATTCGATATAAAAGACAAATCTAAGACAAGAAAACAATAAATGGGCCAGGATTGACCAACCATCGACTAACAAATTTGAGAGATATATTGGAAACGATTTTTTTATCCACAATGGGACCCCAAGAATTTGCAAAATTTGATATTTTGGCTTGGTGGAAAGGAAAGGAATCTCAATTTCCCGTTCTAACCGACATGGACCGAGATTTACTAACCGTACAAGCTTCTACGATAGCTTCGGAATCCACTATTTCTCTTAGTGGCAGGGTATTATCGATACGAAGAACAAGACTCACACCGTCATTTTTGGAGATGTGTATTTGCTTGAATGATAACTTAGACGCGGCCGAACGTATACAACACATTTCTAAGTCTTGAAAACAACCTACACATTGAACAAGAATTACACAAAACCGAGGTGGAAGCGGGTTATACAATCTCACTTTCCGATGAAAAAATCGCTCTAGATAAAGTTGCTAATGAGGCTAGGTCGTCTGAAGCATCCGCATAAAGATATCACTTTTGAAGAAGCTCGAAATTAAGTTTTATGTATATTAAGTTTATGTTTTCAAATGTATGAAATATTAGCTTTGTGCTTGGACGTTATGTTTGATGTATAATAAGTTTATGAAAAAAAAGTTGAAGTTCATCGGTTTATTTTCGGTTTCAGTTTTTACACAATCATAAATGATCACAGCCTCAAAATTTTTCTTAAAAAACCGGTTTACCGAACGATTACAAACCAAACCTAACCGGTTTGGATAGGTTCAAGTTTTTCGCCCTAAAACTAAATGAATTCAACCGATTTTGACCAAAACGGTTTCAACCCTTCGACTAAAAACCAGTCCTGTTTTAAAACCCGAACCGGTTTTCGGTCAAACCGGTTTTATACACCTCAACTATGTCGTGACGGCATCGTGCTAATTATAACGATTGTGCACTTAGCCTTTTCAAACTGGTCTTAAGCTAAATTTTGTATAACACTAGTTGATCTCAAATAAAAGGCAATCACTTATAATTCATATCACTAAAATTACCAAATAACATGCATCAAACTTAAACATGGCTTCAAATGTAACACTGAACCCATCATGAATTTTATTTAATACTTCGAAATTGTCAATACATTGAAACTACAGGGACGACACAAACAGATCAAACCAACTGAAAAGAGAATACATCATAGATTCAACGTCTGTAACTGAGTGGGCGATGTTATTATCTTTGTCCTCTGAACTGACATTTGGTGGACGAACAGCCCCAAATGATGGAGGGTTTCGACATTTTCGTATCCAGAAGTGCCTTCGACATGTGAACCTGGTCGTATTGGCACAAAATCTGAGTGTGATGGTGGCTTGACATAGGAGTCTTGGTTTTCTTCTTTATTATCGGTATTCGAAGAGGGACGCTGCTGTGGGAATGAAGGGGGTAATTTTTCACCAGGAACATCGTCAGCCATTAGATCATGCTGTTGGTCTTCAACATTTGAAACTGGACGTGTTGGCACAAAATCTGAGTGTGATGGTGGCTTGACATAGGAGTCTTGGTTATTATCTGTATCCGAAGAGGGACGTGGCTGTGTGAATGAAGAGGGTGAGGGTGGGTGTTCATCCATGGGACCTGACCTGATCGATCACAATCCGTTGAAATTTGTATGAAATGTGGAAGGCGAAGGTACTATTTATATAATTATATAGGTAATTTGTATGAAATTTCTATGAAGCTTGCTACGAATTCATTATCATACAATTAGAGCTAGGATGAATGATTACTCAATGGTCTTTTTTGAAAAAGCAAAATTTCTACTAATGTGTTTTTCACACCTGTCAAAAGTGTCACTAATGGTTTTAGAGAAACTTTTTCTTGTTCTAGTTACAATTTAACATAGTGTCGCTACAATAAAACATAGTAGTAAATTGTTACCGAATATTTTGTTTAGTTAGTTTTTATGCAAAAATAGAGTTAACATTTTCTTAGGTTGTGATGTTACCTTAGATTCATAATTGGCTAAAACTTTGCTAAATATTTGGCTTTAAAGTAAAAGATGGAGTTTATCAAAATGATATTTCGGTCATAAGAAAAGCTCGTATCAATGGTGATGTGATAGTCTGGGAAAAAGAAAATCTCAAGAGATGGCAAACGCGTATGGCTGTGGCGGGTTAAGTAACGAATCAAATTGAGTAATTATGTTGTGTAACGGTGAAATACGTTGCTACTAAACAACAATAATCATTTTTGTTAGCGTTTCTCCTTTAATTAGCATTTATTTAATTCTAAATCCTATAACAAAGAAACCTTAAGACACAAGGATTTTAGTGCAGAGCATGTATTCTACGATTTTCCTTAGAAATCAAGTTTGCTTGGAGAGTATGTCATGTTATTACAGTTGGCGATATTTTTAGTAAAATACACAAATATTACCTAAGAAGTAAGAACGCATACAGTTTAACTGTTTAAAAAGTAACCTGAAACGTAATATACATCGTTCTTTGAGCTTAAAAGGATTTGAACAAGAGAAGGCATTTGTTTATAAGTATTACACAACAAACATGTACAACCGAAAATCAATACTCACTGGGACGTGAAGAATGAATAGCTCGCATCCATATATCAGAATCGGAGAAGGCTTCACAAATGACAAGAATGTTTTAAATCCTATCCTCCTTTATAAAATCAGATCTACAGTTGCTTGTTAATATAATCGATATGAATTAGTTGCTTATCATTTTCAGATTAAAATGGTGCTCTAGATATTTTCTTAGGCTGTGAGGTTGCCTTGGGTTAGTAATTTGTTGAAACAATTACTAATCCTATTCTGAATGCTGCAGGTACCAACTATTACAATGATCCTATTTACCATGAAAGTGGCATCCTCGGAACACAGTTAGATGCGTATTCAATTGGCGTGGTAATGTTTGAAATGTTGAGTGAGATGCCGGCTTGGTATCCAAGAAAGTTTGGACGTGATAAGCCACAACCTCTGATAAATCTATGGAAAAGATTTGTTACTTGATTATGAAGAAAGATTTGTTACTTGATTCCCAATTAAAAGATCAAATTGATAACAGTTCTTCTCATAGGTTCTCGATATTAAGTATTGGTTTCAATTCGAAAGAACACCCTACAATGGAAACATCATTGATAAAAAAAGAGGAAGTGTGTTGTTTATACTTTGTTTTAAAAGGCCAGTCTTGATCATATTATTTTCAAGGAGTTCTAGCTTCGAGCATATGCAAGGACCCTAATTACCTTTTACAAAATGAAGATTTTTTTATTTTATTATTTTTTTTTTCCTATTTAGCCGAAACATTTATTGTTCACTTCTACCCCAATTAAAGACCTCATGGGCATGTAATCACTGACGAAACTAGGGGGTGTCTCACGGTGTCACAGACCCTGATAGAATCATGTTTCGTAATGTTAATTTTCGTTAAGAAATTTTGAATTTTCCCATCCGTTTGGTTTCGATACCCGCCTCTATATCTGAGCAGGACTAGTTAACGAGAAACCCAAAACAGCCGTGGCTGATCGGGTCTAACTCGACCACTACGGGTCCTACTCGATCTTGATATGCGGTATCATATGAACCCCTTACTAACGGACTTTACTGCGAGTTTATCAACATTCTTTAAACTAAGTCTTAGCACCACCCAACACGAGCCAATCAGGTTATGGTTTGATTATTCAAGGTTATGTTTTAAATTGTTATACTAGTTGCCACACATATAATTAACAACAACAACCAAACATCATTCCTGGAAACTAAAAAAAATATCGATCGGTAAAAGAACAAAAAATAATCAAAACAACATCTCATCCAATGAGAGGTGAAGGCATAGGTGATTATCGATGTCACCAAGTGGAGGTGATGATTTTGAGGTGTGGGAGAGAGGTGTGCATTACACGGAAAAGAAGAGAGGCCACGATTTTGGGGAAAGTAAAATAATGGGCGTGGGTGTATAAAGGGTTATTTTGGTTTTGTTTTATTATAAACACTATATTACCTATGTGTTATGTGACTCTGCTAAACGTACTTTCCGGTACCCGTAATATATAAAATTACATTTAGAGCGTTTTGAGGTGTGTATATGAATTCATTATTCGTAGATTTTAGATTATATTTGTTTTGTCGTTACTAAGTTGGTATCGGTACATATGTAGTCATTTTTCGAGAAAAGCGAGATAACCTCGTTTTTGAGTTTTTAAATATTATTAATGTCGAAAATAAATATTTTTATTTTCATTAAAATAAAATTTTGCGATTTAAATAATTTGAACATTTACGGTATTTGTTTACTTAAAATATTCATTTCACAGCGATTCAGTTTGACAAGTTAACGAAAATGAAATAAAGCACTCTTAAATATTGCCCTAAAGATGCCGGTTGCTACAAGGTATGCATTTTCCACATTACGTAAATGATTACAAATCAATCAACACAAAACACTAAAATCAAACTTAATAAAGGCAACTTTTTCCATTTCAACATCAATTTAAGCTCGCATATAATAAGGCATAAATGTGATGCTGTTATTATCATTTGGGAAAGTAGATTTTAGAAACATCATCTTAAGGTCACTCGAATACCTTTTTTATTGTATTATACGGGATAATCTGCTACCAAAAAATATATACCTTTTCTTATTGTGTGCCATGAATAACTTAAGACCGGTTGTTGTATTATATTTGATTAATGCTTCGATCGCCCAATCTTGAAATCACACTAAAGCACTTAGAATAGCCAACACTTATTTTGGACACAACAGCGACTATGTAATAAGCGAAACAAAAATTGGGCTACGGTGAATCATTCTACGAAATTTTAATGGGTTCATTTATTTGAATGATATATATATATATATATATATATATATATATATATATATATATATATATATATATATATATATATAGAATCTTGATCAATAAGATCATTAAAGTTGTTAAAATGAGATCCACTAAAATTTGACTTATATCTTGAGAAATATGAGTTCACGGGGATTATAGTAAACCTTATAAGCATTATGATGGATTACCAAATATTGAATTGGGTAAATTACTCATACTATGAATGTTAAAGATCGTCCATAAAGATAATAAATTTTGGAAATTTGGTTTATCTTAATAGTTAGACTAGAGAATGGAAATGAGTTTCTTCAAAGAGATGAAAAACCCAGTGGTTTGAATTTCTATGTAGAAATCATATGGACAATATTGTACACATATTTAATGCATGTTTTATAACAAGATTATTAATCATACTAAGCAATTAATTATGATTGAATATTCTTTCTACACATTAAATATATAAAGATGATATTGTCATACTTGTTTTCATTAATATGAAATATGACAATGGAATTTCAAAACTCTTTCTTGAGAAATTACTTGGCGCGAGAATGTAAGTAATTGAAAGGTTTTTGAATTCATATAATCTTTGGAAGTGTATGAAGTGCAATAATTCATGAATGGATAAATGCATGCATCTATGAAATTATTCTTATGTTTAATTATTAAATTCGAGTTTTGATTTATAATTGAAATAAGATAATTTTTAAGTATTCAAAGCTAGTGGGAGTATTATGTTAAGGTTTTAGATCTTATATGTTGTATAACATATAGGAAGTAGCATTCCTTATAAGCTAAATGTTAAGTCTTAGATTGGAATGAAACTTCACTATAAGATTTAAGAATTAAAACATACAACCTTGGAATATATGTTTATTATTAATAAACATGTGCGATAAAATAAATGATTCTAATAAAACATGATATATCATTTGGGAAATTGATAAATATCTTTTGACAAGATAGAACATGAATGAAATCTAAGTTTGACATGAAGATTCATCATGTACATCATGTAGTGTATTAAATTGTCGTATCATTCTTGAATGATAGATGATTTGACAACATTGATATCTAATTAAAAGTTATTAGATAACTTGTGTAATGAATATTCTAATAGAATTACATCCTCGACGGAATTGCTCCTAGATTCTATGGATGAACAATATGTCAATTGTTGTGCAAATTGTCATCTTTTAAACTTGAAAGTTTGAAAGCATCAAACATTACACAATAGATATTAAAGTTTACGGAGTTTTAATAAGCATATTGTTGTTTGTATACAATCTGGTTTAATTGAGATGACACTCAATAATAGTCATGGTAGGATTTCATCCTTGTTAACGACCATGTGAACTAGTTGTGCTATCTAAACATAGTTGCATTATACATTAAAAGAAATAAGAATACTTTAAACTTTAAAATGTTTGAAAGTTTAAATTGTCATAAATTAGTGATAGAGATGTCACACATTTTATGAATTATTATGTGGTTGGTGAATGCACATACAAGGACTTCATTAATTGAATTCTTGAAATAAGTATTCTCAATTACGATAGATCAAGTTGGTTGATTTATGTCTAGTCAACAAGTATGATTGTCATTACTTGGCATAATTCATCAGGAATTTTCATGCATTGATCTATTTGGTATTTGGATAAGGGATGTTAAACAATTGTTATAATAAATCAAATACTTGGTATGTTTGATTTTATAATATATTGTATCCTATATTTGCATGTTTAATCCGTGAATAAATTTATTTATTCTAAATCGTCCGTTGTCAATTAATGATATGGGAGTATCATTAAACTAAGACAAATCGAGAGATATGGTAGAATATACTTGAAAGTATATTGATGAGAATGCATACCAATTTGGATGATTCAATGAGTTGAATATAGGACTTATCCCACTACATAATTTACTTTGTGGATATTGTTATAAGTAAATTATGAATAGTTATCTCGACTTGAGATACCGGATAAGTGTCATGAATGTAGTGCATACATGGAACAACTTAACGCTATCGTGGCGGTAGTCATAAGGGTTGTTTCTGAAGTGTTGCAAAGTTCGTGGGTTATTCTCGTAGTCAAGATAGAATTTGTTCCTTCAAATTTATTTTGGAGTTTAATCTTCTTGGGCCTCGTAGGGTTGACAAGATGTTTGCATGGCCATGCCCAAAGTTCTCCACGAATATGTTGAGAAGATTTGGTAATCTTGCTCAATCACTATAGCAGAATGGTTGAATAAAGAATGACTTAATTCCATATCTTTATTTAACATGGTATTAGAAACAAAGGATAATAATGAGAAATCATTAAAAGGTTTTCCAGAGCCTTGCAGTTGTACTAGAGGCATCAAGTGTTGCTAGACGCTAAGCGATGTGATCCTCTATTAAGATATGTCCAAGGGGAGTTGTTGGTTTTATGGACTATAAATTAATAGGCGTGTGTTAGGATCGAACTTGAGACCACGGATTGCACACTTTACGTGAGAATTAAAGT
The DNA here is from genome assembly GCA_022545495.1 of Chrysanthemum lavandulifolium. Lineage (NCBI taxonomy): Eukaryota > Viridiplantae > Streptophyta > Magnoliopsida > Asterales > Asteraceae > Chrysanthemum > Chrysanthemum lavandulifolium. The sequence goes on along the minus strand of CM040240.1, from coordinate 15,834,595 downwards.
TAATAATTAAATGTAAATGTTATATTTATTTATTAATTAAATGAAATAACTAAAACGTTAAGTAATTAATGTAATGGATTAACGGGAGTTAAATGTATTTGGAAAAGGACTATGTTGTAAATATTGGGAAGGTTCGGAATCCTTGTGGGATGGTTAGAACCGATCGGCCACAGAAAACCCAATCCTCTACAACTCAAACTTGTTCACCAAGTTAGTTTGGGTATAAATACAAAACCAAGGGTGTTTGTAATTTATCTCTTGTACTAATTATGCTAAAACCTAAATAGTTTTGTGTGTGTTTTATAATCCGATCGTACAACCCTTATGGGTGTCGATCCATCTTTTCAAAACAAAGTTATTTTGTTTAATTAAAACTACATTACTTTAATTTGTTATACTACGTGTGTACAAGGCGTGGTACAATCACACTATTGATTGTATCTTGGATTGAATTACAAAATGGTGAGGGTAATTCTTATAATCCTATAAACCCTAATAGGGTTCATCCTAATTGTTAGTTTGTGGAATTGATTCTTGTTCGGCTAGAATCAAGAAATGGTACATATTCTTCTTATGTTAATTAATTATTTGTTATCCTTTACGCTTCCACTTACTTTGATGTTTATTGTTTATATTTATGATTGTCATGTTATATAATTCCAACAATATGGCCATCCTCTTTTCTTGCTTTTACTATAGTACAACTTACTTTTACCATACCTATGGTAGAAATAAGTTCATAGAATTGTAGGAGCAATGTCTTGATATATAATTGGATTCGTTTAGTTGCATTAGTCATATATAATCATATTAGACTATTGCTAAGACTGGAGTTATAGGCGTAGCTTAAGTGAGGTATTTTAATTAAATGTGAGGAAAAATTATCACTACAGTGAAAGGTGAGAGGCGGTGGGGAAAGTGAGGAAAGAGTGAAAGTTGGGGTGGGTGATGTGAAATGTAAAGTGATGTCACGGTTACCTTTAGTCTAATGGTGACCAAAACCTCTCAACCGACCACAAGCGACCCCCAACACAACCACATGCAACAAGTACTCCAACCAAATGCATATTAGGGTCTTAACCGACCATAATTTTTTTTTTTTTTTTTTTTTTTTTGTAAGGTTTGTTTTTGTTGTGATTGCGATCGCCATAGCATATGATCACCATTACTTGTTTATGATCGTATGTAGTCATGAAATAATAAAGTGAGTTGGCGTTGATGTGACATGTGTTACGTGAGAATTTACATGTTGTAGTCTTTATTATCTTATCATATCTTTAATGCAAATCTTTTACATACTACTTTCTATAACTTTTTACACATTTATAATAAAAGTTTATGTCTATAATTTCTCACCATTAATCAAAAATTAAAACACGATGGTTATCTTGTACTTTGTTTGTTAGGTTGCCTCTAGTAAGGATCTCAATCCTCCCATTTTCTCTTCCATCGAACTTTAACGACCTGGTGATTGGTGCCCAGGTGACACAGAAATAATTGTTTAAATATTAAATGCACACAAATTCACAAAGATAATATCGATCGTCCAAAATACAAAAATTAAACGATCGATTCCTACTAAAGAAGATCGACTTATAATCGATCGTGTCCCATTCTCACGACAACAGTATCTTTAACGAAACACTTATAATACCATTTTCTACATTTATAGAAGGCTTCCATTAATTTAGATTTTTAACGAATTTGAATATTTCCTAAAATCGATATTTATCACTCTAAAATCTTGAATATTCCCCTAACTAGTATTGTCCATTTACTGACTTGTCTCACAGCATGTCCCTTGATTGGAGGAATCCGCTAGGTAATATTATAAACAACTTGATTTTTGTGTTGAAGACTTGTAGAAACTAAGGGGTGTTTTTTTTTTCATGCTAAGGGACCATGTGAGTGTTAGGCCATGTTTCTTTTACTCTTAGCTAAGGTATGGGTCACACACAAATTTAATAATATTTGTTTTATAGTAGGACCCATTTCCATTCTATCTCTATATCCAAAAAAATATGAGATCCTCCCCAATAAGAGGTTGCAAGAGTGTGGGCTTCACATGCACCTTTAGCTAAGAAAAAATAAACAACCCCTACATCTATATAAGCCACATTGGTGAAGACATTAAAATTTATGCCTTGGGAATATAGATCAATAAGGAAAATAGTAGGTCCCAAAAATGATATTAAATGGGTTTGTGGACGATCCATAGCTAAGGAAAAAAACACACGCTAAGATTCTTAACCATAAGGCCGTTTGGTTCGTAATCTGATAATTGAATGTAATTGTAATATGATTACATTACATATGATGTTTGGTTTGCATAATGGATGTAATTGTAATTCAAATTACATTCACGTAGCATGTTTGGTTTACTTGTAATTGTAATTCAATAAGTCCAATTACATCAGTGAAATTCGATTACATTGCAAGTTGGATGGAAAGTTTTGAATTACGTTGTAATTCGATATTTACAATTTAAAGTGTGATTATTATTATTATTATTATTATTATTATTATTATTATTATTATTATTATTATTATTATTATTATAATAATAATAATAATAATAATATTACTATTATTATTTATTATATATATATTATTATTATTAAATTATTTATTACTATTATTATTATTATTATTATTATTAATATTATTAATATATTATTATTATTATATTATTATTTATTAAATATAATATTTAATAATAATAACATTAATTATTATTATTATTATTATTATTACTATTATTATTATTACTATTATTATTTATTAATAATATATTATTATTATTATTATTATTATATTATTTATTTATTATTATTTATTTATTATTATTTATTATTATTATTATTATTATTATTATTATTATTATTATTATTATTATTATTAATATATTATTATTATTATATTATTATTATTTATTAAATAATATTATTATTTAATAATAATTATTATAATAATAATATTATTAATTATTATTATTATTATTATTATATTATTTATTATTATTTTTATGTTTATTATTATAAACATCACTTTATTTTATTTTTATTTTTAATAATAATAATAATAATTATTATTATAAAACACTTCATTAGAAAATCATAGGGATTTCAGAAATTAGTGGGGAGCCGAGATAATATTATTATTATTTATTTTGTATTATTATTATTATTATTATTATTATTATTATTATTATTATTATTATTATTATTATTATTATTATTATTATTATTATTATTATTATTATTATTATTATGTTTTGTATTACATTCGTTAGTCAGTAATAGATTTCTTCAATTCAATTCAACACTTTACAATTCAACACATTCCATTCTTTGAATTACAATTCATTCAAATTACAATTCCTTCAAAATATTCTGCAGACAAACACCCTAAGTGTCTTGGTTAAGTGGTAGCGATATGGAATTAATTGGTTAAGTTTTATGCATGATTTATAGAAAAAGTACTTTTGAGAATGCCGGCTTTGTGAATCATAGTCAAGAAATTGAGTAATCGAGTTCTTGTGTTTATAACCAAACCGCACACTAATCATAACATATTTACGAGATATTATTAAGTAAGTGCAAAATCAATCCTGTGATTTGTGTATTTTCGAAGAATCATATCTCAAACGTTCAACATTAAACATCATCCCAAACCAGCATTAATCATCCACGAGCACTAACGTCGTTAGTTTTACCCGTTAAGTGTTTAAAAATATTTTCCGTTAATCCCTCCGTTACTTTTTGCACCGTTAGTCCTCATTTTACGTTTCGTATGTTTTTACGTTTTGTCCGTTTCGTTTTCGTCCGTTTATATTCGTCCCCTTTTATCGCTTTTGTCCGTTTTATATGTATTAGTCGGATTTTTTACGTTCCGTCGTTTTTACGTTTCGTCGGTTTTTACGTATTCGTCATTTATTTTACGTTTTGTCCGTTTTACTCGCTTTTATCCGTTTTATATGTTTCGTCCGCTTTTATCCGTTTCGCCCGTTTTTATGTATTCGTCCCGGTTTTTCGTTCTCGTTCGTTTTCTTTTAAATACATTTTTACGTTTTATTAGGTTTTTACGTTTTGTTCGTTTTCTGGTTTCGTCCGTTTTATTTGTTTCGTCCTTTTATTCGTTTTTATGTTGTCGTTTTTATTTGTTTCGTCCGCTTTTATTCGTTTTTATGTTGTCGTCCGTTTATATCGTTTTTTTTTTTTTTCCGTTTTCGTTTTGTCAATTTTATGCGTTTTTGGGTAAAAGGTCAAAGACCGGTAAATATATTACTCAAAAAGCGTTTAAGTAAAGGATATGGGTGAATCCGTATCTTAGCCCAGTTACTAGGCGGAAAGCTTACATAACAAGATACTTCATATTCTCTATAAAAAAAAACCCACTACTCAAAAGATAACATTAGACTCCTGAAAACAAAATTACTTCTTAACAAGGCTTTGGAGCTTGATACCACATGTGTCATAATAAGCATCTAAATTCCACGGAAGATCGTGGACACGATCCATAGTCATCATAATTATAGTCATCATAATCATTTTCACGATCATGACCACCACCAAATAGGTTTATTGACTCATCAAAGTATTCACAACCTCCTCTTCATCACTATCAGTCATCAATCTCTCCCACCTAGAAATGGGTTAACCTCTTTAGAGAAGTGACGGAAAATCCTTTTTATTACCTAGATAATCAACATTTTAATAGGATTACCATCATCATCAACAAAAGTAGCTTTCCCATCGATAAGAAGCTTTTCAAACTCCCCAATTTTCTCAACAATATGGGTAGAACCAATCTCGTTAGCTTCTATTGAATCACTCACAAGCGGTTCTTGTGATACATTCCCGGTCTTAAGAGACCCAACCTCCTTAGCTTCCATTGAACTACCAGAATCCACTACATCAGTAGGAGTGCCACATTCATCAGTATCGATCATATTAAGTGCATCAAAAGATTAGGCGTAGCAATGTTCGTCCCTTCGTACTATTTCATGGCTTTCTTCTTTATTATTATCCACCTAGGGTCGGAGGGCGCTTTAGGTTGATCACAAACCTTAGGACCCACACGAGGTTTAGGAAACCTCCCCACCGAACACTTTGACTAGCATTCCTACCCTTATTCTTATTATTGCGGTTTGAAAACCATCATTAACACTCTTTTAGGGTGAGTAGGAGGTGGAGCAGTTTAGGACAATCAGCGACATATGAAAAAGCTACACATATCACACCTGGCGGTTTCCATTCGTATTCAACGGATCTTTTCAATAGTAGAACGATCCATCCAATAAGGGTATCTCAACGATGAGACTCTCCAGAAGAGCCTTATCCGCCGAACTTCAATCAAGCACCTAGCAAAACTCTGGCCCCAAGAATCCAAGCACATTTGACTAGTGTAAGAATCTAGCATTTTTGCGTACCAATCAATGTAGCAAGGACTCGAGACCATCATCGAAAAACATAGCAAGAGGAACATCATGAAATTTAACCACAAGATGTTCAAATCCTCTTTAATGATTAGTATTCAACGTCCAGTTTTAAGAATAATTGGCACATTCCTAATCATCCACGGTCCGCTTTCAAGAACATCATCAACACCTTTACGGTGGAAAACTTAAAGAAAAACCTTAGCATTCATCATAACCTTTTGAATACCATACTTGGCCCGTATTACGAACATAATAATCAACGACCGGAAAAGCAATACGTTTACAAGAAAATAACCATAAAGGGTATTCTCAAATTTAGAGTTTATCTCCTCGACTTTTATAGGAGCGGAGATCCAGCCATTAGACTTTTACTACATTCCAACCTACGAAAATTAGACTTGCGCTTGAAGAATCAATGGCCGTAGCACCACATATGAAACCGCTTCACACGGGGCACCCGTTGGATGGGTGAATATTAACTTTGGGAGACAAATTAGAAGCAACCACATTCTCTGCATTCATTACTTCAACACCACGCATAGCCTCTTTAAAAGTCTTACACGCCTCAAACAACGGATCAATACCATAATTTGGCTCACCTCATTCCACTGTTAGGAGCAACGCATGTGCATGAATAGGAGCAGACCAAAGATTCACTAACAAAACCACTACCACTAGAAGTGTTAGTACCACTAGTAGCATTGCTAACGTCCAAAGGGCTAGACGAATGGTAGGTATACCAATAACACCGCCACGAGGCGATGCGTACCTGATATCTTGCATGGGAACACTACGCATGAGTTCTTCGTTCACTTTCTAATATGATCGGCGCACTAGATGAAGGATCCTTACTATTATTACTACCACCCGATACTTTACCACCACTTTTAGTAGCTTTAGGCGCTGTATTATTCAAAACCCTTTCTCCATCTCTCAATCCATATACAATAACAAGACCGTCTAAAAAGATGTAAGCGACAAGTAGCTTCAACAAAACAAAGAAGAAAACCCAACAAAAGTTAGGGTTTATGTAAACACCAAGGACTAACCCCCATCATTGATCGTGGCGGGTGATATAATCAAACCCTAAAAGCTTAAGTAATCCCTAACAAAATAAACCTTGAAGAATAAAATAAAGGATTATGCTAGACCAACGATCGCATGCAAGAAACAATCCGTCCGTTTTACGTTTTGTCCGTTTTTCGTTTATCTTTTTTGTTCTCGTCCGTTTTTATGTTTCGTACATTTTTCGTTATGTCCATTTTACCGTTTTGCTTCGTTTTATATGTTTCGTCCGCTTTTTTTGTTTCGTCCGTTTTATATGTAAATGCGTGATTTTTACGGACGAAAACGGATAAAAAGCGGAAATATAAAAAGCGAGAAGATAAAAGCAAAAACGATAACGTAAAAATGAATGGCTGTCGGAATGAATGTAGAGCGAAACATAAAAAGGGAAAAACGGTAAAGCGGACATAAACATCAAAATACGAGAAATAAAAACCGGACGAGCGTAAAAAGCGGACAAATAAATTAACGAGACAAAAGCGTAAAAAAAAAAAAATATATATATATATTTTTCGGGTAAAAACCTTTACCGACAAAAGCGTAAAAAGCAGAATGACGTAAAAAAGCGGATGAAAGCGGGTAACCGGACAAAAGCGTAAAAAGCGGACGACGTGCAAAATGGACAAAAACAAAAAGCAGACAAAAGCATATATAAGCGGACAACATAAAAAAAGAATAAAAGCGGACGAAACAAATAAAGCGGTAAAGTAAAAAAAGCGGTAGCGCGTAAAGCGGACAAAAGCGTAAAAAAGCGGGACGTAAAACAAAGCGAGGCAGCGTAAAAAAGCGGACTAATACATATAAAAAGCGGACAAAGTGGATAAAAAGCGGACGAAACATATAAAAGCGAGATAACGGTAAAAGCGGACCGTAAAAACATACAACGTAAAATGAGGACTAACGGTGCAAAAGTATTAACGGAGGATTAACGGGCAAATATAACATGGGTAAAACTAACGACGTTAGTTCTGGGGATGATTAATGCTAAAGGTTTGTGGACTGGGATGTTTAATTACGAGCGTTTGAGATAGGGATGATTCTACGAAAATACACACTGAGGATGATTTTGCGGTTTACTCTATTATTAATCATATTTGTCCCATTATTGAATTCGTTAGCTCAATATTGATCAGAACCACCTTAGTTACTTATGTGATAGCGAGAATAGTACCGTCCCTAAGGACGACCTAGTCTTATCAAATCTTTACTGCAATATGTTAGGGTATACTTCTCTCGTGTGTTTTGATTTGAAAATCGGTTAAACTAACATTATATATTTTAAAGATTTTGAAACACATCGTGCAAACTCACTAAATCATAGTTATGGTTTGATAATTATGCAAACCACTATGCAGACATGGTTATGGTTTGATAACTATGCAGACCACTATGCACAATGTATGCAATTTGATATGCAATGAATAGGTATTCTCCATAACTATGTCTGTAAATGAAATGGTTTGGGCAAGGTTATCAAGATTGCAATCTTACTCAAAATCATTTTCCTCTCTGCAAGATCAGGATCGTAATATGGAATTAGACTCGTAAGATCCTATGAAGGTGTGAAGTTTTAGATAACGGTTGTAGTATTATAGAATTTCATATAAAATTCGATATAAAAGACAAATCTAAGACAAGAAAACAATAAATGGGCCAGGATTGACCAACCATCGACTAACAAATTTGAGAGATATATTGGAAACGATTTTTTTATCCACAATGGGACCCCAAGAATTTGCAAAATTTGATATTTTGGCTTGGTGGAAGGAAAGGAATCTCAATTTCCGTTCTAACCGACATGGACCGAGATTTACTAACCGTACAAGCTTACGATAGCTTGGAATCCACTATTTCTCTTAGTGGCGGGGTATCGTCTGAAGAACAAGACTCACAGTCATTTTGGAGATGTATTTGCTTGAATGATAACTTAGGCCGACCGACGTATACAACACATTTCTAAGTCTTGAAAACAACCTACACATTGAACAAGAATTACACAAAACCGAGGTGGAAGCGGGTTATACAATCTCACTTTCCGATGAAAAAATCGCTAGATAAAGTTGCTAATGAGGCTAGGTCGTCTGAAGCATCCGCATAAAGATATCACTTTTGAAGAAGCTAAAATTAAGTTTTATGTATATTAAGTTTATGTTTTCAAATGTATGAAATATTAGCTTTGTGCTTGGACGTTATGTTTGATGTATAATAAGTTTATGAAAAAAGTTGAAGTTCATCGGTTTATTTTCGGTTTCAGTTTTTTACACAATCATAAATGATCACAGCCTCAAAATTTTTTAAAAAACCGGTTTACCCGAACGATTAAACCAAACCTAACCGGTTTGGATAGGTTCAAGTTTTCGCCCTAAAAACTAAAATGAATTCAACCGATTTTGACCAAAACGGTTTCAACCCTTCGACTAAAACCAGTCCTGTTTAAAACCCGAACGGTTTCGGTCAAACCCGTTTTATACACCTCAACTATGTCGTGGACATCGTGCTAATTATAACGATTGTGCACTTAGCCTTTTCAAACTGGTCTTAAGCTAAATTTTGTATAACACTAGTTGATCTCAAATAAAAGGCAATCACTTATAATTCATATCACTAAAATTACCAAATAACATGCATCAAACTTAAACATGGCTTCAAATGTAACACTGAACCCATCATGAATTTTATTTAATACTTCGAAATTGTCAATACATTGAAACTACAGGGACGACACAAACAGATCAAACCAACTGAAAAAGAGAGAATACATCATAGATTCAACGTCTGTAACTGAGTGGACGCATGTTATTATCTTTGTCCTCTGAACTGACATTTGGTGGACGAACAGCCCCAAATGATGGAGGGTTTCGACATTTCGTATCAAGTGCGCCGACATGTGAACCTGGTCGTATTGGCACAAAATCTGAGTGTGATGGTGGCTTGACATAGGAGTCTTGGTTTTCTTCTTTATTATCGGTGAAGAGGACGTGCTGTGGGAATGAAGGGGTAATTTTTCACCAGGAACATCGTCAGCCATTAGATCATGCTGTTGGTCTTCAACATTTGAAACTGGACGTGTTGGCACAAAATCTGAGTGTGATGGTGGCTTGACATAGAGTCTTGGTTATTATCTGTATCCGAAGAGGGACGTGGCTGTGAATGAAGAGGGTGAGGGTGGGTGTTCATCCATGGGACCTGACCTGATCGATCACAATCCGTTGAAATTTGTATGAAATGTGGGCGAAGGTACTATTTATATAATTATATAGGTAATTTGTATGAAATTTCTATGAAGCTTGCTACAAATTCATTATCATACAATTAGAGCTAGGATGAATGATTACTCAATGGTCTTTTTGAAAAGCAAAATTTCTACTGTGTTTTCACACCTGTCAAAAGTGTCACTAATGGTTTTAGAGAAACTTTTTCTTGTTCTAGTTACAATTTAACATAGTGTCGCTACAATAAAACATAGTAGTAAATTGTTACGAATATTTTGTTTAGTTAGTTTTATGCAAAAATAGAGTTAACATTTTCTTAGGTTGTGATGTTACCTTAGATTCATAATTGGCTAAAACTTTGCTAAATATTTGGCTTTAAAGTAAAAGATGGAGTTTATCAAAATGATATTTCGGTCATAAGAAAAGCTCGTATCAATGGTGATGTGATAGTCTGGGAAAAGAAAATTCAAGAGATGGCAAACGCAGCGTATGGCTGTGGCGGGTTAAGTAACGAATCAAATTGAGTAATTATGTTGTGTAACGGTGAAATACGTTGCTACTAAACAACAATAATCATTTTGTTAGCTTTCTCCTTTAATTAGCATTTATTTAATTCTAAATCCTATAACAAAGAAACCTTAAGACACAAGGATTTTAGTGCAGAGCATGTATTCTACGATTTTCCTTAGAAATCAAGTTTGCTTGGAGAGTATGTCATGTTATTACAGTTGGCGATATTTTAGTAAAATACAAAATATTACCTAAGTAAGAACGCATACAGTTTAACTGTTTAAAAAGTAACCTGGAAGCGTAATATACATCGTTCTTTGAGCTTAAAAGATTTGAACAAGAGAAGGCATTTGTTTATAAGTATTACACAACAAACATGTACAACCGAAAATCAATACTCACTGGGACGTGAAGAATGAATAGCTCGCGTCCATATATCAGAATCCGGAGAAGGCTTCACAAATGACAAGAATGTTTTAAATCCTATCCTCCTTTATAAAATCAGATCTACAGTTGCTTGTTAATATAATCGATATGAATTAGTTGCTTATCATTTTCAGATTAAAATGGTGCTCCTAGATATTTTCTTAGGCTGTGAGGTTGCCTTGGGTTAGTAATTTGTTGAAACAATTACTAATCCTATTCTGAATGCTGCAGGTACCAACTATTACAATGATCCTATTTACCATGAAAGTGGCATCCTCGAACACAGTTAGATGCGTATTCAATTGGCGTGGTAATGTTTGAAATGTTGAGTGAGATGCCGGCTTGGTATCCAAGAAAGTTTGGACGTGATAAGCCACAACCTCTGATAAATCTATGGAAAAGATTTGTTACTTGATTATGAAAAGATTTGTTACTTGATTCCCAATTAAAAGTTAATTTCCGCTTGTTGTCGGATGTCGTCATCAAAATTAATTATTTTCCTTAGTGCTTTTGTTATGCTACTGCTTTATTTGCTTTTGCTGTTGCAGATGAAGATTTATCTCCGTTTACTGTCGAATGTCTTCATCAACAAAACTTTTATTGTTTTAATATTTATTCAGTTTTCTCATGCTACCCGAGCTTTCGCGATTTTGTCGCTCGGATTGCGGGGGTGTATTAAAAGATAAATAGGCACAAACCTATTTGTGGGTTTAGGGTTTCATATATGGTCACCATTATAAATTATGGATCAATAATACATAACACCTCACGAGGTTATTGTCTAACAACCAATAGGTATCTTATGCTCTTAGAGATTTAAAGTTTTGCTGTTTGGAGTATTAATTTGGACATATTATCTATCAAAACTATCAATAAACGCTAACAAATGATTTTGGGATTTTTGTACAAGTGTGTTCCTCAAACAAATATCACAGACTCACGAGGAAAAAAATACGGCAAGAGTTTAGTATATATATATATCCCATCATAGATGGCGATCCACTAATGTCGAGATTTTCACAGCTCATTTTATCCATACAACAAACCCTTAAAATTCTTAGGTAAAAGTGTTGTTGTGTTACACACTGGGAAAAGATTTTAAAGGTTATATAACAAATGAAACCTCTTTAACATCCCAACTAAAAAATTAAGCATTTAATTCACCAATAAGATTAATCTGTCTTTGATAACTGTTCGGCCAATTTAGAGCCTAAAGTTATAGATTTGAATGAAAAACAACCTAAGTGAATACAAGTACCGGAACGATACAATATCACTACTACAAAAAAGGCCTTTTAGACCGGTTGCTAGAGCTATTAAGACCGGTTACCCAACCGGTCTAAAAGGGGGGAGGTCTAAAAGATAAAGGTTATATAGACCGGTTGAACCACCGGTCTAAAAGATCATTATTTAGACCGGTTGGTGCACCGGTTCAAAAGAGTATTATATAGACCGGTTGGTATCATTATAACCGGTCTATATATGATTTTTTTTTAAAAAAAAATACCAATCCCAAACAGCCCTTTATATGCATATGCAATGAGCAGACAACTCTCTCTATAAGCATGTCTCTAACCGAAAATGCTTATAAAAAGGGTTGTTTCGATTGCTTATTGAAACTACGTATAAAAGGTTGTGTGGGATTGCTTATTGAATCCTATATTTACGCTCGACAATAGGCAAAAAAAAAAAAAAAAAAAAAAAAACAACTTACATTAGCGCTAAAGTAAATACCAAATGAACATGTTTTCGCCTCTCTTTGACACAAAACAACAAATCCAGCCAACCACAAAACATCATTAATGAGTAAAAGTCAAATTTGTGAACTCTAAATAAACATCAGCAGTGACTTGATACGAGTTATAGGAGCAGGAAGGTTAAATAATAAGTGGCACAAGAATGTGTAAGGATTGCTCCACAAGTACCTGAATCATTCAATAACAAGGAAACAATTAAAAAAATGGAACAAATACAATTAAACCAATCACATATCCATCATGGAGTATACATAACCATTACCATTAACCTTGGACTTGGTTTACATGATCACTACAATTAACTCTTTAAAAGAATGTTTCATTTAAGTCCTCATTTCTTTAACCACGCTCATAAGGAATATAGATATTACGTGAATCAAATGTCAACACACATAAAAGCAAACCTAATGTTCCACAATATGTAAGCTATTATTCTTCACAAAGTGTCAAAGTTTATGCGTAATTATACCTTAGGTGAGGGATGAGGCGTTTATCTCTGGGTTCGCAATAGTCCATCACTCAAATGACTTTCTTTATTTTCAGTGACACTTTAATCTTTTCGGTTATAAGACTTTCGGTTTTCTGGAATTGTCGAAGGATAAATCTGTGAAAGAAATAGAAACACAGTTAAATACTTGAGCTACACCGTAACATCAGACCAGTATAAAACATATGTAAAAAGACGTACTTCACCTATATCCTAAGAATGAATCTAACTGGTAGTTACAAAATGGCAGCTTAAGATGAGTTTATTGCACACTCAAAAAATAAGCCGCAAAAATAAAATAACCACCAAAGTTTATACAAGCAAACATCAGTCCAGCTAATAACTTAGATTTTGTTTTGCTTTCTTTATATGTCAAACATATACATCTTACCTGCATCGTAAGAAGCGTGATATTGGCCATTGCTAATCATTGCAAGCATTCAAAGAAGTAACGGTTGCAGAAGGAACCTGCAAAAAATGCAAGCTAATAAGATCTTTTCCTATAATGTTAATAAGTAGTTTAGGGATGAGCATTTGGACCCGAATCCCGACACCGATCCGGAACCGGTACGGTACCTAAACGGGACCGGTACCATGAATCGAGCCAAAAAAAAATTCGGGACTACTAAAACGGTACCAGTGCCAAAGCGGGATAGTACCGAAAAATACCCGAAATTTGAGTAGTCATTATTTTTAGAGTAAAAAGGCACTTCAAATAAGCAGGTTGATACATGCGTGATTTCTTAAGCCAAGAAGCAATCTCACACACCTCGTAAACATCTCAAGTTTCAACACTGTTAGCATTGTGTTTAAGACTAATGCAGGATCCTAAATGTACTAAACTTGCAAGTGACATGTAACAGGAGAATAAAGGTTGCTGGTCAATGTTTCAATAAGTTTGACGTCCTTGAAACAATATTGAAACTGGATTACTTAAAGCATTACCTATATCAAGCGTGTTATCACGAGGACATATAATGAGAAGCCTTTAGAAAACACATAACAGAAATTACCATTATGCTCCCTTCATGCTTTCACTTATATCAACAACAAAACAACTTCTTCCCTGCACACCTATCATATCAGTTGCATAATTTAGTATTTGAAGATATCCGATTTTTGTTGTTGTTACATCTAAAAATTTTAGCAAATTGCATACCAACCTTTGTACTTTTATCAGGTCCTGCAAATATATGTAAGGAAAACATGTCTCTTTGATCGATACTAGTTGTCGTCGGTGTCTGCAAAGGACATGACCAAATGGAGTGGTTGTAGAAGCCTGAAACATATTGATTTCGTTTTCAGTTCAGTTTAATAGGATATATCGTGGGATCACATTATATGAACATGAATCTCACATGATATTTGAAGACAATCTGAACTTGACCATGTAAGAACGTTTGTTTCATACAAAAAAGACAGCTTTCCTGGTTCTCGTTTTCGTTCCTGAAGTAAGACCAAATGCTTATTTTCAAACATAGTCCCAAACACACCGTAAGTTAATCCTCACAATTTCAGCCACTATCTCCATAAAACTTCCACATCGATACTCAAACAAACTTGTTTTGGGCTAAAATTTAATATAAATACCTTAAAATGAAGTGTGGTTGTGAACCCGATCTAACAACTTCAAATAAATCCAAATTGAGGGTTTCTAATATACAAATACCTCTAACTTAACTTCAAAACTGAGTAATGTGAACGCCGTTCAAGATGCGTTATATATACCTGTACAACACCTTAGCATGTACAAACCGCATTTAATTTATTAAAACTTATTGAGTCCAATTTGGCTATTCAAATTAGCACAATAATTTCACTAAACAATTTCCTAAAACAAACATTCTACATAACAATCAAAACATAATCAATTGATCATACCTCTTCTCCAATAGGAATGGCAACACGCCAACTACAACTAGCACCCCCATAACACAATGCGCTCTCCACGAGCCACTCATCGTGACAAACGCCTTATCCAGATAACAATCAACCTCAAACGACCCATTGCCAAAGTAGATTTTGTTGGCTAAACGAAGTGATTATCTGCTTATTAATAAGCATATAGCAACCTCAAACACCATGTTGGTCCACAATCCCTAATTCCATCATTCACACATTCATATAGACATCATAAATTACTGCTTAATCCAACAAAAATATAACAAAAACCCACAAATATTCGATTAAGTTATAACAAGCAAAAATTTGAACTAATTTCAGGTCAAGGGATTATGGTATCTGCTAGTTGCTTCCTAATTCCACTTGTTAGAATATACATCCCAACAGTAATCTTGCTAGTTAATTGCTTCCTAATTCCACAAAAATATAACAAAAACCCACAAAAATATAACAAAAACCCACAAATAAATTACTGCTTAATTCCATCATTCACACATTTATCAATGGTTTTTATAAATCTGATTTGCAACATATAAAAACTTAATGATGGCATCAAGATCACTCACTGATTAAGTGGAGCTGCGTCGATTGTGAAGTGGTTAAGAGTTTCATAATCAGTGACACCGATGGTGATGTGGAGCTGCACCGATGGTGGGTAGTTGACGGTAGCTAATGAATGGTTAGGGTTTAGATCTATAAAATTGGTGACCATGTTTTTGGAGGAAGAATGAAAATTTTGAAGACTAAAATGAAATTTAATCCCTCCCAAAAGTTTTTAGACAGGTTTCTTCAATTTCAACCGGTACTAATCTATTTTAGCATTTAGACCCGTGGATATGTAAGTAACACGTCTAAAAGACTATTTTTTAGACCGGTTCATTTCGTTTACACCGGTCTAAATGTATTTTTCTTATTTGAACGGGTGGAAATCAAACTAACCGGTTTAAAAGGTTTTTAAGTGAGCTAAATTGTCATTTAGACCTGTATTTTTCATAGAGGGTCTTTATATGGAGGTCTAAAAGACCATTTTTGTAGTAGTGTATGTTCATGGAGTTATCCTCAAGAAGTTCTTCAAATTTTGAAGAGAAAGACTCATCACAAACTGAGGCGGAACTTAGAGCGTGAATATAATAACCATGATGAGAATGATGGAGTCAGTGTCAGTGTGTGATGATAATAACACACTGACTCCTGAAAGATCTCCCCAACGACTGATAACATTCTAAAGATTTAGTTGACTCTGATGAGCAACTAATACTCTGATAAATAGGCGGGAAACTCCTTGGGAAGATAAGTTCAAAAATACTTATCAAAAGTCATTGAATACTATAGTTGGTAAGAAGTACAAACAGTTTTCAACATTGTTCCACCAAAATTATGGCTCGTAGCATACTAGGAAGTTAAAGTACAAAATGTACTTTAGCTTATCACTTGTTGACACGTGCTTTTTACCCACGGGTCTATAAATAGATTGTTGTAACGAAGGAAAAATGTATGTCTTGTATAAAAAGTTTTAATCACTCTCAAGAACTCGTTTTTCCTTCTCCAAATAGAGCTAAGTCCTAGATTTTATATCTAATGGTTTAGCATAGTACTTACTTAAACACAATAACTTTGGTTTTGTGTTTAAGTTTAGTGAGGAAATCTCACACTTACATGTTCATTCAACCCCAAATGTTTTTTTCGCAAACACTTGGGTATAATTCTTTGATATATATATATATATATATATATATATATATATATATATATATATATATATATATATATATATATATATATATATATATATATAGGAGTTAGGATCAAATAAAAAATTAAAATAAGAATGATAAGAAGAAACTACAACCACTCATTTCGGATGCATCTACAAAATGGATGTATCTCCCTTAAAATTCTCCTCCTATTTGAAATGTGTGGCTAAAATCCTTCTTATTCTTCTCATTTTAGCTTTTCTTCTTCGATCTCTTTCCTATATATATATATATATATATATATATATATATATATATATATATATATATATATATAATAAGAATTAAACGTTGAAAAGAATTATTGTGCTTTGTGTTATGTATGTAAACCTTGTTGGTAGCCTTGTTACCTAAGTGTTAACTTATAAATAGTTTTATTTTTTGGTAAAATTTTATTACTCTAAAAACAATTAAGTACATAGGATGTTGGTGAAACCTACATCCAAACCCGCTATAAAGACATGAAACAAACACACCAAATGTGCTTCAAACAAAACTAACATAAGAAAGACAAACCAATCTTATAAACAACTATTATAAGTACAAGAAATAAATCTAATGTTTAAACCGACCACTAAGATTTATATACTTGAATCACGAACGCGCATTGTTCCGGAGTTAAACCTTGAAGGTCATAAGTGTCATAAATCATAATTTTCATCCTCATCTAAACTAGCATCATATACACCTCCACTAGTCATGAAACGAGAGGACTCATCATAAACATCTTCGACTTCATCATCACTATCACTATCCGAAATAACAAAATTCTCAACCTTAGAAAACCGATTACCTACAGTGTTTCCCACGTGTCCCACATTAGCCTTCTTTTGCATAAAAAAGCGACTTCCCATCATTGCCCAGAAGCACAAGCTTCCCATCAATTATTTGTCTTTCTAGCTTATTAATCTTATCAACAAGACGTATAGTACTTGGACTGCCAAATGAATCAACAGTTGCACTTGCGTGCTTATCCATGTTCCCACTTCCATTACCAAAATTCGAATCTTTACTAACATGCCATCCATCATCATTAGTAGTAGTATTCACGTTACTTGAAGAAAAGTTATCACTAAGTTCAACAACAAAATTAGGATCCTCATCCAAATAATCAAGAATATCAAAAGCATTAACTTAAAAATAGTTAATCACTAAGTAAACATGAGCATTAACTTAAAAATAGTTAATCACTAAGTAAACATGAACAGTTAATCACCAAAAGCATTAACTTATAAAATACTTAGTGATTAACCTATAAATAGTTAATTACTAAGTAAACATGGGGAAGAGATCCAATAAGAAGAAAAACTAAAATAAGACGAATAAGAAGGATTTATAGCCACACATTTCAAATAAGGAGGAGAATTTTAAGGGGGAGATGCATCCATTTTTGTAGATGCATCTGAAATGAGTGGTTGTAGTTTCTTTTTATCATTTTTATTTTAATTTTTCTTCGATCATAACTCAGTAAACATGAACAACAATAACATCCAGGAAAGTCATTAATATAGTTTTGCTTGAATAGCAAATAAAATGTACGGTTATGTTTTATAACTAGTTGTTCAATATCGCACGTGCTCGAGACTTTCACTCGTTGATTTTATAAAAATTGTTAGTTTGCTCTTATATTATTTACTAGTTTTGGATAATTACTTTTGAATTTTAATGAAAAGTATAAAAGTTAATTTAATCTGATAACAATATTGTGAATATTGTTCTAACAATTGTAAAAATGTGTCTTTTATATACATTGTATATTCTTAATGGTTTCAACTTGATATATTTTATACCCGTATTATTATTATTATTATTATTATTATTATTATTATTATTATTATTATTATTATTATTTTATTTATTTATTTATTTTAATTATAAATCACACTTTTATTAGAAACTCATAGGATTACAAAAGATTAGTGGGGAGCCTCGAAACCAACTGAGCCCCCACGCCTCTAGCAATGGTAAAGCCAATCCTATTAAAGATATGAACTGCTGCACGCGCTCCAATGTCCTGAGTCATTATTATTATTATTATTATTATAAAAATTATTATTAATATTATTATTATAAAACATCAATCACTAAAAAACCAAAGGAAATTTTACAAGAAATTTGGTGGGAAGCCGAGACACTAGTTGGGCAATAACTTGTCCATTTAATTGGTTTTCCGTCGTATACGCTCACTACCACAATTGAGGCCCAAATAACTTCATGTAATACATAATTTGATAATTTACTATTTAAAATCTCCAGCATATACGTTATCAAAACATTAAAATGAAATATTGGAGGTAAAACAATACTTCAAAATATTTATAGCTTCGAAAAAACTCTTTTACACAAAATAAAGTCACCAGGGAGGCAGGGACGTTGTAAAAAAATGGATACTTAATCAGTATTGTTAGATGGTTTTGACTTCACCTCCTAAGGGTAGTTTGGTAATTTTGGTACTACTTAACTTAGCTAGTATTATAAGGGCATTTTGGTAATTTTGTTAGTATATTAAGAAGTTAGAATTCTGTGTCGGTTGTTTTAGTCGGTTATTTACTTATATATAACCAAATACAGAAGTGATGATACATGGGCCTAACTAAATAGGCCTAAAAAGAGACCTAATGCATAAATGTATTGTGCAGTCTTGCATAATACATTTATGCGATTAAATCTCCTTTAGCCTCTTTAGTTAGGTCCATTTATCATTTTCCAATACTGAAACACAGAACTTGTACAACAAAATTTTGACTCTTCATAATAAATATATATCAGTTATTGCTCAAACCTCTGATCTTGTTCTTCCTGATCTTTGTTGCTGTACTTTTGCCTATGCTACTGCTGTTGGTCTGCTCCTTTTACCCTGATTATTGTTCCCTGATCCTAACAAGTATATATATTCACAGAACCCGGAAGCTATTTCTGTCAAAGGAAGCAGCGGTGAATATCGAAACCCAAGAGAATTTCTTATACCATTCAAGGAGATCAAATTGGCCATGAGAATGTTTAAAAAGAGTTCTCTCCCACCTCGTATTAATAGTGACCTTTACACAGCAGAACTATCTGAACGATGGCCAAACCGTACACTTGTCTTTAAAATCTATACTATTCCTGGCAGGTATGAATCTTATATATATAGACCAAAAAGGGAAATGTTCTATAATGAGCTTGAAATAGTATCCAGATTCCACCACGAAAACATCATCCCTTACATTGGTTACTGTGATGAAAGAGATAATAATATTCTAATTTACGAGCATGCTATCAATGGTAGCCTTCGTGATCATCTCCAAGACCAAGATAAACTACGCTGCCTACCGTGGGAAAAACGCCTAAAGATTTGCTTAGGGGCTGCTAGAGGACTCAAGTGCCTACACTCTGGTCTTTGGGATGAAAATAGATTTGTAGTACACAGACACGTCAGGAGTGAATACATATTGCTGGATGAGAATATGGAAGCCAAAATTAGTGAATTTGGTTTGTCAATGTTTGTCCCAAGAAATAAGCCTCAAGTGTCTGATAATATTTGGGAGAATGAAGACTTCAGTGGTATAATAATCAAGGATTTTAAGGAATCCATGGATCCCATTTACAAGCACAGTTATATAGTCAATACCGAAGTAGACGTGTACTCTTTTGGGTGTGTAATGTTTGAAATCTTGAGTGGGTTAATTACGGTGTCGCAGAGAACACACATTCGTAGTGAGAAACCTGATCTGATAAGACGGGTCCATCGTCACTATGGTGAAAACGAAATGGATAATTTAGTTGATCTCAATATAATAGATCAAATTGATGGCCGTTCCTTACAAACGTTTGCAGAAACTGCATACAGGTGCCTTAGTTACAACATCAAGGAACGGCCGTCAATGAATAGGATCATCAAAAAGATTGAGGAAGCATTGTACTTTCAGGTAAGTATTTTCATTTAAATAGCTAGCAATCATGAAGTTTAGAACATTGAACTCAAAACATTATATCTTTGTTGTTAGCCAAATAGTTAAATTTTTTTCTCAACAAAGTGGTTGCGTTTATATTGACAGAATCACAAAGCTACTATTTCTACCACTGCAATACCAAGCCACCAATATCAAAAGCTAGAAGATCTTCGAATTCCATTGAAGGAGATCAACTTGGCCACAAAAAACTTCAGTAAAACTTCTGAGATCGGTAAAGGTGGATTTGGTGTGGTATACAAAGGACGACTCTCTGAAAATTGGAAAAACCATGAAGTTGCCATCAAACGCCTTGATAAGACAGGTTACCAAGGAAAGAAGGAGTTCCTTAATGAGCTTGAGTTAATTTTCAGGTTTCATCATCAAAACATCATCCCTTTCGTTGGTTACTGTGATGAAGGTGATGAGATGATATTAGTTTATGACTATGCTATCAACGGTAGTCTTGATAATCATCTTCAAGGCCCGAATAGGGAATGTCGGCTAACATGGGTAGAGTGTCTGAAGATTTGCTTCGGGGCAGCAAAAGGTATTGACTACTTACATACGGGTCTTGGGGAGGCCAACAGAGTTATACACAGAGACATTAAGAGTGGTAACATATTGTTGGATGATAATCTGGAAGCTAAGATTTGTGATTTTGGATTGTCAAAATCAGACTCCACATACAGGCAACAACAACAAAGCAAACTTTACACAAAAGTTGCAGGTACAAACTATTATGTGGATCCTATTTACCACGAGAGTGGCATCCTCCGTACAGAGTCGGATGTCTATTCATTTGGCGTGGTTATGTTCGAGATGTTGTGTGGGATGCCAGCTTGGCATCGAAGAAGCTTTGGACGTGAAAAGGCACAACCTCTGATAAATCTTGTCAGACGATACTATGACTATGGAAAAGACTTGTTAATTGACCCCAAATAAAATCTCAGATCGATAAGAATTCTTTTCATACGTTCATAGAAATAGTGTACCAGTGCATTAGTTTTAATTCGAAAGAGCGCCCTACAATGGAAAAGGTTGCCGATAAGATTGATGAAGCACTGGATTTTCAAGTAAGTCTTTTGATTTTATTATGATATTTATTTTTTGCTTGAACAATAAATGAACACCTTATATCAAGATACAACCACGGAATCGATTTTGCCTACTATTTTTATCTAATTGATTAAACCTCTTGGTTCTATAATTGTACGTCTTAGTATATCTATGAACTAAGCATTTGGCTAAGTTCCATTTCTTGTGGTAGGTAAAAACGATGTCTCAAGCAATGGTGGTTGAGAGGTTATCTATCCGGGCAGTTTTAGAGTGACTGTTCAGTGTAAGCCCAGTTTCTTGTCGAGTTTCAGTTTTTAGTTGAACCTTAGTATTATTGTGTTGTTGGCAATTTGGCACGTTGGTAATTTCCGGATTGGTTTATCAGTGATTTCTAGTCTAGCTATGTTAAGTAATAATGACATTTTAGTGTTTTACACCATATATTGTTTTGTTTTATCTTATGTATAATAACCCGTCAAACACTTGGGCTAGGAGCACGAAAAAAGTGAATGTTCAAAGCTTTCAGCGGGCTAGTAGAGTCGTCGCTCATCCTAGCCCATGAAAAGCGAAACGCTCAAAGCTTTTAGCGGGCTACTAGAGTCGCCATCTATCTAGCCGAAAGTAGTAATTTAATTGTTGCGGAGTTTATGATCAAAGAATGAAGTATATTACCCTGGCAATTCCATTTGAAACAATAGAATTGTATATGTGTGAAAACCACCAAGTAATAAACACCTTTGAGGCAAATTAAAGGGTTATTATAAAAAAGTCACTAAAGTTTCAGGAAATTTGTCCTAAGTCACTAAAGTTTAAAAGTTGTCATTCAGGTTACTCAACGTTAAAAAGCAAACACGTCTATAATTTCAGCGAGTTTTACGTTTATTTTTTTTGTATGTTAAGTAACATAAATATTATGTCTTTACAAGTTCAGTAACGTAGATGACAACTTTCATAAGTTCAGTAATGTGAATGACAACTTTCATAAGTTGAGTAACCTGAATGACAACTTTTAAATTTTAGTGACTTAGGACAAATTTCCCGCAAACTTTAGTGACTTTTTTGTACAATAACCCAATTAAAAGATCACATTTTAGAGATTTAATGATATTTATTCATTGGTTTTTAATCTGGTAGCAAAGCATTTAGAAATTCTTAACTCAAATTCTCAATCATTTCAGAAATGTAAATTTGAACTGCAAACAGATAACATTGGATTTAATGAAGGCTAGTGATGAACACTTTAACATATTTCGAGTTCTCGTTTTCATTTTGAGAATTTCTTGAATAGTTGTTGAGCATTTAATCGATATAAACAATAGAGAAAAACGTTATACAGTTAACATCATTTTGATATTCAAACAAACGATAAAATTAACAAGAAACAAAATAGAAACTCGAAATGAAGAACAAAAACCTACTTTTAAAGGCTTCAAGTCTCTCAATTCTGATTTCTGGAAGTGATTCAAAGTTCACGGTCATGAGAGGGCCCTTAATTAGCAACTCAATTTTATTATTAAAAAGTGAAAAAGATAATAATTTTTTTTTAACAGCTAATAAATTTATAAGCTAAAATTAATAAGTCTAGGATATAAGAAGTAAGCTTGTTAGCTTTTAAATTTTGCAATAAGCTCATAAATTTAACTTATCACATAAGGTAAAACAAATACCTCAGAGATTAATTGGTTTTCATAGGTGGTTTATATATGGCAGTTTCCTTTTCATGTCTTAATGTTATCTTTTATTTTAATTTAGAGTAAAATACACCGTTCGTACCTAATCTTGTACACACGCATCACTTTGGGACAAATCTTGCCTCTTTCATCGTGGGGAGTCCCTTAGACCCATTTTCCGTTAGTCGATGTTTGTTATGTTTTGCCAATTAAATCCCTTAAATGACTATTTTGCCCATATATAAAGTCATTCATCTACATTTTTCATTCATTTTATCCTAACTAAAATCAAATCATATCATATGCAAACAAATCGAATCACCACATACTCCGATCTCCGATTCTTGAGGTTTAATTTTTATATAATCTTTCTTCTAATTAGATGTTTATACAAACCCCTAATATTTAGGTTTAATTTGTAATTATGTGTTGATTTGTAATTTGTAATTAGGTGTTGATTTGATAATTGATGTTTTTGTTTGTTGTTTTTTATTTGATAATTGAGTTTGAGTAGAGAAGAGAATGGTTGGTTTTTAATTAATACTCTCTCGTAGTAGTCATAGAAAGATGTATAGATAGATTCTTTATTTATTTTTTTCTTTCTCTTTTGTCTATTAATGTTGATCAAAAGCTTGAGTTATTAGCCTACTAACCAATGGACTTGAGGTTATGGTAGGGATTTTTATTTCCAGATTGAGGATTAGAAATTAGGATGTTTATTGGATAATTTATATACTATTATGAATGATGCTAGCAGGGTATACTTGTTATAATCAGGTTTTGTTCTGCCGTTTCTTGTTTACACTGGAAAAACTTATGAATCTGACATAAAGAATAACCATTAGTAAATCATATATGTCATGCTCCTTAAAAAAAGATGCACTCTGACTTTTATGGTCAAACTTGATGAACTTGCTTACTAAGATATAAACGCTGAAACTTCGGATGAAATAGTGATCTATTTGTTGAATTATGTATAGAATTTATGAATCTGTTACTAAATCGGTACAAATCCTCTACCCATGTGAGAGGAGTATTCAAGTATTCATTTCCTCGTATATAAAACTTTTATCTGGGAAGGCTTTTTACTATAATATTGAAGGATATCATCATAGTAATTTTAGTCGAGTAATTTCCTTTCTTGGCAACTTTAGTAAATGCTCTGAGTTTGGGGTTGTATAACTTGTATTGTTAACAAAGATGAAATTATATGTAGTAAGCGAGCATTTTAGACTGTGGTGTAATTCGTTTTAACTTATTACGGAGTACCTCTCTGTAGCATATCCGTGCTTGGGTATTGCTGTTCCATTATTTTCGGATTAAGAGGTCTGTTTTTTTCCTGAGAATTAGGTGGTAACCTGGATATGTATACAGTTGGTTTGATGTGAATGCGTATATTGTTACTGGAAAACTAATCTATTACATGTATGATCACTCATGATGGAATCTGATATTCTAAGGTGAAGACATTCGTGTAGTCTTATGACAGAACAAAGAAGACTGCTGTTCTTTCTGAGCTGATCATGAAAACAAATGCACAAGAAATGAAGTGGATCGTTATGATTATATCCTTAAAGGTCGGGTGCTTAATTCTTTTTTAACACTGTTTTTGGTCCTTGTTTATTACTCGTAACTTGTTATGTAGAGTTTGATTCTTTTCTTCTGGTTCTAACCTCTCTATCTATTTTCCTCTTAAGATCTTAAGTTGGGAATCAGTGAAAAAAGCATCTTCCATGAATTCCATCTCGATGCTGAAGACTTGTTCAATGTCACATGTGACCTGAAACTAGTTTGTGAAAGGTTGAGGGATCGACATCAAAGGCACAAGCGTCAGGTATTGATGTAAATTATTTCGTTTTCAGCTTGTTGTTTACTTGTATGCACAGATCTTTCTAATTGAGCTCCAAGCATTATGATATAAAACATTTTTCTCTGCCCCAAAATCATCTTTAATTTCGTGTCTGCTAATATTACATACATAGATACATACATTAAATAACACATATATGTCTGTCTGTCTATTTACACACAACTAGATTTGATTTTGCATGATGTTAAATACATTTCATTATGTTTCATAAGTTTAATATCAGATATCCAGTGTAGGGTCAATCTTACTAATGTGACTTTTTAACAAGCTATAACCTCTCTTTGCAAGTGTATTGTTCAGTCTCTTGAATCAGTTGTTTAATTATTTGAATCTCATGGTACTATGGGTTCGACTGATAAGAATAATGTTGGTACCAAGGAGAGTCGATTGTGAAAGATGGGGCTGGTATGGTTTCGATGATAGGGACAAGAATGCTAGTAATGTGTCTGCTGATGAAACTAGCTCTTCTTTGAATGTTTAAAAATGAGGACTCAATCGGTTCTATTCCCATCTCTTTATGGATATGTTTAAGGATAAAACACCCAAGAAGACCGTTAAGATTTCGGAGATGAGAAACGAAAATTATGTGCGTGCTGCTAATGTCACAATTCCTTTGGAAGCTATAGATGAGGTAAGCTCTAGATTCGCTAATACTTTGTATGGATATTTCATTGGTAAGCGACTCGCTTTTCCGATAGTTGAAAATTACGTTAGTAATACATGAGCGAAGTTTGGTTTACAAAGGGTTGTGCTTAATAATGTTTTTAAAGTTCCAATTTGAAACCAAATAGGGTACGGAAAGGGTGCTGGAAGAAGGTCCATGGTTGATACCATTGGTGCCTATCTTTTTGAATATTTGGACTCCGAACACTAAACTTACAAAAGATGATATAACTTTAGCTCCTTTTTGGGATAAACTCCATAATATTCCGGTTGTTGCGTATTCTGAGTTTGGTCTTAGTTTGATTACAACGCAAATTGGTCTTCCTATCATGCTTAATTCCTAAACGAGTATGATGTGCCTTAAGTCGTAGGGTTGTAATTCATATGTTAGGGCCCTTATGGAAGTGTCGTCAAAGGACGCCTTTTGGGTAAAGGGTTACCCCGGTAAAGTATATTAAAACCGAAAAACGTTAAGTACAAATAGAATATGGCTGAAGTGCCATATTTACCTCAAGCTAAAAATAGCTTGATAAACACCTAAAACTAGTGCTTACGACATGCCGTAAGCACTTACAACTCTAGAAACAAAAGATGCACCTAGAACAAAACATCAAATTGAACAGGCTAACCAGCAGCTACTGTGAAAGATGAACTTTCACCTGTCTTTGGATTTGTAAATAAATTAACTGTTTCATCATACACATTCTCAACATGTTCTTCATCGTCAAAGGAAGCCTTACTAGACTCTCTTGTGGTTGCTATCCCTTACCCTAATGGGTCGGTCATTTATTAGAAAAATTGATATTGAATATGAGTGGAAGCCACCAAGATGTGAGACTTGTAAATTATTTGACCATAATGATGATGGATGTCCTAAGAGAGTGAAACCGATTGTGAAGTATAAATCATTGGTTGATGAAGAGGGTTTCGTTGAAGCTTATCCCAAAAGGAAAAGGTAAGCTTCAGGGTACTAATTGTCAGGTTGATGGGATTCATTTTCGAAAGCCCAAAGTCTCGTATTACTATAGGTCGGTTACTAAGCCAAAGAATGGAGGAGCATCGACGTCGAATACAGGTTCTTCAACGGTTAATTTAGGTTCTACTTCTTGTAACGAACCTACTACTGATCCTACTAGTAGTATGACTCTATCCCGGGATGACAACGGTATGAATAATAATTTGGTGGATGATATCAACCTTGTCGATTTGAAGAACAATTTTGATGTGCTTACGGAATAAGATGCAGTTTTGGAACCTGACATTGGCAATACGTGTACTCTTGAAGTTATCTCTAGTTCTTCCAAAACTATGTATCCATCGCCTATGAAGAACACTCCTATTGCTGACAAAATTGGAAAGCTTGAAAAGCTTATTATTGATGGGAAAGCTACCCTTGTGGATAATGATGGTAAACCTCTTAAAAAGGATATTTCTTCAACTAAGGTGGGTAGTAACCCATTCTCTAAGGTGGGCAATGTGATAGTTTCTGACAGCGGTGATGATGAAGTTTTTGATGATCACATTGGGATGTTGTATTTTGGAAGTGGAGGTAAGGAGCATAGTCTTTATAAGCAATGAAAAGCGGATACAGGTGATGGCAACAATTATAATGATGATGATTTTGGCCTCTCTCCTGCTCAGTTAAAGGCTGCTGGATTCAAGATTTTTGTCTTAACTAGGTTGATTTATAATTTGCGTAAATTGTATCTTTTATGATGGTTTTTGGTTTGGAGGTCTAGTTGGTTGTAGCTAGTTGTCATTTATGGCATGTCATAAATGATTAGTGGTTGTGTCAAGCATTTTCTTGCGGTTAATGTGGTACATCCGCTATATTCCATTGTACTTAAACGTTTTTTTGAAGTAATATAATTTATCGGGTGGAATACCCTTTACCCAAAAAAAATCGTTGTTGCATTATCTGATACATCATTTGGTTCAGAGCCCATCGACTCGAATCATATTGATAGCTGATGAACAACCACGTGATCGTGGAGATCGTTGAGGGAGGTGTTGATGACGGTGAAGAGGTTCCACAACCGCATAGTTGGGGTAAACGATATCTCGAAATTGCAACGCAAGGAAGACCAATCAGGGAACTAGACCAGAAGGCTAGATGTACATCATGATATCAATCACGAATTGGAGTGTGTTTCTAATAGTGACGATGGAGAAGAAGAGGGATTGGATACCACACTTTTTATGGCGTACTTATTGGCGCAAGTGGGGACTCAACTCTAAAAATTTAGCATACGACGCTTTTTTTTAATGGCGCAAGATGGAGAAAGTTCTCAAAAGTTTTTGGCTTGATTTTAAATTCAGTTAAGCAATCTGAATATAATGCTTTTTTATCACACTGCACCACCAATCTAAATATTTTAAATTTAGTTACCCTAACACTCTTAGAGTAAAAGGAAAACGACAAATAATACTATTTTCACTTGCTTGCTTCACTTAACACTCTTATTAGAGTAAAATGAAAAATACAATTAATATTGTTTTCACTTGCTAGCTTCACTTAACACTCTTAGAGCAAAGTGTATGTTAACAAGAGTTAAGGTTTAACATACTGCTATGTCAGCGCCACGTACATTAGCTTTAACCTTTCATCTTAACTCAACAAAAAAACACCTCTTATCATAACTCAACCTTAACTCACTTTAACTCAAAACACCCCTTATCTGGTAAACGTACCATCTTGACTTGTTAAAATCTCTCACGACCACTTCAAGTTCTAGTGTTAGACTGAGTAACAACACCCTATGGGGTGGCTCTTGGTGACTTGATCAAAACAACCGGGACACACCCTAACAAGTTGCAAACCAAGCGCACTCTAACAGTTTGAAAACACATTCTTTCGGATTTATTAACATCGAGAGCGAAGGTAGGGAAGAAAGCAAACATCCGTTTTCGGGTTTCGATACCCCACCTCTATATACGGGCAAGGACTAGTTAACGAGAAACCCAAAACAGCCCGTGGCTGATCCGGGTCTAACTCAACCCTTACGGGTCCTATCTGATCTTGATATGACAGTATCATATGAACCCCCTTTAACAGGACTTTACTCTACCCAAGTTTATCAACATTCTTTCTTAAACTAAGTCTTAGCACCACCCAAACACGAGCCAATCTAGGTTATGGTTTGATTATTCAAGGTTATGTTTTAAATTGTTATACTAGTTGCCACACATATAATTAACAACAACAACCAAACTTATCATTCTCAGAAACTAAAAAAAATATACGATCGGTAAAAAGAACAAAAAAATAATCAAAACAACATCTCATCCAATGAGAGGTGAAGGCATAGGTGATTATCAGTATCACCAAAGTGGAGGGTGATGATTTTGAGGTGTGGGAGAGAGGTGTGCGTTTACCTGGAAAAGAAGAGAGAGAGGCACGATTTTTGGGGAAAGTAAAAATAATGGGGCGTGGGTGTATAAGGGTTATTTTGGTTTTTGTTTTATTATAAACACTATATTACCTATACCCCGTGTTATGTCGAAACTCTGCTAAAACGTACTTTCCCGGTACCCGTAATATATAAAAATTACATTTCTGGAGACGTTTTTGAGGGTGTAATATTATGAATTCATTATTTCGTAGATTTTAGATTATATTTGTTTTGTCGTTACTAAGTTGGTATCGGTACATATGTAGTGCTGTTTTTCGAGAAAAACGAGATAACCTCTCGTTTTTTTGAGTTTTTAAATATTGGTAATTGTCAGAAAATAAATATTTTATATTTTCTGATAAAAATAAAATTTTTTGCGATTTAAATAATAGCCTGAACATTTACGGTATTTGTTTACTAAAATATTCATTTTACGCGATTCAGTTTGACAGTTAACGAAAATGAAATAAAGCACTCGCCAAATATTGCCCTAAAGATGCCAGTTGCTACACCCGAGGTATGCATTTTTCCACATTACGTAAATGATTACAAATCAATCAACACAAAACACTAAAATCAAACTTAATAAGGGGCAACTTTTTTCAGCCCTCTTGTTTTCAAGCATCAATTTAAGCTCGCATATAATAAGGCATAAATGTGGTACTGTTATTATCATTTGGGAAAGTAGATTTTTAGAAACATCATCTTAAGGTCACTCGAATACCTTTTTTTATTGTATTATACCGGGTGAAATGCCCTTTACCAAAAAAATATATATACCTTTTCTTATTGTGGCCATGGAGAATAACACCAAGACCGGTTGTTGCGTTATATTTAGCCCGGTTTGTAGCCTGATCACCAATCTTGAAATCACACTAAAGCACTTAGAATAGCCAACACTTATTTTGGACACCAAATAGCTACTATGTAGCCCAAACGAAAACAAAAATTGGGCCAACGGTGAATCATTCTCGGCGAAATTTTAATCGGTTCATTGACAAATGATATATATATATATATATATATATATATATATATATATATATATATATATATATATATATATATATATATATATATATATATATATATATATATATATATATATATATATATATATATATAGAATCTTGATCAAATAAGATCATACTTAAAGTTGTTAAAATGAGATCCAACTAAAATTTGACTTATATCTTTGAGAAATATGAGTTCTGAGGATTATAGTAAACCTTATAAGCATTATGATGGATTACCAAATATTGAATTGGGTAAATTACTCATACTATGAATGTTAAAGATGCTGTCCATAAAGATAATAAATTTTGGAAATTTGGTTTATCTTAATAGTTAGACTAGAGAATGGAAATGAGTTTCTTCAAAGAGATGAAAAACCCTAGTGGTTTGAATTTCTATGTAGAAATCATATGGACAATATTGTACACATATTTAATGCATGTTTTATAACAAGATTATTAATCATACTTAAGCAATTAATTATGATTGAATATTCTTTCCTACACACATTAAATATATAAAGATGATAATTGTCATACTTGTTTTCATTAATATGAAATATGACAATGGAATTTCAAAACTCTTTCTTGAGAAATTACTTGAGCGAGGACGGTAAGTAATTGAAAGGTTTTTTGAATTCATATAATCTTTGGAAGTGTATGAAGTGCAATAATTCATGAATGGATAAATGCATGCATCTATGAAATTATTCTTATGTTTAATTATTAAATTCGAGTTTTGATTTATAATTGAAATAAGATAATTTTTAAGTATTCCTGAAAGCTAGTGGGAGTATTATGTTAAGGTTTTAGATCTTATATGTTGTATAACATATAGGAAGTAGCATTCCTTATAAGCTAAATGTTAAGTCTTAGATTGGAATGAAACTTCACTTGTAAGATTTAAGAATTAAAACATACAACCTTGGAATATATGTTTATTATTAATAAACATGTGCAGTAAAATAAATGATTCTAATAAAACATGATATATCATTTGGGAAATTGATAAATATCTTTTGACAAGATAGAACATGAATGAAATCTAAGTTTGACATGAAGATTCATCATGTACATCATGTAGTGTATTTAAATTGTCGTACCATTCTTGAATGATAGATGATTTGACAACATTGATATCTAATTAAAAGTTATTAGATAACTTGTGTAATGAATATTCTAATAGAATTACATCCTCAGCCTGGAATTGCTCCTAGATTCTATGGATGAACAATATGTCAATTGTTGTGCAAATTGTCATCAGCTTTAAACTTGAAAGTTTGGAAAGCATCAAACATTACACAATAGATATTAAAGTTTACGGAGTTTTAATAAGCATATTGTTGTTTGTATACAATGATGCTGGTTTAATTGAGATGACACTCAATACTAGTCATGGTAGGATTTCATCCTTGTTAACGACCATGTGAACTAGTTGTGCTATCTAAGAGCATAGTTGCATTATACATTAAAAGAAATAAGAATACTTTAAACTTTAAAATGTTTGAAACTTATCACATAAGGTAAAACAAATACCTCATAGATTAATTTGTTTTCATAGGTGGTTTATATATGGCAGTTTCCTTTTCATGTCTTAATG
Source organism: Chrysanthemum lavandulifolium (assembly GCA_022545495.1). Taxonomy (NCBI): domain Eukaryota; kingdom Viridiplantae; phylum Streptophyta; class Magnoliopsida; order Asterales; family Asteraceae; genus Chrysanthemum; species Chrysanthemum lavandulifolium. The sequence continues at coordinate 15,802,846 of CM040240.1, read as the reverse complement.
TTATCTTTTATTTTAATTTATGTTTGGCTATATGTAAAGCCTAGTAACTCGTTGTTTTTAGTAAGGAAATCACTTTTCTCTTCAACTACGCTTTTCTGATTTGACCTTTGTCCACCATCAAAAATTCGTTGTTGCAAAAATAATAAAAGTGAAAAGCTGGAAATAACCCTAACTCTTTGGAGAAAAATGGCGACTACCCTTTTTCCTAAATTTCTAATCGTTCCTCTTTCTCTTTCTTGATCCTAATACATTATAACACTTCTACTGTTGAGGATTAATCTTTGTATTTTATTCCCTTTAGTCGATTTTTTATTGGATTGCTGTTTCAAGTTAGTTAGCGTTTCGGTTTCTTCATTATTTAGGGTTTTGCTATGGTCATTAATTCCTATTAATTACTGGAATTTAAGCATTGCTTTAATTAGTAACATCATGTGAGTCGATTTAGGTGCTGTTGTGACAAAACCCTTTCTAGGGTTTCATTGTTTTGGATTATCCTTTATCGTTCTATTGCTGCCGCTGGGTTTCTTGGGCAACGACTTTTTGTGAGTGTTTTTTTAGGGTTTTCTCTTTTTTCTGTTTTTTCGTTATATAATATGCAAGGTGATGATAAATCTGATGGTACTATGGGTTCGACTGATAAGAATAATGCCGGTACCAAGAAGAGTCAGATTGTGAAAGATGGGGCTGGTATGGTTTCGACTGATAGGGACAAGAATGCTAGTAATGTGCCTGCTGATGAAACTAGCTCTTCTTCGAATGTTTAAAAAATGAGGACTCAATCAGGTTCTATTCCCATCTCTTTTGCGGATATGTTTAAGGATAAAACACCCAAGAAGATTTCGGAGATGAGAAACGAAAATTGTGTGCCTGCTGCTAATGTCACAATTCCTTTGGAAGCTATAGATGAGGTAAGCTCTAGATTCGCTAATACTTTGTATGGTTATTTCATTGGTAAGCGACTCGCTTTTCTAATAGTTAAAAGGGCAAATAACCTATTTAAGCATCATACTTGTCACAAAAAGCAGTTCGACGTAGCGAATAAAAAAAATAACCCTTTTGGCTACTAAACCCAACTAGTTTGTTCTTTATTGGGCATTTTACCTCTTATTCCCGGTCACCATGTCTAATTTCCCAGTCACAAAAGAAGTTCGTCATCATCCCTTTAACCCACACAATTAAACCAACACATCATCCCTTTAACCCACACAATTAAACCAACACACCTCTCTGGTCGCCGTCATCCCTTTAACTCATTTTACCCTTAAATTTGGGTTTAGATCTATAGGGATATGTTGTTAACTTTAATTTGATCTCAAAAGTCAGTCACTTTCTTATATCAAAATGGTTACACGCTTCTTCAAATCTCACTATTTTGATCTATAACCTTGGCGCCGTGAAGAAAACACAATTATCCGGCGCCGTGAAAACAACCACCGGAAATGAGCAAGATTTGATTCCAGTAGAAACTAATGATTATACAGATAATCAAGTAGGAAACTTGGTGACTGAAAATGATGTGGGTGATGAGAATGAGGTTCATCTGATTAATGGTTTTGGTGGTAATGAAGGGAGGTTGTCTTTTGAAGGTGGATTTGGTGGTGGTGGTGGTGGTGGTGGTGGTAAGATCATATCTTGTTATGGTGGTAAGATCTAAACCATCCTAAACAATATGGCTAGGAAAATGTATAGCTAAGATCATATCTTGTTATATTGTATTCATTTTCCGTCTGTTCAATTGCAGATCCTCGAAAAGGTGAAAGTGACATATGAGTTGCCCATAGTTACTGATGTACATGAATCAAGCCAGGTAATCTTTATGCGTGTGTGAAAATTAGTGTTCTGTCGGTGAATTTAGTGTGTGAATTTGTTGTTGTTGTTGTTGTGACAGAGGAAAGATGAGTTACGAAGAAGATGTGGTTATTTTACTTTTAACCGGATACCGGTTGAATAGGTGGTAAAATGCCCAGTAAAGGACAAACTAGTCGAGTTTAGTAGCCAAAAGGACTATTTTCTTTATTCGCTACGTCGAACTGCTTTTTGTGACAAGTATGATGCTTAAATAGGTTATTTGCCCTAGTTAAAAATTACGTTAGTAATACATGAGCGAAGTTTGGTTTACAAAAGGGTTATGCTTAATAATGGTTTTTTCTGTTCCAATTTGAAACCAAAGAGGGTATGGAAAGGGTGCTGGAAGAAGGTCCATGGTTGATACGATTGGTGCCTATCTTTTTGAATATTTAGATTCCAAACACTAAAGTTACAAAAGATGATATAACTTTAGCTCATGTTTGGGTTAAACTCCATAATATTCCGGTTGTTGCGTATTCGGAGTTTGGTCTTAGTTTGATTACAACGCAAATTGGTCGTCCTATCATGCTTGATTCCTACACGAGTACGATGTGCCTTAAGTCGTAGGGTCGTAATTCCTATGCTTGGGCCCTTGTGGAAGTGTCGTGAAAGGAAGCCTTACTAGACTCTCTTGTGGTTGTTATCCCTTACCCTAATGGGTCAGGTCTTTCATTAGAAAAAATTGATATTGAATATGATTGGAAGCCACCAAGATGTGAGACTTATAAAAATTAACATTAAATGGTAAGTATAAAACAGTTACCTTTTGTCTGTCACTTATGAAAGTAAAGTTGGAGTTGTCTTGTAAATCCAAATCTTCTTTCAAGATTTCAAGAAACCAACTCCAAGAGTCCTTAGTTTCTGCCTCAACAACTGCATATGCCAATGGATAAATGCCATTGTTAGGGTCCACTCCAACTGCTTTTAACAATTGACCAGGGTAGGGTCCTTTCATGAAAGCCCTATCAAAACCCAAGACCTGTCTCATACAGGCTTTGAACCCTTCTTTTGCTGCCCCCAAACACACATATATCCTCTTAAATCTTCTAGTATGACAAGTATGATCAGGTTCAGATTCAACACTATCCTAACTGTGGTATTAGGATTACATTTTTTCAATTCCAATACATAATTCCTCAACTGTTTGTATTACAAATTGAAATCACCCCTAACTTGATCTTGAGCTTTTGACTTTGCCCTAAATGTTTTCATTTGAGACACCTCTAATTGATACTTCTTTTGCAATTGGTCTTGAATGGCCTTGATTGGTATTTTTGGATTATTTTCTATCTGGTCCATAATTCCCTCTGCTAAGAAATTGGCAGTGCAATATTTTATTTTTTTTAATTGCAGACACTTGTGAGTTTCATCATAGCTTTTTACTTGCCAGGTTTGAGAATCAGGTAACTTGGAAACCTGAAGAGCCCATGGGCATTCATTGTCTGCCAACTTCCTAAGTTTAGGTTTCCCACCCTTTGACTGAGATTTTGGGCTATATTCAAGACCCTTGCTATTACTAATTTTGCTCTTAGTCCATGCTTGTTTTTTATTGGGCTCAGTTGCTTGAGAAGGTCCAACTGCTTCAGAAGGCCCAACTACTTCAGAAGGTCCAACATCTTCATCATGAAATTGAGGAATGGTTCCCCTGCATTGAGCTCTCACCCTTAATTTATCATTTTTCTTAAAGTATAACTCCCCCCCTGTTTCAATAGAATGTAAATGCACCATCTGTTTAACCTCATCAGCACTACCAAATTGTTGACCAACATAAAAGTAGTGGTTATGCACACTATCTTTTTACTTGTTTTGTTTTCTTAGATGTTTTAATTGTCTCTGCCTAAGCTTATCCATTTCATCTTCCTCTGATGCACTCTCAAATTCATCATTGTCTACAACATGAAGGGCCAATTCAAGACCATCATTGGCATTAAAATCAGATGTATTATCAGGTTCACCCATTATATTGGCATTCGTTCTGTCAAAGTTATCCATATTCACAGCTGCCTCCTCAACTTCATTTTCATCATCAACTAAGACATCATTGTCATTCCCATCATCTTTCCCATATTCATCATCACTTACATCCTCTCCCTCTTCCACAGGTGGTACATCTACATCAATAACTGTACTTTTACCCTTACCAATACATGGTTCTGCTGGTCTACCCTTATCAGGAATATCTATATTGTCTAAACCATAGAAAGGGTCAAAGTCATCAACACCCAAAAAAGGATCAGAAGCAGAGTAAAGTCATTAGCAAATTGACTAGCAAATTTATTAGGTTGACTGCTCTGTCCTACTTCTACCTCATCTTGACATCCTAACAACAACTTCTTAGCACATGATCCTTTGACTACTTTCCTAGTTTTCTTCTGTTTCATATACACCTCAATCAATTTGTTGCCAAGCTTAACATATTCAGATATTTTTATAACATCATGGTCATTTACTAAAGCATGCAACCCAGTATCTAAATCACCATCTGGAATTTTGAAATGGTAATAATTTTTCATATTCTCAGAATAGCCTACCATTGCTACCATATCAATTAGCTCTAGCATAGAAAACTCATCAATGTCAACATCATCGAAGAAACTGTAGTCACCATTTACATATCTCCTACCTGGTTGAGAGGTGAACATTCCTGCATAATGAAACTTGATGGAAAACAAAGCCTCATTGTTACCTGAAAAGAAATTAAAAAAAATGCATTCAAAATTAGGATTTTGATCAAAACACAAAACCATGTACTTTACTACCAAAATTCTAATTAAAGGTTAACACATTAAGATATCATTCATACTTTGAAAAACAAATACAAAAAAAATAGAAAGGCACAAAATACAACATACCGCAACGTTCCCAAGGGTCAACATCCTCCTCTATAGTGCGAAACTTCCACTTTGGAGCTGATATCACCATTGCATTAGTCTGATTTTAGGATTTTGGAATTTAGAAGATGCAAAGTTTGGTAGTAGATGGATAGGGAGGGAAAAGTTGAAAAATATATGGGATGTGATGGGAAAAGACCAAGTGCAGGTATATAACTTGTACAAATACCTCATAAAGCAAAATTACAAATATACCCCCACGTGGGGATGAATTAACCAAAAAGATAACGACAGTTATCAATAGGGACTCACAGTGAAACAAAACTTGATGATAAGGACTCATCAAGCGAAAAAAAAACAAATGGACTTGGAGTGTTATTTTGGGCAAAACTTGATAATAAGGACTCATCAAGCAAAAATTAGCTAGTGTTAGCTCATTAAATTTTTAAGTCAAGGTTGTGGTTAAAATTATCTATCAAGTACCCTACTACAGTACATCTTGAACTTTTGTCGATCATATTTAATCATTTCTACAGGTTGGTTGGTCCACGAGTTTAATGTTTCCCAAAGATTGTCGGAAATGAGTATCCTATTCCAAATATCCAAACCTTTGCTTTTTTCTTCTTCTATTTGAAATTTAATATAAAATTATTATAGCAGAAATGAGTATCCTTTCTAAGGCGATTTAGAATATCCTAGGCATTAAAAATGATTTAGAATATCCTAGGCATAAAAAACTATGGTTTACATGGACCATTCTGCTTTGAAGTACTTATTCAATAAACAAGATGCTAAACCTAGGCTTATACGTTGGGTTCTGCTGCTTTAAGGATTTAATATTGAAATTAAAGACAAAAAAGGGCCGAGAATCTAGTTGCTGATCATTTGTCTAAGCTAGAAAATTCTCACATGGAGATGTTGACTGATAGGGAAATAGCTGACGAATTTCCTGACGAGCATTTGATGATGTTGAAAACTAAGTTTGATAACGGTGAGCCATTATATGCGGGTTTTGTCAGTTATATTGTAGGAAAAGTTATTCTCCCAAATTGGACTTTCAAAAATAAAAAGAGATTTCATTATGAAGTTAAGAGTTATTTCTAGGATGAGCCTTATGCATTTAAATTATGTCCCGACAATATAATGAGAAGATGTGTAGCCGGGAATGAAATCCTTGAAATATTAAGACATTGTCATTCGAGACCGACTGAGGACATCACAGTGCTTCGATAACATCCTGAAAGGTTTATGAATCAAGATTTTATTGGCCAAGTATTTTTAAAGATGCTAGAGAATACGTGATGGGATGCGATGCATGTCAAAGATCGGGAAATATATCATCACGAAGCGAAATGCCTCAATATAATATTCAGGTATGTGAAGTCTTTGATATTTGAGGATTAGATTTTAAAGGACCGTTTTCTGATTCAAGGGGTAATAAGTATATATTAGTAGCTGTTGATTATATGTCCAATTGGGTTGAGCTCAAGCATTACCAACAAATGATGCACGAGTAGTGATTAAATTTTTAAGAGGACTATTTTCTAGATTTGGAGTTCCTAATGCTTTAATTAGTGATAGAACACATTTTTGTAACTATCAGCTTGAAAGAGCTTTACAAAAATATGGAGTGACTCACAAAATAGCTACAACATATCACCCTCAAACAAATGGGCAAACCGAAGTTACCAATAGGGCCATTAAACATATTCGTGAAAGATCGGTTGGATATAATCTTAAAGATTGGCCACAAAAACTTAATGATGCATTATGGGCATTTAGGACGGCTTATAAAACACCAACTGGATGTACACCTTTCAGATTAGTTTATGGGAAAGCATGTCATTTAACGGTGGAGATTGATCATAAAACATATTGGGCATTGAAATAATGTAATATGGATTTGACTATTGCTAGCAAGAATAGTTTTATGCAATTTAATGAATTAGCCGAATTAAGAGATGGAGCTTATGAGAATACTAGGATCTATAAGGAAAGGACTAATTGATGGCATGGTTCATGACTCTGAGTGGATAAAGATCTTAAGGTAGGATACAAAGTACTTTTGTTTAACTCTCGTTTGAAGATGTGCCCGGGAAAGCTTAAATCGAAATGGTACGGTCCAAGTATTGTTAAAACGGTATATCCGTATGGGGCTGTGGAAATTAATGATAAGAACGGTTCAGTTTCAAGGTCAATGGACAACTCCTAAATAAATATTATGAAGGTAACATCGGTCAAGAAGATGAAGAGGTTGTCGAGTTCGTGACAAGAACAATGTAGGGTCTTGGGACTGATCTTGGGGTGTTATAGTGGTGGAACTCGGTTTTAGAAAGGTTTGGTGGTGGTGTGATATCTTACAAAACCGAGTTAGGGCTTGTATTTATACTTGCTGGCTGGGACCCAATACAGCGTGTTGAAATTATCAATATGGTGTATCCAATATATTTTGAGTGCTGACGACGAAAGCATATTTCAAGCATATTTTGATAATATTCTTTAATACGGCGTATTAGTTGATGTAGATACGTCGTATAAGTTCAAACGTACGCGAACGTCGACAGGGGATAAGATCCTCAAACGGATAAGATCTTCAATACGACGTATGGCCAGAGTTACATACGTCGTATACCTTCATTGGTTGATTTAGGCTTTGACTGCATAGCTTCCCATATGGCGTATTGCCAGCGTTAAATACGTCGTATACCTTCAATATTCACTAATACTTAGTGAATTCTTCATATTTTCAATACGGGATATGGACAAAGTTACATATGTCGTATGCTCTTTGCAACATGCATACAAATACTTCAATTAAACTCCAAATCATGCCGTTTTCCGTGTCCTTTCCATTGTTGTTCCATAAATACTAAAAATAACAAAAGTAAGTGATTAAGTACCAATTCAGTAATAAATATATAGTAATTGAGAAATATTCGTGAGATAAATGATACATAAATATAGTACACATTTGATGTTATCAGCTGTACTAGGCTTGCTGAAGCTTGGGCCACGGACTTTATTGGGCTCGATGTAACATTTGAATATTACTATATATATTAAAACACATTTGAAACGACGTCACTTCACTCATTTGAAACGACGTCACTTCACTTGGCCCATTTCTGTTACCCCAATACATCACCGGGTCGCTATACATGTCTTTGCTCGCTATCGCTTTGGTCTCTTTGCACCGCCTCCCACATACATCCATTTTACTAAAACCTTGAGAACCATCACAAACACGTAACAATCGGATAATCACTCTAGGGTTTGCACCGGCATATTTCTAACCTTTGATCGCCGTAAAAAAGGGTAACGGTTCTTGATTCTACTAACGGTTGTGACGATGATTTAGGTACTTTTTTTAATCTTTCCTGGTGTTACATGTCCTTTAAAATTTCAATTTTGTAGGTTATTTCGGTTAAAACCTACAAACAACAACTTCAAGTTGGAGAAGAAGATCTTCAGTTTCAATATGGAAATGAAAAAGGTGAATATCGCAAAAAGAAAATCATAAATCGCATGTTTGATGTTAGTTACATAATATATATATTTTTTTCACTATTAGTTATAGCTCTGTGTAGTGTGTGTACAATCTTTTAAATTTTTTCTTGGTTAGGTGATTCATAAGAAATAGGGTTTCTTTTTAATTTAGGAGTTTTTGTGAAATGGTTCATAAGAATTACGGTTTGGTCTTAGTTTGGGGTTTTTTGTTAAATTAGGGGTGTTTGGGATTGGGAATTATAAAGAACTTTTGCAACGCTTGGGTATTACATGTGTGCAAAAAGAAAACCAGGTTCCTTAAAATTGTTGGTGGTGACGATGGATTTGATCGGTTCTTGATGTAGTCATCAACTTACGCTATGTATAAGTGGTTCTTCAATTTATATTGAACGATGGTCGCTTATCATTATAGTAAATGTTGCGGTTCCCGAATAAGATCCGTTAGGTGTCTCACGCAAATAAGAAACGGCTCAGTGACAACCGACGCCAACGTGGTGACAACTCCCATAAGTACGTGAATCATGTGATTCTGCTATCGAAGGTAAACCTACTTTTTCTTTTGTTTGTGAAATTGCTACGCGAGTATACAACATTCTTTCATAAGCATGTTGTCTTATAAGATTATGATCATTAGAGGGTGTCTGAGGCTGCCTCTTTTTTAACTGCTATAAGCGATTTTGAGTTTTTGGATGCACGATCAACTTGCACTTATTTTCTTATATACTTATTTTCACTTATTTGCTTATATGCTTACTTTTTTTTTTTGGTTAAAATGAGTTTCCTAAGTAACAATGACGATAAAGTTAGTATGAAGAATTCGATCAGTTCGATTTTGGCTCCACAACAGGTATTGCCATATTTGTTTACTTCGGATACTATATTTTAACCGTCTTTTTATGCCAACGAAATGCTTATCATTTGAGATAATATGCTTTGTTGTTGTACTTCTTTTGCGGTGTTCCTTTGGTTACTCGATTGATTTTTTGTTATATTCAATTGTGTTTGCGAAAAAATATTGACAAATATTCTTGAAGCCTCGCCAACTAACAAATGGCGCTTGGGACATATCGGATTCGATGTGTAACTAATCAAACGACGTCGGTTTCTGTGTAGTGAAATCAATGGCGTTAGCATCTGCGTAGCCATTTTTTCTCCGCCTTGAGCAAAAGCTGCTACGATTTGTTAGAGTTTTTAGATTTTGATTATCATTTTAAAGATTTTTTACGTTTAATCTATATATGGTTTGATGATTTTCTTATAATATTCGTGTTTGCAAGCTATGTTCGACAAATTGCGGAGGTTCGCACTGCAGTGCAGTATTCCTTTACAAATGTGATTTCCGTAGTTGTGTTCTTTATGTAGACAATGTTCAAATTACGTGCTTATAAGTAGAAGTCCATAGTTGTGTTCTTTATGTATACAATGTTCGCTTTACGCTTATAAGTTGAAGAATGGCATACATATAGGTAGTTTACGAATCAGTGTTTGGATTTGCTTATTATGTGCAATAGTTTGACGAGTAGACAAAAAAGGCATGAACGAGTGACACAAGCCTAATAAGCAGTTCGTCCCAAAATAAGTTGAAAGAAAAATTAAAAAAGAAAAAGAAAAAAGGGGGGTTTTGTAGAACATGGTTCCACAATGCAGTTAGATAATCAGTGAAACTGCAACTTAGATGAACGCATTACTTAGGCAAGGTGCCTCCAAATAGGAGTTGGGGCACAAGGTTTATTACCCTTCCGCGCGTGGTAAATCTGAAACAACAAGTTGCTTTGGATGATTTGCAAGAGACGCTATCAACAGATATAAAACTATGTTGGAAAGTTTGTATGTGTACTAATTGTATTATATTTGATTTAGGGATGCTTCTTGCCATTTGGAACATTCAATGTTATATCCACAAGCACAATATACATATACTGATCCTGAGCTTCTATCTTATGCATGCCCTCTTTCACTTCTGTTATTGCACATTTGAATTTGATGGTGACTGACTGCTGCAAGTGCTGAGAGTATCCATGTTGTTTTATGAAGGGAGACGGAATAATCTGATAAATGACCTTAATATAACTAAAGGTACCAATGAAGCCACACAATTGAAGTGTAATTTTTGTTTTGGATATTGTTGGTTTGTATAAGATGGTTTTGTTAATCTTAATACTAAATTTGTTCTAATTCCATCACAGGTAAATTGCAAGTTTAATGTGACGATATGAGGATGTTATAACTAGGAGAGACGAAGAAAAAGATAAAGAAGAAGGATAGAAATTTGTTAGAATAAGTTGTCAAGGCAATCGCTGATGAAATTTTTCAAGGTATATATTATTTTATATATGATTTATTGATGATGGTCTGATTATTTTGGTATGGAATAGTATTGTTTGTATAGTGAATGTTGTTCTTCGTATATGCTATTCCATTTGCGCTTCATTCTGCTTTGACATAAGTTGTTCTTACACTAGCAACTAAGTGGTTGTTTGATGCTCTTTTATATTATATTTTGGGTTGTGAAATAAGTTGTTTTAATGTTGTTCCAGGTTTTCATAGGGATGTGAACATGACAAGATTGTGTTTCGATGCGGCTGAACTATTCATTGTCGTTATCCATGGTACGTGGTGAGTCTACTCGGTGTTTGACGGTGCATAGGCGGTATGATCAAAGAATACTCGGTGTGTTAAATTTTATGGTTTTTTTTTTTTTTTTTTTTTTGGTTTTTTATGCTTATCCAAGCTTTTTCTATTTCCTACCATTGCCCTCTTAATTACAAAGATTAAGTTACTAAGTGAGGTGTATTTGCAGTTATTGATATATTTAATAATAGTAGTGATTTAGATAGTGCCTAACCACCCATAAATTGTTTTTTTCATTGTTAAAGACAAACTTCTGATATCATACATTTGAAATTTATCAAGTTTAAGCTCTTTAATTTGGGTTTTATGTGGTTATCTATCATTGGAATTTTAATTTTTCCCATGTCTGTTTTTATCTAAAGTGTTGTGCCTAACATCTAAGTTGAAGTTTACATACTTTTAACGTTTTTTAGTTACATAAATTACCGGATAAAATGTCAAAGAAGTTTCATCCAGAACGCGCATGATGGTCGCAATACTCGTTTATATTATTTGAATATTTATTGGGCTTAACAATTAGCCTAACACTAGCTAAGTTATATTTTTTGCTAATTTATCAACCAATCAATTGTTTCTGTACATTTTATAGACAACTCTTTATGTTGCTTTAACTTTGATATTTTATTATGATTTAAGATCATTTGGGGACAAAAACTTCTTTACATACTAACGGATCAATCTCCACCTTCTATTTTTATTAGATCTAGTGGATGAGATTAATCCCAACAATTAAAAAAACTCACTTTCAAATTTTTTTTCAAATATAAATATCTTTCAAACCGTTAATCGTCAAACGAAAAAAAACATACCATTCCGACGATCATTTAATTATCTTTCTATAGATAGGCACTTTGATATACTTTCGAATTTTTTTTTTCGTGGTTTCACATTTTTTTTTAAAGTTTTTTTTTTCGTTTTTTTACGTTACTGAAATTTGCATGAAAAAATCATATATGATTTAACACTAATTTGAATACAAAATGTGATATTAGTGTTAAATCATATATGATTCACTAGTATCACATATGATATTACATATCATATGTGATTTAACACTAATATCACATGTGATATTCAAATAGTATTAAATCATATATGATATTTCATACAAATTCCAGTTTCGAAGAAAAACGAAAAAAAAGATGAAAAAACGTGAAAAAATGATTTTTTTTTCTTTTTTCGAAAGTATATCAAAGTGTCCGTCTATAGAAAGAAAATTAAATGCTCGTCACGATGGTGTAATTATTTTTGCTTAACGATTAACGGTTTAAGAGATATTTAAATTATAAAAAGGGAAAATGACAAAAATAACCAGTTTTACAAACATATTTCAAAAAATACCCAATTTTTTTCCAAAACGCCAAAATACCCATAAAAATCGTAAAGTTTGCGATTTAAAAAAAAAATATCGCAAACTTTGCAAATTTTACAAATTTCTCTCTTTTCTTTCGGTTTTCACGCTTAGTTCAAAACATAAAATTTGTAGATATCCCGTTTCTTGTTTAGTGGCTTTTTAAATCACGCAAAAACATGTTCGTACGAGGAAGTTATGGCCAAAATACCAAAGCAACTAAACGAGAAAAAGTTGTTGTGGTATTTTGGCCATAACTTTCTCATACGAACTCTTTTTTGAGTGATTCAAAAAGCCACTAAACAAGAAAAGGGATATCTACAACTTTCATGTTTTGAGCTAAGCATGAAAAACGAAGGAAAAGGGATGAATTTATAAAAATTTGCAAAGTTTGCAATATTTTAAAAAAAATCGCATACTTTGCGATATTTTAAAAAAAATCGCAAACTTTGCGATTTTTCTTAAAAAAATCGCAAACTTTGCGAATTGTATGGGTATTTTGGCTTTTTGGAAAAAAATGGGTATTTTGTGAAGTACATTTGCGAAAATGGTTATTTTTGTCATTTTCCCTTATAAAAAATAGACGAAATAATAAAATGTTTTTAATCTCAGCCATTAATTTCATTTTAGATGGATGGTGTAGATGAGTCCCTTGGTATGTAAGAAAAATTTGATATGTAAAATAACTCTCTTCTTTTATTATTTGAAACAATTTTATTGGGCTCGACGTAACATTTGAATATTTATTGGGCTTAACAATTTGAATATTTATTCGCACATATAATAATGCAGAATAATATAAATTAGCTAAAGCCTTGATAATATTGATTGATCGTGAGGTTTTACCAAATTTAATATAAATTAGCTAGTGTTAGCTCATTAAATTTTTAAGTCAAGGTCGTCGTTAAAATTATCTGTCAAGTACCCTACTACAGTACATCTTGAACTTTTGTCGATCATATTTAATCAGGTTGGTTGGTCCACGAGTTTAATGTTGCAGGGATGGCAAGATGGGTGGGGTTAGATTATTTCAAATGTCCAAACCTGAGCTTTTTTTTTCTTCTATTTGAAATTTAGGGTCCGTTTGGTTCCCATAAATGGGAATGAAACTATGACTTTCAAAGTCATAGTAGGTGTTTGTTTTGTGGGCCCGGTAATGAAATGGGTATATGATAGTCATAGATTCATTACACACCAATTTGGTGTCTATGAAATCCATTCCCGTGGGGCCATCTTTTTACCACTACAAAATTCAAATATCTATACACTTTTTCATACCATATTTTATCAACCAAACATAAACAATCGTAATCATACACTTTTTCATACCCATTATCATTCAATCTCATTCCAAATCCGATAACAATTGTCATTCCTAGCAACAAACCAAACGGGCCCCTAATATAAAATTATTACAGCAGAAATGAGTTTCCTTTAAGGCGATTTAGCATTAAGGTCGGAACACTTTGTGTTGTACTTTTTTAGTTGGTTATAATATTAACTAAGTTAACTAACAAACTTGCATGTTAGAGAAGTATAAAAACGTTTTAAGAAGATAATAAGTAAGAAAAGAGAGTTTTTCAACATTTAAAATTTTATTAGAAATGAATCAAATAATTTACTAAAATTGTTTAATCTAAATTGAATGACAAGTATGATGATCTCCTCACTAACGTTGATAGAAGTTGAAATTCCTAATTCTAGGTTAGGAGGATTCTCATTAGAGATGTTATGAACACCATCGGATATCATTGATGTTGGAATTTTATCGAGATCTAGCCACCTGCCCATATATAGGACATTAATTGTGATTTGTTATATAAAATAAGACATTATCAATTACTTGAAGTAAAAAGGCAAATGGAAAAACAAGCTCAAGTTCACTCTAAAAAAAAAAGAAGCTGAAATGAAATAGTACATTTTTTTTACGAATCTTGAGAATAATCATCCTAATAGTTTCACTCCTTCACCAATAAGACAAAACTAGCAGGGTACCCGCGCAATACGGCGACGGGTACCTTGTGACTAAATTTGTGGCGAGCAAATATTTTTCATTTATACGTTTTTTTTTTCTAACTATAACATTAGTAAGCAACGTTTTTTCGTTGTTCAAAATGACTACATGATTTATATAATAAGCTTTAAGTCTATGAAAAACGTATTATACATTTATAGTGAAAAAACATTGACTATGGCTTGTTATTTCCTATTAAAGAAATGTTTTTAGTCCTAATTTTTTCAAGATTTTTTTGATTAGAAAGTCCTAAACCTACAAAAAAATATGTGAAACAGAAAAATCGAGTAGACATGCTCAATCTGAAACCACACAAAAGGATCATTAATAAACCGAAACCATGTTTATAGTTTTTAACATTCAGACACCCTAATAGAAACCCTAACCTAAATCAACAACCACGAACCCAAGGGATACAAAGAGTTAAGAAAAGTTTGTAATCGTAGTTACTTATTGCGATGATACTTATTGTAATATTTTATTAAATAATTTAAGAGATAGAAACAATTAACATTAATCCATTGACGTTTTTCTTCTACACTTTTAAGGAAATGAGTACAATTTTAATATTAGCTTAACATTATTGTACAAATAGCATGTATAATTGAACATCTCAAGATAGCCAAGTACATATGCCTAGTGGCAGTCGTTTATGGTGTTTATAATTTTCTGCTTGCGATGATATTTGTTAGGGGCTGCTTTATCTTGAATCCTAGTCTAAAATTTGCGTGTGTAAGTTTTTTTTCTTTCTCTTATTTATTATTTTAAAGGGAAGATTGATCGAGATAAATAAATCGAAACATGATATATAAAATATCTTTGTGTGTAGTTAGGTACGAATGGCCTAGCGGCAACCGGTCTCTAGTTTTTAAAAAGATTTCGAAATAATTTCCTTTGAACAAATTGTATTTGTAAACATTAAGGACTCCTTTTCAAAGAACTATTCTAAAGGCATAGTTGCATAGCAACAAGATGTATAGTTTTTCAATTTCTATCATTAATATACATGAATGTTAATAGCCGTTCAGTATTCAATTTTTTTTAGCAAATTAATAAAATGGCGGTTACAAGTTTAATGGATTACTTTTATTTGTGAGTATAATGCAAATTATTCATTTAAAACATCATCACCAACAAAATATTGAACGCATATTTAAAGATGAATATTTGAAAAGAAAACTCAATCTTTAAATTCATGAACTCACGGTTTAAATTCACGCTTGTCACAAACGTGGTACAGTTACATCGAAAAAACACAAATAACTTAGCCCAAAATTAACAACAAAATTTATCATCCAATTGAGCCCAAAAGTAAACCTAATCCAAAGATGCAAGGCTAATTACCAAACTTGGCCCACAACCTCAATTCCTAAACCTAAAGATTACCCTAATCTCACTCACACATAAACCACGCCTACACACAAATGCAGGCAACATTCATATCCTTTTTCTTCTTATCTTTCGTTACAAACGAAACACAAGCCAAAATCACCCTTTTATTACTTTTTAATACCGAAGCTAAAACAAGAAAAAATCATGGCCCTTTTGAATATTGTTGTTGTTGATGGTTTCAGATTAAAGAACCATGAAATCGGATTTCGTCTTTGTTGTATTTCGAACCCCATGTAGGTGCTAAAGAGTTGTTAGGGTGTAAAGGGTTTGGAGGGATTGAAGGGTGTGAGAGATGGTTGAACAAGGGTTAAGAGGCAGTGAGACCTAATCCAACCGAACCATGACACACTTCTTATTTATTGTTCACGAATCTGTTGCAAGGAGATCGACTTCAAGATCTTGTATAACAAGGTCTCGGGTAGGTGGTGTGTGTTTTAGGTTTTAGGGAAAGGGTTAAAGGGCATGTTTTTACAGTGGCATGATTGTAGAAGTCTAATGCTGATTTTGTGAAGCTGTTATAAGTCTGGTGGGCTGTTACGGAAACATTAAATTGGGTTGTTACCATAAATTGTTGTTACGATTTTTGAATGGGTGTTTGCTGAAAGGGGTTGTTACCATGGAGTGTTGACTGTGAAATGGGTTGACTATGGCTTGATAGTGTATACATTTATAGTGAATCATACGTATACATTTATAGTCATTTATAGTGAATCATTAGTATACATTTATGTATACATTTATAGTGGATCATAAACTGTGTGAAAAACGTATCATACATTGATACTGAAACAACATTGACCATGACTCTTTATTTCCTAATGTAGAAATGTTTTTTTGTCTTAATTTGTTTAAGACTTCCTTAATTAGAAAGTCCTAAACCCTTTATAAAGTAGTATAGATTTAAGAATTAAAGAAAAACATGTGTGGAAGCCCATTTATGCAATAAAAATTTATGTTAGTTATATAGCAGCTAGCGATTAACTTTTTAGAAACAAGATTAACCTGGTTAATGAACTAAAGGACCAAATAAAGGCCAACGTGCCAATGCACTTTCTTAAAACTCGGTCTGACTAGTACCAATTCCCAGCGGCAGAATCACGTGGGGGGGGGGGAATTTTTTTTGGACAATAGCAATAAAATGCGGAAGAAAAAACTAAGATCGTAATGATAAATTGAGTATTTTTTTCTAGAGATGAAGGATTTATAAGCTTTGAAATGTTGAATGTTGGGTTTTAGTATATGGGTGGGGGGTGGCGATTTGAGTTTTGGGTGGGGCATTTTTGAAAAAAGGTAAAAAAAAAAAACTAAAATCTCAACTTTTTTTGGCTAACTATTGGGGCACCGGCTCCCAGATACTTACTACATACATCCGCCCCCTGCCAATTCTAACTAACAATAAAAAATGAGAGAATTGCATATATACTCATCAAAACTTAAAAACTTGCATATTTCCCCAAAATACAAGTTTTCAATGCATGATGTACAATGCAAGTTAAACATGTTTTGGGTATATATGCAAATATGCAAGTTTTAGCGGGTATATTTGCAATTGCCCCCATAAAAAATAAAATATGAACCCTTGACATAAACGATTACTCCAACATTCGCCCCCTTAGTCATTTATTAACACGCTTCGCTCAAAGCAACTATTGATGACTTTCTTTCAAACCATCTTGTTTCTCGACCTTTCCTAAACACCCAATAGCTATTGTCACAAACCATTTAAAAACCATCTCGTCTTTCGTTTCTCGACCACAAAAGAAGCAATTATAATAACTTTGGTTTGTGTTTGAGTTTATAGAGGAGATCATCACACATATATTATCTATCAATCTCTATTGTAATTTATTTAGTGGAAACTAAACTATCCTTAAAAGCACTTTTGATTGAAAAATAATACATGGATAGATGAGAGAAAGCAGAGAGTGTAAGTATCTTTGTGGGTGTGAAAAAAATAAACGTCGATTCATTAATTTAAATAGCTAAATGGTGATCACATGGCTTAATTTAACATTTGCTTATTTTTCATGCAAAACTATGTCTTTTATATTCTTAATATATTTGAGCTTAAATTTATATAACTAGTATGCCAAATGAAAAGTAGAAACAAAAATGGCCCAAAACTTTGATTATTTAGCATTTATCGGTTAATTGTAGAGGTGGCAATCGAGTCGTGTTCATGTTGACCTATTCGGGTTCGCTTGTTGGCGGGTTGGTATAACCTCTACCCAAACACGACCTATTTATTAATCGTGTCAAGAAACTCAACCCTAACCCAGACCTGCATAACAAGTGTAACCCGTTTAGCCTGTTTAACTAAATAGGTCAAGCAGTGAATAAGGTTTGTGGTTTGTTATTTTAACTAGTTTAAATGCGAAAATGATATAAGGATCCAAAATATAATAAAAATAACATAAATAACTATGCGACAATTTTCAGAGTTATAAGTGTCAATTTCAATGATATTTGGGGTATAATCGTAATTCACTCATATTTAGTACATAAAAAAATACATTTAATCCACATCCAACATAAAAAATTAGGTTATATTTTTTCTTTTTTGAGTCATGTATACTTTAACGGGGTTCACGTGTTGACCTGTTTGATATTTACTCAACCCAAACACAACCCGTTTATTAAACGGGTTAGACGGGTTGACCTGTTTTTGACCCAAACCTATTTATCCTCAACCCAAACACGTTTAACTTCGTGTCGTTTATCGTGTCGTGTCGAGAATTGCCACCCCTAGTTAATTGCGGACTTAATTAATCGAATTTTTAAAGATGATGGAAAAAAAAATATGTGAATGACTTTTTATATATATAAGGTTTTAGAAAATCTGGAGCCTTGAAAAATTGAATGCCTAAGGCTGGTCACGGTCGTGACCCAGTTCACCAGCGCCACGTCAGCTTTCTCTCTCCAGCGACCAGACATGACCCAGATGTCACAGTCGATGACCGACGTTTCTTTCTTTTTTTTTTTTTTTTTTTTTTTTAATTCAAACATTTTAAACAACAAATTTAAAATTCATTAAAATTATAAAAAAAAACATTACAGTACGAAATTCAAATAAATATTAAAACCATTACGTAACTTATTCAAATAACGTTAAAAACATTACAAAAACTCTTCATCGTTTTCCTCATAGTCATCGTCACTATCGACTTGATTCACTTCATTGATATGATGTCGACGATTTCTCCAAATGTGTTCGACCAAATCAGATTTTAAGTTTTGATGAGTTGCTGAGTCCATTAGCTCCTGAGTAACCACCAACGATTCTTCATGCGTTCTTAAGGGATCATGATCTTGGTGTCCCTCATCTTCAAACCATGTAGGACATATCGCCCATTGCTTGTGTCGGATGATCATACTATGTAATATGATACATGTATACATAATATCTTGGATATCATTTTATAAAACCCTCGGCGGGAACTTTACGCATTTTCCACTTCTTCTTCAACACACCAAAAGCCTGTTCCATCTTTCCTTGCCTTCGTGCCTCCTCTTGTACAATATTCTTTACGATCACCGTGGGAGGATTTGAAATGGACTTCATAAGAACGGACCATTGTGGATATATCCCATCGATGATAATATCCCTTTTATAAGCCACATCGTTAGCCTCGAATTCAAGGTCCGGTGCTCTCCCGGTTTGATATCATTGAAAACAGGGAACGACGTAAACGTTTATGTCGTTATTCATTCCGGAGACACCAAAGAACGCATGCCAAATCCATAAATCTTAGGAAGCGACCGCTTCCAATAAAATGAATGGATGTGGCCCGTGATCACCCCTACAATGTTGAGCTCTCACACTATTCGGGCAATTCTCCCACTCCCAACTTGTACAATCAATGCTTCCCATCATCCCAGGAAAGCCATGCTTATGCTCGTGATGAGCATATATTCTTTCAAGGTCAGAATACGTGGGCTTTCGCAAATACTCACGACCATATAACTCCATGATAACCTCGCAAAACTTACGAAGACATCACCGGATGTTGTTGCACCGAGTGCCAAATTCGTCCAAGAGAATTAGGAGCACCGCGTATCCCAATCGACGAATGGCGCGGTACACTTGACCAGCGGGCTAATACTAGGTACGCCCCAACATCAAGAGTTTGTCGAAAATAAGTAGAGTGATCGGTTATCTCTCGAACAATTTCTGTGAATAGCTCTCGGCTCATACGGAACCGCCGACGGAATGTTCTTGCGTCGAACTGCGGGTTTTCGGAGAAGTATGCCACCACTAAACGATTATGAGCACCCTCATGATCCCTACGTATGTACCTTCGTCGAACTTTTGGCTGTGATGCTTTGTAAGCCTTCCAAGCAAAATCCGCAAACTCCACAAACTCACTAAAGGAATACGAAGAAGAACCGAATAAAAGCTCGAACGACGAAATATTAAAAATTGTGTTTCGTGGGTATTTCGTTAGAAATGTTGATTGAAATTGTGTGTTTTAGAACTGTGTTTGAGTTAGTATTTATAGAGTGGTAAAGTTTTTTAAAATAAAAGTTTTTTTTTTTAAATGTAGCGGTCAAATAAAGTTTAAATGGGCGAATAAAGTGGAAATGTTAACGTTTGGAATATTGGTTGAAAATCAGCCCGATTTTGCGTTTTTCTATCACACGACCGATGTCTACATCCCACTTGACCGATGTTAACATCGGTCGTGGTGTGAAATTTCGCTTGACCGACCGAATTGAAAACAACGATGGCCACTAGCCTAAAGTCCTAGTTTTAATTTGTTTTACCCTTTGGCCACCACCACCGTAAGTATTAAAAAGTATCAAACATAATAAAATAGCAAAGCATTAAACATACCCTCTCCGTATCAAAATTATAGTCCATATTTTATTTTCGAGATGTCTCAAGATAATTGTTCACTTTTTTTTTCTAGTAAAATTAAAGACTTTAGTGGGGAAATATTCTATATGAGTGATTGAAAATTAAAGTGAACTCATTTTTATTAAACTTTGTGATTTTTGTCTTTTTTTTTTAATAATTTTGAGACGTGAGGAGTATATGATTATCAACAACTTGTGCAAGCTTTCTGTCTCTAGACATGTAGGTTCCACTAACGACACTTGTTAAATTATTGGCACAAGTGTACAACTACATTGCACTACTGGCCTGTTACATGTATATTAGTTGACTCTTGTCATTTAAAAAATGGAATGAGTGGTAGAGAAAAGATTGACATAGATTTAATATTTGCCATAAATTCGATTAATCATGTTCATTAATCTTTTTATTAAAAAAAGAAAAAAGAAAAAAACTTTTACCCCTTTTTAAAAAATTAAATATCTCACAAACTGTTAATCATTACATAAAAAAATCATACAATCGCGACGAGAATTAAATTATTTTTTATAAATATAAACTTCTATATACTTTCGTCTAATTGTTTTGTTCAAAATTTTCGCCTAAAAAAATCACACGTAATTCGGAAAAATCACATGTGATTTTTCTCGTCGGAAATTTTGAAAAAAAAAATTCGTCGAAAGTTTATAGAAGTGCATATCTATAGAAATATAATTTAATTCTCGTCGCGATAGTGTATTTTTCGTATTTTGAAAATTTATTGTTTGCAAGATATGTTTGTTTTAAAAAAAAAATGAAAAATAGTTTTTTTATTAATTTTAATGAAAATAAATGGCTAAAATTGATTAATTGAATCTATGTCAAATTCGAGATCTATATTGATCACAACACATGCGGGGTATTTATAAAATAGAAATAGGTTTCATGTTGTGTTGATGACTTTTTGCAATATGGTTCCTTCGTCTTTTTAAAGTTTTTTATTTTCATATTTTTGACACAAATATCTTTTCATTGATATGATCAAAGCTCAACATTAACAATTTTGCCTTTTTAATTAGCCAATAACGAGACTCGATTTTGCAAACAAGTTATTATTGGATAATAGACACATCCGTTTTACTAAAATCCGAATTCCTACAGGTTATATTTGGCGCACGAGATTATGCAAGATTAATCAGGCTTAAGATTATTTTGTTGAAAAATAAGCTTTGGTAAAAAAATAAAAATAAAAAAAAGAATAATTTTTGGGTGACAAGAATCGAAGATTATTTTAGAAAAATAAGTTCTCAAAAAATAAATTACTAAAACCAGCTTTAAAAAATTATGGAAATTATGTTTAAAAAATATTTCATTTTACACTTTAATAGTTTAATCTACAAATACATCTATTTTGCCAAACATCACTAAAAAAACTATTATTTTAATCCTTTCCAGCAACATCAGCAATAACACTCGCACCTAGGGGTGTTCATGAGTTGGGTATTATCTGAATAAACCGAAAATCGAAACCGAACCGAACCGAACTCGTAACCGAACCGAATTTGCCAAAACCGAACCGAACCGAATTAAATATTCGGTTTTCGGTTCGGTTATGGTTTTAGCGATCCAAACCGAAAACCGAATTTAAATAAATATATATATTTTTTATATAATTATATTAAAACTCTTTTATACTATAAATATAATATTTTTTAACCTTAATATTTTTATTTTTTTGCTAATAATATATATAAATAAATGATAAATAATTAAATTTATTTAATTCGGGTTATTCGGTTCGGTTTAATCAGTTTGAATTCGGTTCGGTTCGGTTCTCGGTTATACTCAGAAAAAAAATTAACCGAACCGAACAACCTGATAACCGAACCGATGAACACCCCTACCAGCACCAACAACATCTATTTTTACCAAACATACTCTTATTATACAAAAGATGGACCGGGAAATGTGTTTCCAAAACATTGACTTTGACAATTATGTTTGTATATAAACCACTGGAATGCATGTTCAAATGACCACTTCACATCCAAGGCAAGTAGGCAACTCATTACAGAGATAATATTCGTTCACTAGAATATCCCTGGCTGAACCTAAGGTATTATCAGCTAGATCATGTAGAAATTAAATATAGTAAAGTGCTTATGTTATTACTATGCAGATGATGCAAACAGATGCCCCATTAGGCCCAATCGATGAAGAGAATACCTCAAGCCAGCAGCATCAGGATCCCAGAACTTCACACTCCACATCTGGGCCAAATAAACCTAGATATTCTCTGCTTGGATCAGGTATTTCCTAATAACCATTTTACTGCATTATCTATATTAGTATGGCCAAATTGCAGGTTTTATCCCTAACGTTTCGAAAGTGCAGCGGTAGTCCCCATTTTGAATGTTTTGTTGCATGTTTGGTCCCTACATTGCAGATTTAGTCCCTAAAACTTTTAAGTTTCCGTTACATGTTTGGTCCCTAAATTGCAGATTAAGGACCAAACATGCAGCAAAACCTTCAAAATGAGGACTATCGCTGCACTTTTGAAACATTAGGGACGAAACCTGCAATTTGGCCATACCTTAGGGACCAAAAATGCAATTTACTCTAAAAAAAAATTGTCAAACCTTGAAAAGTGAAATGTTGAAAGTTAAAGGTGAGAGAAATGTATGATGTAATTAATACTTTTATTAAAACACCACATTACTTAAAATTACAATAATATATTCATATTGTACAACCAATTAAAAACATATCTACCAAATTAAAAGCAACCAATTAAAACACCTACAACATAATCCAAAATATAAAATAATAAAACACACAAAGCTTCATACAAGCTAACAAGTTGATGGTACATATAGTTTTGAAAATCGGACCGGACCAACGAGTTCAACCGGGAACCGGTGTCGCCACCAGTTCGGCTAACCAATAAAAGCCATCCGAAAATGAACCAAAAAGGACCCTTTGAAACCGATACAAACTGGTGAATCAGGTGTCATCGATATCTATTTCTCCGGTTAATCGTCACAGGTTAGTCGCCGCCGCAACGCACGGGTACCATGCTATACTATATATAAAGAAAAAACCAAAAAGTGAAAAGTTGAAACTAAAAAAGGAAATGTTAAAAACATATATTTTAAAAGAAAAATATTAATATATATAAAAAACCGGGTTGACCCGGGACGCTTCAAACGGTTGACCCGGTTTAATTGGACCCGTTTTGACCCAACCCGTCGGGTTGACTTGGTTTAAATCGACCCGTTTTTCGACCGGAGCGGTTCAACCGGTTGAACTACCAAGGTCGAACCGGGCTTCAAAACGTTATGTTTAATCCTCAAATCTTCAAACTTTTTTTTTTTTTTTTTTTTTCTATAACCCATAAACTTTCACAAAACGATTTATCGCTATAAAATCTCGTTGCTATGCACGAATACTCGTAGCTGTAATAAATGTATCGTCTCTTTTCACAATCTTCTTTTAGCTTTCAAAATTGTTCTTTCTAATAACCAATATGAGTGTTTTATGTGAGAGGATTTTGATTTTGTATTTAATTAGTATGGAATTATGCCATTAAAAAGGAAACTACATTATTTCACTCACAAAATAAGATGTTGCAAGTTTCAAACTTACGATTTTGACAAATCGCTACAAGCAGTTAAAGAGTATGATACTACCTTTGCACTACTTCATCTTCATGATGTTTATTGAGTTTTTTTTAGTTCACATATACGGGGCCTGTTTGGTAGGCTAATATTTGAAGGTTTTTTTTTAGCCGTAATTTTTTTGTTACAAAAATAATCTCTTATTGTTTGGATACATCAATTTCAAGTTTTTATTTTAAACAAGTAACTCCTAAATGAAAAGCTGATTTATGAAGCTTTTAAAAATTTTGAAGAGATGTTAAAACATAAAATTACTGTTAACAACTAATAATTACAGTTAGTTAACAACTAATTTACCAAACACTTTTATTGGAAAAAAATACAGCTAGCTCATGTTAACAGCTTTGCAGTTTACAACATACAACTTACAACTAATTTTGCCAAACATACCCATGGTATTTCTAGTTTTGGGATAATTTATATAACTTGACACTATAAATTTTGAATTTAGACTTTTGTGTATATTAAAAATCTTGAATTTGGACTTTTGAATATATTTTATTATGTGCAATGATCACTTTTACCCTTTGTTTAAGAGAGTGGTAAAAACAAAGTAGGGCCGTATGGGTAAAATGGTGACAAATACACATAAAAGTTTGAATTCAAAAACTTTAGGGTTATAATAGCAAAAAAAAAATAATAATAATAAAAAAGTTTGATATACAAAAATGTAACAAGTTAGTTACATTTTTAATAATTACCCTTTTCGTTTTTATAATATATACTTTGCTTGATTTTAATGTATCAAACCAAACTTATCAATTAGAAATGATGCTTAATCTCTATTATACATAAAGATAAAATGCCTTTACTTAAAAAGTACTCTCTCCGTCCCATATTACATCTCCAGGTTTGACTTTTCAAGTATTTCTTTTACAACTTTGACCTTAAATATTTTTGCTTGTGTTATATAGTAGTATTAGATAAAAATAATACGTACATTTAAAACTCAATCTATTCATATATTTTGCATCAAATATTATATAACACAACCAAAAATATTTATTGTCAAAGTTAAGAAAAAAGACTTAGAAAAATTCAAACTGGACATTTAATATGAGACGGAGAGAGTATCAAATTGAGAACCATTAAATTACTAATCTACCTGTACTCCTATTCTTTCAAATTTTATACTTTACATCCATATTATTTTCTTCCATGATTACTTAGAATTTTATACTTTACATCCATATTATTTTCTTCCATGATTACTTAGTGCTAATAAGTTTGAGAGTAAATTAAGTAAATTGTCATTGTGGTTTGTCCATTTTTTTACATTTAGTCACTGAACTTTTTTTTTGACAAGGTCAGTCATTAAAGTTTCAAATCGTTACACGTTTCAATTTCATTACATAAATGGTTACTGTGGTTTGAAACTTCAGTGACCATTTATGTAACGAAATGGACTGAATGTGTAACGATTTGAAACTTCAGTGACTATGTATGTCAAAAAAAAAGTTCAGTGATTAAATGTGAAAAAATAGACAAACCATAGTGACCATTTATGTAATTTACTCAAGTTTGACCTAATAAGCAATATTCCTTCATTTCATACACGAAAGAATAAACCAAAATTTTGCAACTATAATTGTTTGAAGCTTTAAGTTTCCGCTGCTATGTACAGGTACTCAACTAGTCATAAATTAGACAAATAATGAGATGAATATATATAACTGAATACTAACTAATTACTATTAACTATTTACATTGGACCTGCTCTAAAGAATCTAGAGAACAATACCTAAAAATTGGTGTCCCGCTGTACGAAGCATCGATAAGATGTGATTGGAAAGCTGCCGACAACATTTTTAAACAGAACCCAGAGTTAGAATTGATAAGATACAGTATTACTGAAAATGGAGAAACCGCACTTCATGTTGCGGCATCCGCAAAAGTTCCCAAAAAGGTAGAAGTGTTTGTGAAGAATCTGGTGGATCTAATGGAAGAGAGAGATCTGGAACTGCAAAATGAAAATTACAACACCGCCCTCTATTTAGCAGCTGCAGCCGGGAACATCAATACAGTTGAAATTATGCTAAAAAAGAACGAAAGGTTGCTGACAATCCCTGGTGGTGGTTCAAATGGCAAAGAACCAGAAATGATGCCATTATATACTGCTGCCTTGTTTGGAAATCACGAGGTTGTGAAGTATATGTATGGAGAATCCAATGATTTGATGGATAGTTGTTGGACACCTAAAACTCGTGGTTGGCTTCTTGAAAAATGTGTCGAGAATAACATGTTCGGTAAGCATTTTCAAACTTATTAATTTCATCTCACTGATATTATCTGCGTAATTCTACCTCACAGAAATATATACTATGTCGCTGTTTTCTTACTTGTTCTTGCTTACAAAGTGATTGTTGAATGTATATTTTAGATATCGCACTCAAGATAGTGGAGAAGCACACAAACCTGGCTTCTAAATATGGGAGCGTACTTGGAATTTTAGCTGGCAAGCCTGAAGCATTTTCTGTCAAAAGATATAATTTCATGTGGAGATTCATCATTTGGGGTAAACAACTCTATCCCTGTTACTAATTTTGTTTATGAGATTCAACCCAATTCAAAATTATTTACAGAATATATGGTCCGATTAAAAACGGTAGAAACTACCAAAAAAAAAAAAAAAAAAAAAAAAAGATATGGGCATATATTAAAACTTGTAACAGGTGGTTAACAATGTTCTTTTTGCTCAATATCCACATACTAATCATCCTACACAAACAATATTATATATTTTTTCTTCACTCATACTCATTCTGTATTCAAACCGTCAGTTCTGACACTTGTCAGAATCCTGTGAGTAGGAAGATAAGTAGGAACAATTTGTAGGAGGAAATAGCATTTTCCATATAAGTTTTTGACACATGAAGTATGTGATTTTTCTCTACTTGTATTAAACTTTGATTTTGTGATGTGTTTAATTCTCTTTTATACTGTATATACATTTAGACAATACCAATCAAGCCATCAAATAATATTCCTTTAATGTTATTATAAGAGCATCTTTAATGACAAGCCTTTTAAAATGTGTTTATAGAAGAAAAACATTGAAGGAAGATGATTATTTCCTAAATCCTAATATTATTCAGTTTCTAAATTTAACACACGTGAACATGGTATCAAGTGACATTCAAAAATGGTAATCTCAATTTGTTAAATGCTTTTAACAAGTATCACTATGACACAAGTTAGAAAACCCTTAATTTATAGACCCTTTTCAAATACAATTCTTTTTCATTATACAAAAAAGCTTCAAAAATAGTAATATAGTTATATAGAATGAGTATAGATGATCAGTCATATGCATTTTATCGCAAAGTGTTTAAATTTAATCTTTTTTTTCTTAGTCTTAAGCTCTTCTCGTTATGATTACTTAGTGTATATATAAACGTGTTTTATGTGCCATTCAATTCAAATAAAAAAGGACATTGTAATGTGTTTTTTTTAGTGAAATGCATGCTGAAAAATGGGTATATTCGTCTTCCCTTAAATTTATCCTAAAACCTTTAATTAGAGATTAAACTCTAGATACTTACTTTTATCGGTGGGATTCAAGTTATGGATGTTTTGAAATGATAAATGCTAGAATCACATAAAGTTTACAAAAGAAAATCCACAAAATGGTGTGTCTCAATAATTATTGGCTTAAAATTTGAGAGATTTAAAAGTAAGAGTGAGAATACCACATAATTAAATGCCACATTATTTTGTGAATTTTGTTTTGTAAACTTTTTGTGGTCCTAGCGTCACTATTTTGAAATTTGGACCTTTTGTTTCATTTTTCGCGAGTGTGTTTTTTTCGTTTGCGCTGTTTAACGCCTTAGAGAACAAACTTGCTTGCTCACGGAAATCTATTCTTGTTGAATTGTTTGTGCTTATACATTCGGGTTTACTCAAGTGAAATAACATGCAATGAAGGGAAAAAAAAATCCGTTTACATCACTAGTCATAATAGCAAGCCTTGAAGGGCCGTCCCTGAATTTCTGAAAATTTTGAAGGCCCTGGGCAAAATTACAAAATGGGATCTTTCGAGAACGATTGTTATATATAAAGTGTCACCGTTTATAATGCAATTAATTATCTAAACGTTCAACATATTACTTATTTATGATATATGTTCTCATCTAAATACAGTTTTTCTTCGTGAATAAATATGTGTACACATGAATATAATTGTTAACGGGACAAATTTTGAGCCCCTAAATTTTTGAGGCCTTTGAGCAGTCGCCCACCATGCATAGCCTCAAAGAGAGCCTTGCTTAAACTCCACCTATATCTTTCATTATATATATATATATATATATATATATATATATATATATATATATATATATATATATATATATATATATATATATATATATATATATATATATATATATATATATATATATATATATATATATATATATATATATATATATATATATATATTGTATATTTTGTATCATCAATTTGGCTTATTTGTCGACGTTTTTTTTTCTTTCAGTTTTCGCTTTCATTGGTGTAACACTGGGAGCACCTGAAAATGAAGGTAAAGCTTTACCATTGCTAAAAAATATTTGGGGGGCTATTGCAAAGAAGCCCAGGAAAGAAATTGATAAATTACTGAGAGGGTCACCAGACGTGATTAAGCAAGACAAAAAGTCATCGTCTGGATGGGCTGTTCAAGCTTTACAACTACAAAACCTCATTTCTACACATGTTTCCGAAGTGAAAGATGAAACCCATAAGATAATGGGAGGGCCACCAGATTCGGTTACCCAAGAAACTATTCCAGCTTCTGATCAAGCTCAGGAACTAGAAAAACTCATTTCTGAATATCTTGTAAGCATGCACCGTGAATGTGAGACCATAGTGAAAGGACCCATAGATTCAATCAAGCAAGACAACAAGACAGTCTCTGGTAAGGGAGTTCAAGCTCTTAAACTACAAAAGCTCATATATGGACACATTTCAGACTTGCATGAGGAAACACGGACGATTCTCAATAGCATCAGAAAGGAAGATCAAGCTCGGCAATTTCAAAAACTCATTTTAGAACATACAGAAAAAATTCATAAGGAAACCAAATATATATTACGTGCTCCTCCAAAGGATACATACTCTTCACGGGTAGTCTTTATCGCTGCAGAAATGGGAAATACTAATTTTTTAATTGAGCTCATCCGGCAATATCCTGATCTCATATGGAAGGTAGATGATAACAATCAAACCATATTTCACATTGCAGTCAAACATCGTCACGAGGGTATCTACAACCTATTGTATGAAATAGGCGCAATGAAGGATCTGATAACTCCTCTCCGAGATACAAATGATAACAATATGTTGCACTTAGTTGGGAAGAGTGCTAAGAAAAAGCAACTCGAAGATGTGTCCGGAGTTGCTTTACAAATGCAACGAGAATTGTTATGGTTCCAGGTACATATATTTAAATATTCATCTAATCCGCTCCAAACTTCAGTGATACATTTTTATTACATAAATAATATCACTATAAAGCAGTGTTTAACTCTTCTACCTTTTTTTTTTATTATTATTATTGTAGGAAGTAAAGAATATGATTCCCCTTTCTTATAGAGAACGAAAGAACCAAGATAATCTTACACCACATGAGCTTTTCACCAAAGACCACAAAGAGCTAGTTACACAAGGTGAAAAATGGATGAAGGGAACGGCTAGTCAATGTATGGTTGTAGCAGCGCTTATTGCAACCATAGTATTTGCTGCAGCTTTTACAGTTCCTGGAGGATATGATCAGGACAATGGTATCCCTATCTTCCACTCACAAGCAACCTTTATGGTTTTTGTTGTGGCAGATGCCATATCTTTATTCGCGTCCTCAGCTTCAATTCTCATGTTCCTATCTATTCTCACATCTCGTTATGCTGAACGTGATTTCCTGGAATCATTACCCAAAAAGCTGATGCTGGGTCTGGTAACACTTTTCCTGTCTATAACAACCATGACGGTAGCTTTTAGTGTCAGCTTTTTTGTACTTTACCATAAGGGTTTGTTATGGATGCCAATCCTTATCGCCGTATTTGGTTTGATGCCAGGCCTCCTGTATGTATGGCTGCAACATTCTTTGTTTTTAGATGTAATCCGCTCGACATTTCGTTCTAGGTACCTGTTTAAGCCCAAGAAACAAGTTCTTTACTATGAAAACCCCAAGGTCTAATTGTTATTTTCCAATTGTAATGGATTTCATTCGAAGATGTGCTTTATGTAATATTCCAAATTAATGAATGTGTTTTATTTAGCATTGGTGTATATGTTTTTTATCCAATAGATGAATTTGTCGTCAAGTGATGATTTTACCAGCTTTTTTATCAGTTGATGTTTTTTTATGCTTAACCATGACATGAGTTGATGATGTTGAACATTGGTATTTGAAATGGGAAGAACAAAATAAATTAACGACATTGGCATCATGGCATGGTATACCCGTTGTCAAATAACAGTTTCTCATCGACTGATGTGCGGGACAAATCCCATCCTTATTTTATACTCCACACGTCTCAAAATAAGTGTCCAATTTGACCTTTGAAAGTCAAATTGGTTCAACTTTGATATTATATATTTTTTTGTATTATATAAGGTAAACCACACAAGGTAAATCTGACTTATTGCGGAATCGAGGGTAACATGCAAGAAACCAACAAGATCTTCTCACGTATGTAGATGCTTCACACCAAACAAACCACGAAAGACGAAATGAAACGACTTCCCCCTGAATGTTGCAGTCTATCGGAATTACTCGATAAAATGATCGCGTGTGAGTCATCACAACATCATATTTAGGTAATTAACTTCACACACGATAACCCTGTGAAAGTGAGACGATAACACCAAAGTGAGACGTTTGAACCACATATCGTCTCATTTCTTCCCCCTAATTGAAGAAATTCATGAAGGGAGAGGGTTTTCGCAAAAAAATACAAAAAACTGGAATCAAGTAATTCCATCAGTGATCAAGCAATCAAGTAATTCCGCACCTTGCTTACGGGTTGAGGAGTCTTTGAACCTCACAGTATTCAAGGTAGGCTCATACAACATTGAGTGTGTGTTGGGTTCATTGATTCTCATAGGGATATCCTGGTGCTTCCCGAGGAGGTTGTGGATCAGCAACTTTGTATATCTGATGAAAGGGATTTTGGAACCGGGCTTCCTGTAATGTTGCATCATGTCTTCCCAAATTAAGCTTGCATAGTCAATGTGTTTCCTATTAACCATTCCCCAAAAGGTTTGAAGATGCATCAGCTTAGGGTGTTCATATCCACTATCTCTCCCTGAGACAGACTTGGCGATCATGATATAGAGAGTCCTCTAGGGTTGTGGGATGTTCTTGAGATCAACACTGGAGTGCTTGGTGATGATGCCAGAAGCTTCGTCATATCCAATGTCAACCATGAACTTCAATACTTCCTCTTCACTTGGAGTTGGAACGTATTCAGTAGAGCGAATAACTGGTAGAAGAAGAATGACACGAAGATCCGCCACTGTAACTTTGACTTCTTTGGTGCCATTGGTCACATTCACTGCATCTTGACCGTCGATTTTGTCCATAGTGTGCCAGAACTGATGAATGTAGATTTCAGGAACAGAAGCAGAGTTAGATAACATGAGACGGAAAAGATGATCTTTAAGGATGTTGACTGCAACTCTGCATGAGGATTCAGAACAGGTGAAGTTGTCAAAGTCGACTATGATATTGTTCTTTCCGATGGTTTTGTGGTAATCCGCAGGGAAGATATCTGCCATTGTGAGCTCATTTGGGGCATTGAGATTTTCCTGACTGACATCCATTTCGCGATCTGAAAGGTATTGAAACAAAAGAACCAACATATCAAAAGACATTATGTTAGTCTTAGTTTGATTTTATTGTCCAATTGTTTGATTTAAGTTATCATGTTTATGAATGTTACGAGTCCAAAGTCACATTAAGTCCAATTGTCTGAAGTTGATGTGATAAGTTACGTGAGTATGTTAATTTTTAAGTTTTAATGTCCAAATTTCACTTAAACACACAACATTTTAACTTTTTTGGGTAAAGACTCAACATTTTAACTTTTGGTAGCTTATGAGTAATATTTTGGTTTTTGTGACTTAAGAGTAACTATTACAAGTATTCTACGCGTAACATGTCAAAAACAAGGTGAAAAGTTGGCTTATGCGTATAAAACAGTGCTTTAGGCGTAGGTGTAAACTTAAGCGTAAAGGCAACCTTTAGGCGTAAGAATTTCTTATGCGTAAAAGCATGCCCTTAGCTTATATGCTTACGCGTAAGCTTTGGAAAAAGGAGTTACGCGTAAGGTTTACTCGTAAGAGTATCCCCTTAGGCGTAAACTTCCAAGTTTACGCATATCCTTCCAGGATAAGCGTAGTCCCACTGTAGACCCTTATGCGTAAGTTTTACGCGTAAGATTGCTCTTATGCGTAACCTTTACGCATAAGGTATTCCATAACCGTAATCATCATGAACACCTTAATTTTGATTCTTTACGCGTAATCAACCTGAAATTCATAAACACAATAACATGATTACAACACAATCCTAACACTTCCAGATACACAAAGCAGGTATGACATCTAATCATATAGGCAAAGAACAGTCTACACGTAAGAGTTCTAAAACCCTAAACCTAGAGTCTACGCCTATCTGATTTAGCCATAGGAAGTCATCAAGATTTGTTTCAGCATGCTCTTAGAAGTGTTATTAGTAGACTACAACAAGTTTTAACATGAAACACTCAAAGAATCAGAAGATTCAAGTACCACGACCCTATGAACCCTAAAATCAAATTATCAACCTTTTGATGTTTCTGGGTGAAATCTAAGGCCTATTTCATGTAATTAAGCATGTTCTAAAGTTACTCAGACCAACTAATTGCATCAAAACAATCTTATGCGAAAACCCCCAAGTTCGTTCATAAACCCTAATTATTCAAAAATTATCAAAACGTGTTTCTGGGTAAGAACAAGTGATAGAAATGGCTTCATGATTCATTCAACAAGGTTTTGAGACTATCCATTTCATCACAAACACACAAAGGCATGATCCAAGTTCTACGCATACGAGTAAACCACAAAATCAATCATTTTGAAAGTTTGAACCGTTGGATTTGAAAGATTTTTAAAACCAATGTTTGTAAACATGATCTAAACCTTTTGCAACTTACAGTTTTTGATTTTTTAGAGCGGATTTGAAGAACGAATTCTAGCTGTGGATCTTGGTTGGTTGAAGAAATAAATGCAAAGGAGTAAATGTTTTGAATTTGTTAGGTGGAAGGTTTTGTTAAAATGTACTTTTCAAAAATGACAAGATCAGTCCCTCCACCTCAACCATTTTTAACCTAGACCCATTAACTTCCACTTTGGTTAGACAAAACTCATTTTGGGAAAGAAAACTTAACGATACCCCCCCTTGACTTTTGAAATGATAAAATTTTAAAACATTAAACATATCCACCATTTCTGAAGAAACAACATATTTTTGGTAACACGCAAGTACATGGTTTTATGAAACTGAAAAATATTTACTTTCTCCCCCTCAACACTTGTTCGGGAAAATTGTGAAATGTTTGATAGAACTTAGTTTTGACGGAAGATTTGTACTTGCAATGTTTGAGTTTAAGATAGAAGAATATATTTGGATTTTATCATATTTTATATTTTTGTATTTTGTTTTTGAAAAGTATTTACAAAAGAGGTTTTGGTGTTTGACTGATTTTAAGAATGTGTTAAAAGTTCGTCCAGTTCTTTTGGAGTCAAACACCTTATACTAATTCGGTGAATCAAATCAGTAAATCTTGCGGGAGGCAAGACTTTAGTGAGAAGATCCGCTAATTGGTGTTCTGTACCTACAAAGTATAATTCAGCGGTACCCTTTTCCACATGCTCTTTGATGAAATGATATCGAAGATCGATGTGCTTTAACCAGTGTTGAGCGGTGTTGCGAGATCGCAATAACACCGGTTGTCACAAGACACCGGATTACATCAAATACATAACCATAGTCATTGAGTTGTGTTCGCATCCAAATGACTTGAGTACAACATGCAGACATGGCTACACATTCTGCTTCAGTTAAGGACAACGATGTACAATCCTGTTTCTTCGATTGCCATGACACCAATTTATCACCAAGGAATTTTAAATCTCATGAAGTACTTTTCCGTGAGTCTAAGCATCCTGCGTGATCAGCGTCTGAAAAAGCTATTAGTTCAAAACCAGAATCCTTCGGATATCAGATTCCCAAATTAATGGTTCCCTTTACATATCGGAGGATTCTTTTAGCCTCAGTGAGGTGTCTTTCAGTTGGTCTTGACTGATAACGAGAGCAAAGATATACAGAAAATACAATGTCGGGTCTACTGGCGTTAGATACATGAGAGACCCAATAATACATTGGTATTTGGTAGGGTCAACCAATTTCCCATGTAAATCAGCATCCAGTTTGTTGGTATGTGCCATTGGTGTTGCATAGGTGTTACAACTTTGCATTCCATGTTTATTCAATATTTCAAGAGCATATTTGGACTGACTTAAGAAAATACCACGGGGTGATTGATGAACTTGTAGTCCCAAGAAGAAAGTAAGTTCACCCATCATTGACATTTCAAAATTTATTTTCATTAGTTTTGAAAAAGCGTTTGAGTACTTTTTGTGGGTAGAACCAAAAATGATGTCATCCACTTAAATCTGAACAATTGAAATGTGTGCCCCATGATATTGAATAAACAGTGTTGGGTCGACCGATCCTTTGATAAAATTATGTTCAAGGAGAAAAGATGACAACTTATCATACCACGCCCGAGGGGCTTGTTTGAGACCGTAGAGAGCCTTGTTCAGTTTGTAGATGTGATTAGGGAACTCTGGATCTACAAATCCTTCTGGCTGACTAACATATACTGTTTCCTTAGTTTTGACATCCATCTGATAGACAGTGATGTTCATGTGAGACGCGAATGCCAGAAAAATCCATTCAACCTCAAGTCTAGCTACCTGTGCGAATGATTCTTCGAAGTCAATCCCCTCATCCTGTCTATAACCCTTAGCCACCAGACGTGACTTGTTTCGGATAACCGTACCCTCAGCATCTAACTTGTTTTTCCAAATCCATTTGAGACCAATGATGTAGATCCCTGTTGGTATTTCAACTAATTCCCATACTTCTAAACGTTTAAACTGGTTTAACTTATCTTGCATGGATTCGATCCAGTTGTCATAAGTCATTGCTTCTTTAATATTATAAGGAAGCAGTGCATGTTGGAAGAGTTGGGTTTATGGATGAGAAGACAACTTTAGTGGCTACCATAAGGGCAAGGAGAGCTGGAAGCACCGGAAGCACGGGGAGTACTAATAAGTATAAGAAAAGAAATCCACCCCGTAAGAGGAAAGTCCCAGCTCAGATCGTATGTCCTAAAGTTGAACTGGAACCAATTCCACAAGATGACGACTCTGAAACTGAGTCAGATGATGTGACTATCTACTTTGAAACGCAAAAAGATGACACATCTACCCGAAGTCAGAGGAAAAACCTGCCAGTCCCTCATCCGACAAAGGAAAGAAGCCAGTGGAAGAAGAAGAAGAAGATTCAGATGTTACGTTTGATCCTAAGGATGGAGACAAACAATGACAGAAAACTCTGAATCAGCTGAGAAAGGAACATGCTGCTAAAGAGTTCGAGCGTCAAAAAATGAAAGGCCCTGGAGGTTCCAGCGGTGGTGTTCTTGCTACATCAGTTCTTGATCCGGTTAATCAACCCGGTAAAGGAACTGATACCACCACTAAGGAATCTACAGAGCAACAACAGCAAGAGGATGATGTAACATTCGACTTTGAAGATGACGAGCAAGAGACTGATGAGAGAATAACAGATAAAGATCTTGAGGAAGCTGAAAAGGAAAGGGCAGAAGAAGAAATTGCTAAGAAAGCTAAAGAAGAACTTGCTAAGAAGGCTCCAGATGAAGCTGCTAAAAAGGTCGAAGAGGAACGCATCAGGATGGAAACAGATATATGTTGGATCGATATACTTTAATCAAACTAACTTAACTAGCTTGTTAAGGTTTAATAACCTCGGATAAATCCTAAGTTATTAACAAAGAAACAACGAGCAATCTTTATCAAGTGCGCGAATTTACTTAACAAAGCTAAGAAGAAAACTTTATTAACAAACTCTAAATCGCTTATTATGCGATACTCTAATACAACTCTAAGATAATCGAACTTTTCTCTAAACTCTAATTCGTAAACTCTAAAACTCTTTTTACGAAATCGTACCTCTAATGCCAATCTAGGAGTCCTTTTATAGGCTCAAGGATATCCTAGTCGGTTTACAATTGATAACCTTGTACGACAAGTAATCTAAACATGGAATACAATACTTTCCATAAACGAATATAACAGTTTGTTTGTTCTAGCGATGCTTTGACTTCACCTTGCGTACTTTGACTTTGTCTTTAGCGATGCTTTGACTCTTTGACTTCTTCCGATGCTGCGACTTACGGTACTTTCATATCTTGATGCTTTGATATCTTGACACTTTCATATCCCAACAATCCTCCCTAACTTGAATTCTACTTGCTTGACTTCAAGTTCCTTTGTGAATATATCTTTAACGACTTCATCTTTAAAAATGGATTGTTCTTTAGTCTTTAGATTGTATCTACGTAATATCTGTGCTTTGTCAAAGTATCTCTTAGAATTGTTTTCTTCACTGACATCCAATCTCCATCTTTTCGACAACACGACAACATATGACAATTAATAATTCAATTTAAGTTGCATACTATTCTCATCACTTCTAAGTGAATCATTGAAAATTCAATGGATTTAGAACTCTTTACCAAAGCCATTATCTTTGGAGTAGCCAAATGTTTTGGTGTGTAAGACCATGGTACATTGATAACCATATGATTTTTAGCAAACCACCACTATCAACAGTTTGTTTTGTCTTTACCAAAAGTTGTACCCTTACGGACTAGTTAGTTCTTTTATCTAATGGTGAACTAATTACCAATAATGGTTTTCCACTTCCTTTACCACAAGCCATTTCTTGTGGGCTAGCCAACTCTTCACATTCTTGATATGGTGAGTTGATGACCATCCAACTTATTAGCAAGTTGTCAACTAAAAGCGGTTTGATATATCTTTACGAGCCGTTTGCTCATGGATTAGTCAATCCTTTTGTAACCATGGTGGATTGATAACCTATTGATGTTATCATCACAAAACCATTTATTCAACCTTTATTTCAAAAATATTTATTATTTAGCAAAAGGTTTCTTCTAAAATTTACTTAACTAGTTTAATACGACAAAGCGATGCTTTGATGAAAGTCTTGTCGATAAGCGATACTTTGAATAAAAATCTTGATATATCAAAAGTATTTATTCAAATAAAATTCATACCGGTTAAAGATCATTCTCGGCAATGGTAGTCCGGTCTATAAACAAATTGATCACCATGCAAGCGGTTTCATCGACCTCTTCTACTTCCAATCCATGCTCTAGCATTCTTCTCATAAGATCAACTGTAAGAGGATATCTTCTTTCTACAAACATGTGAATCATTGTTCCATTTTCTAGCTCAAGACATGAACTCCAGTTCTTCAAAGAATCTCCAACAAACTATTTCCCGTTTTCTTGATCCTTCCAAATATCATCGATGCTCTCTTCATCGGTTTCCCACATGGTTATGAGATCCCATGTAAAACCAATCCAATCCCTTCTAATGGATTATCTTCAAAATAAGTCTTCACAACATGATATAAGTAGAATAGATCTACTCATCTATAATATCGAACAAATCCCATAGTCTTTTGAAAACTTTGAAACTTTCATCTTCTTTGTGAAAAACCATGTAATCTCCATTCTTAGATTTCTCAACTTTGAAAACACTAATCTTTGATCATTCATCTTCATGTCATTATCTTCCTTGGTATAATCAAAATCTACCACTCGAGATAATTCTTCAATTCATCACTAGTCTCGGATCTTAATTCAACCTTTTCTTTCTTTGAAAACGAACATCTGTAGCATCGGTTTTCTTTTCCTCTTTAAGCTCTTCTTCCTTTCGACTTGGTCCAATAAGCTTCTTCTCTAAAGTCTTTAATGCTGCAACATCTTTCTTATAAGCTTCTCTCTCGACATCATATAATCTTTTCATATCCACATAATTTAGCTTTTGCAATCCTTTAAATCCTCTGCCTTTTAAATATGCCATCATTGCATTCCTTTCTTTAGCTAAATTAGGTCTTCTTGACATAAATCTAACGGTGTTGGAGGCTGTAAAGGTTCGTAGTTTGACATCAATTCATCTTGCACCTTTTGAGCTACTTCTCTATTAGAGCTTCTTGAGCTTCTTGTTCTTCTCTATCTTTAGCATTTATTTCTTCTTGAACTTTTCTAGCTGCTGACTTCATTCCTTGCAACTTCAAATGCTCTAAGTTACGCCAAAGTAAGTTTCTTCTTCTTAATTTCAACGAAAATACCTTTTCCTTTGTCTTTTGGATCAATTGCGGGTTGATCGGTTCTTGGTTGTTCTTCTTCTTGTACATCTCTAATAGTAACTCCTCCTCTTGGTTGTGACAAATCTAATATTGTAGCAATTACTTCATCATCACTATGAGAATGAATAGGTTTGAATCTAGGTTCCTCCTCTTCTTCTATAACAAATTGTAGAAGGACCGACTTCTTCTTCAAAATTCAAAACCCTTGGAGTTATTGGTGTTATTACTTCTTCCTAGATGTATCATGAAAATCGGTGCTTTGATGTTCGGTACCTTGATCATCGATACCTTGAACTTCGATACCTTGATCTTCTTTCCTCCGAAATAGTCTTTTCTTCTTGTTCCTCTGCTTAATATTCTTTCTTCTTTGTAATATCTTCTTGATTCTTTCTTTTTCATAACATCTTCTTTCAAATTATCCTTTTCTAAATTCCTCCCCAAGTTGACAGAAGATGATTTAGGAACCTTCTTTCTTTTCAATTCCTTACGAAGTGCTTTTCGACGTTTGTTCTCCTCCTTAACCCATAAGTTGAAACCTTGAATATAGGGTTTAATAAAATTCCTTAACCAGAAATAGTTACGCTTCAATTTCCTAATTGTTTTAGCTTGACGCTCAACAGTCTTGTTCAACCTAGCTAGCGCCTTGTCAAAGCATAGTTATCCATAGTTAAACCTTCACGAGGTATAGTATGATCATCACCTTGAAGTGGTGAATGAGCCTCAAAGCGAGCGTTGTGGAGATGGAGTAGGTGTTCTCTCAATCTCTACTTGAACCTCGGGACACGAAGAAACATCACCTTGTAACGATGCGGTACCTTCACGAGAAGCGGTGCTTGCGGATCACGATACCTTGTGAGCGAGCGGTACCTTGTGCGAAATCGGTACCTTGGTTTCTTCATCCTCTCCAGTGCATCACGGACGACTTGTACAACTTCCATCATAGTTGTTGTTAATGGAATATCTCCACCTCGAACAAATTACTTCTCTTAGCCATGAATGTATAGATTTTGGCTTGTTGCACAATGACGGTAGTAAAGCGGCGGGTTTTGGAACATCGACCAATTGCTTGTTCAAGAAAACTGTATAAACCTTGGATACATCAACCAAGTTGCCCCGGATGATATATGCGATAGCATCCCATCCAAAATAAGCCGTGAAAAGTTAAACACTCATGCGTAGCTAAGCCAACCACTGCGGATGCTATATTTGACCCAAACTGCTCCCGAAGTGCTTTTAGAACTTATGCAATGGAGCAAGACATGAATCAAAAACTTCCATTGAGGATGAATAAGGCTTTCTTGAAAGTTTGTTCGATCAAAGAACCTTCATAACCCAGTTTCTAAAAGTATCCCAAATCGGTTGCTTGTCGAATCGAATAGCCCCATCTTCATCACCAAATAATAAATCATCACGAATAGAGGCCTCTGTAATCTTGATAGTCTTTCCGACAGCGAGGATCTAATATAATATTCATCCTCCTCCATATTATCTCTAGCATTAGCCCAAAATTCTTGAATCCATGGTTCAATTATATCCGGCCTCAACTCAAAAGAGCATAGCTAATAGGCGACCCAATAAGATAATCAATTATATCATAGAAAGCCACATTCGCCTCAGTCTTGTCCAAATTAGCCACCATATTGTGCTTCGAAACAGTTAAACGATTCACCATTGTTGTAAAAGTGAGCACAATAAAGATTGTATTGAATAATAAAGAGATGGTAATTGGAAGATAAGTATGGAAAAGATGTGAAGTAATAATATGAGAGGGAAAATCGGAAAGAAGTTATTTATAGGTGAGATTTGAAAAATCACAGCCTAAATAACGAAGTTACCGTTACTACCAATTACCCATCAATATTACCGTTGGAGCGAGTGCTTTAATACGACAAACGATACTTTCCACATAAGCGATACTTTCCCAGCGGTACTTTCCCAGCGGTACTTTCGAAATCGATACTTTGCCAAAACCTTCATATAAACTAAGTATAAACTAACATCCTCCCTCAAGCAATACAGGGACTATACCTAACATCTTATAGTCCTCCCTTAAACATAGCTTAGTAGTTAATCATTCCAATGCTCACGACCAAGTGATTGAATCGTGACACATCAAAACCTTTGGTGAGTAAATCGACTACATTGTCATCCGTGTGAACTTTAACCACATTAATGAGCCTATGCTCATAACAATCTCTAATAAAGTGATGCCTAATCGAATATGCTTTGTCTTGGAATGATACAGTTCTTCACAATACAAATAGTACTCTCATTATCAATATTGATAGGAGTATTCTTAAAATTGAACCCATAATCCAAGAGTTGATTACGCATCCACAAAACTTGACCACAACAACTTGCGGACTACATATTCAACTTGATAGATGATGTTCTTTGCAATTGTCTACTTCTTGCATTGCCGGAGACTAACCTTCTTCCAAGATATTGGCATCCACCGGTTGTGGATCTTCTATCATAATTATCACTGCATAGTCACTATCTCGAAAAAGCTTCTAAGTGAAAAGGTGACTCTTTAGGATACCACAACCCCAACTTAGGTTGTTGTTTCAAATAACGAAAAATTCTCTTGTGACATTCGGTGAGAGATCTTTGGTGAAACTTGATATCGGCACATAAACAAGCTGCAAACATGATATCGGGCCTTGATGCGATAAGATACATAAGAGAGCCAATCATAGATCTGTATAACTTGACTTCAACAGTGTCCATCTTCATCTTTTCCCAATGAATTGATAGATTTAATAGGTGTAATGTGACCTTCATATCATCAAAATTAAACTTCTTAAGTATATACGTAACATACTTGTCTTGGCTAATAAAAATTCCTTCCTTGGTTGCTTAACTCGAAGTCCTAAAAGAATGTTAACTCTCCCATTGAACTCATTTGAAATTCCTTCGCATCACCGCTCAAACTCCTTAACCATGGACTGTTTGGTAGCCCCAAAGATAATATCATCAACATACACTTGAACTAACATGATATCCTTCTTGTCTCTCTTGATAAACAAAGTCTTGTCTATAGCTCCCTCACGTATCCATGTTGTAATAAGAATGTAGAGAGCCTCTCATACCAAGCTCTAGGTGCTGATGAAGACCATATAGAGCCTTAACCACCTTATAGACTTTGTTTGGATGCTTAGGATCTTCAAAACACGGAGGTTGTTTCACATACACCTCTTACGTAATAGTGCCATAAAGAAAGGCACTCTTGACATCCATCGATAGACTTGAAAACCCATATAAGAAGCAAAAGCAAGAAATATTCTAATAGCTTCAATCCTTGCCACGAGAGCAAATACCTCATCATAATCTACCCTTCCTCCTGTCTATAACCTTGAGCAACTAATCTTGCCTTGTTTTTGATAACATTGCCTCTTTCATCTCTTTTGACTCTAAAACCCATCGGTTCCAATAACTCTCTTCCCATCCGGAAGATCACATAAAACCAAACCTCTTGAAGTTTAAATTGAAGAAGTTCTTCTGCATAGCTTCAACCCGACTTTCTTTAGTCAAAGCTTGAGCAATATTCTTGGGTTCCTCTTGAGAGATGAAACAAGTAAATAAGCGAGTTTGATGGTCCTTATGATTTAGCTTTGTTTTGTTTATACACAAAGCTAAGTAAAGCATTGTGAGGTTTTGTGAAACCCTTAGCTTTGTGTCTTGTCATAACTCCAGTAGAAGGACCAATGATTTGATCGGTTGGATGATTCTTATGAATTCGTAAGATTGGAGCGTGGAGCGCATATGTATCATCCAAGTTAGTATAATCGGCACCTTCATTGGAATCGTGAAAATACCTTCATCTTCAAGCTCATCATCGGTTTCTTCTAACCCGGGCATGGTAGGATCATCCAAATCATCTAAAATCTTCAGCAGTGCATCGATACTTTGGTTGAAAATCTTGTCAAAATCTTGTAAGAGTACTCTGCAGATCTTGTTCTTCTTCTTTGCCTCTTCATAAGCTCTCCTTTGTTCATCGGTGTAAGAATGTGCTAATACATCTTGAAGAAGCATCGATTAAGTTCCTCTTGAATAGATTGATCCTCGGCGGATAATGAGGATTGTGGTGCAACAATGCTTTGTTTTGGAGAATCGATACTTTGCTTAGGAACATCGATGCTTTGTTTTGGACTCATAGGATCTTTATCGGAACGACATCGGTCGAATATGAACATCATGAACAACATATTGAATATCTTCTTGATGTGCAAAGGTTGATTTTCTTCTCTAACGGAACATAATTCATTGAAGGAGATAAAATCTCAAGATCAAACATCCAATCGGGACCTTTACCTTTCTCATTGTCTTGATCTTCTAAGAACTCAACATGAAGACAATCTTGAATCTTCTTAGTAACTCGGTTGTATACTCTAAAGCCTTTCTTGTTAGTGCAATATCCCAATAAGTAACCTTCTTGGACTTGCCATCAAACTTCCCTAGATTATCAATGGTGTTCAAAATAGTAAGAGGGCATCCAAAAGGCTTCATAAAGCGAATGTTGGGTTTATTGCCCATCGACAATTCATAGGGTGTCTTCATCGTGGTTTGGTGGCGAGACCACAGTAAGTACATAGCATGCGATGCTTACGACACGCCCAAAATTGAATAGGGAGATGAGAATCGCTAACATGGTCCTTCTTTGCTTCAATCAAGGTCCTATTCTTCCTCTCTGCAACACCATTTCTTTGTGGTGTTCTAGCAATACTAAACTCCCTTTTTATGCCTTTATTTGCACAAAAGTCATCCATAGGCTTGTTCTTGAATTCGGTTCCATTGTCACATCTAATACCTCTAACCTTGAGTCTTAATTGGTTTCAAGTGCTATTATAAGAGTTTGAATAGCATCAAAGGTATCATCTTTAAAGCCCAAAAGAAAACCAATGAATCTACTACAATCATCGGTAACAACCAAGCAGTACTTCTTCTTATTTAAACTTGCCACGAGACGGTCCAAATAAATCCATGTGTAATAGCTCCAATGGTTCTCTAATATTTCTTTCATCAAGCTTCTTACGAGAAGCTTTGTGTTGTTACCCTTCTTGCATGCCAAACATGATTGATCATTCTTGTAAGTCTTTGAAGGTAAACCTCTAACTAAATTTCCTTTGACCAATTTGTTGATGTTCTTGAAATTCACATGGCCCAATCTTCTATGCCATTGATGTGCCTCTTGAGATGTTGCTTTAGCCACCAAACATGTGGCTCTTCCATAAGAATGTAGACTCTTCATGTCTAAACTATACACATCATTTGTCCTTGGTACTCTAAGTACTACCAAGTCATCATCAACGAGTTTGAAGTCGAGAAGAAAGGATAAGACATTACGTGTCGTTGAATAACACGGGATGCTTTTTATCACAAATTTGAGAGCCGACAACAAGTTGAACTTTAGCTCCTTCACATATCGACATTCTCAAAATCGATTCTTCCACTTTAATTGTTCCTTTCCTGTAATCCTTCCTCCATTGGGATCATTCCCAAATGCAACTTTTCCTCCACTAATACTTCTAAAATCGACGGGATCTCTTTATCGCTTTGTCATACTTCGAGCAACCACTATCCACAATAAGATGATCTTTAAGCTCCTCTTACGGGTTGCCACACACACAAAGAAAAGAGTTAGAAACTTTTAGGAACCCAAGCCATTCTTGACTTGTGTTCCCGAGAGTTACAAACTCAAATTCTTTGAGTATGTAATTCTCACTATCTCTCACATGATGATCCAAAATTATCTTTTGATGTTTAGCATGTGGATTTTCAAAACTCTCGGTTTTCAACATAAATTTCTTTCACGGTTATTAGCTTTTTCTTTTGACACAAAACATCGATTCACTTTTTGTTGAGCGTCTTGTATGTCTCTCGGTGATGCTTTCCCTTTTAACCCATTCGGTTTAACGGTGGTTCTGTGATCTAGATCCCTATATGAGCTGTGATACCTTCTAGGTTGATAGTGAGATCTCCTAAATTTCTATCCCAAGTATGGTTTTCGATACCTTGTCTCGGCGGTGCTTTGGAAAATCTTGTGAGATCTTGAAGGTCTTCTCGATGTGGGTATCTATGATGCGGTGTGAAGTTTCGTGATTAACCCTATTTGAATTAGTCCACACTTGGTTTGTGCTCTCTAGGTCTCGATTGTTAGACTTATTCCTTGAAACTTGCTTAGATATTACGAGTGTTTGTCACAATCT
The DNA here is from genome assembly GCA_022545495.1 of Chrysanthemum lavandulifolium. Taxonomy (NCBI): domain Eukaryota; kingdom Viridiplantae; phylum Streptophyta; class Magnoliopsida; order Asterales; family Asteraceae; genus Chrysanthemum; species Chrysanthemum lavandulifolium. Next base: position 15,758,049 of record CM040240.1, on the reverse strand, counting down.
TTGATTAAGTGAGTAGGACTATAACACACAAAACACAGTTTTTGACCCATATGACCAAAGTGATTTCTTCTATGTCTATGCCCAAAATTATTTTGCCTTCTTGATGGTGATAAAATCTGTTTTGACCAAAATTATCCCAAAAGGTTTAGCGATCTTGTTTTGAAAAGGTTTTGCGAAAGTCTTGCTTGTTGAGCGATACTTTGATTTAAAGTCTTCTTTGATTTTGAACATTGTTTTCAACAGTTTCTTTGGGTTTCTCGGACCTAGATTGAGCAACAAGCTTCTTCCTAAACTCTAGGCTATCAACACCATAACGAGAAACATCGGGCCTAGAGGGTGATGACTAATGGGATGAGGAACGACATGATAACCATTGTCTTTCTTATATTCGGAGGTGGTTCACTTCGAGCCCTCATTACTAGATGAATCTACATAGTTAATGAGCTCATCATCACTAGTGGTTATGTCCTCAAAAACACCATCATCCCGATCACTAGATTGGTTTTCATCTACATTACTAAAGTCCATTCCAAATCCTAAGCTTTGTTCTAATGTAAGCCCCTGCTGCATTTTCAACATAAGCAACATGGGACAAGCGGACTCTCCCAAGCGACAAACTTAGCTAACAAATCATCTCTTTCCTTAGTTAATTTCTCAATTTCACAATTTTACAATTTAGTTTCCATTCACCGAGTTTTAGCGGTAATCTGTTGTTCATACTTTTCATTGAAGCCATTTCATTATTTTCATGTGTTATGATTTTAGCTTCTATAGACTCTAAAGTGATTTGGTAACTGCTACCTCGGACCTAGCCCTAATACAATTATCTCTTTCAATCACATAAGCTGTTAAGTAATTTTGATAAAACTCATAACAGTTTGAGCATACCTCGAGATAGGAGGCGAGTTGGTGAAGTAGCCACCATAGCAAGAAGAACAGGATCATCTTCACTTTCTTTGCTCCAATCAAATCCTCCAAAGCCATCATCGATTCCAAAGCGGCATGTTCATATTCTTCATCAAAAGCGGTGCTCGGTCAATGCTTCCACTGTGTCTTCAATGCATCTTCCACTTGCTACCATACGATGAAGTCACGGTTCATCATCAAACTCTTCACTCCATTCAACTTCGATAACTTCTCTTGAGCAACCAAAGCCTTTGTTTGATTATTGGAATTTCCTTGAGCTCAAGTTTAGGCTTCTCGGATGTTACTGTTTGCTTGATACTTAGCAAACACGCACTCCTTGCAAAGTGACCGATCTTTTGACAATTGAAGCATTCAATTTTAGATTTGTCAAAAGTTATTCCTTGTTTTGGTTTGAAATCAATATTTTTGCTGTCTTCTTCATGTACTTTTTGATCCTTGCGTTGATCAAAGCAACTTGCCACGATATCAATTTCTTCAAGTGCATCTTCTTCAATCATGCTAGATCCTCTTCATAAGTGACGGGTAAGCTTGCTTGTTGTGCAAAGAAGGAGCACACAACTTCATCGAGTTCAAAGTGGTAGATGGTGGGGCTGCTTGAGCATATGATGGGGATTGTAAACAACGATGCTTTGAGAAAGAGTACTTTGAGGAGAAGCGATACTTTTGAAATCTTGCTCTTCTTTTCGAGATGATAGAAAAGCAATCTTGTGAGATTTGGAATTTGGTTGACCACTCATCTCATGTTCATACACCTTGATTGATGATAGAGATCATCAAAGTCCATAACATCAATCCTTGTTGTCCTCGATCATAGTAGCAATCACATGCCATGTAGATGGCAAACTTCTTAGAAACTTCAAATTAGCATCCTCAATGATACTTGTGCCTTGTATAATTCCAACATGTTGAGGAGATTACGAAACCTATCATATGCATCATCAAGACTCTCTTTCTCCTCTGTGAATGTTTCAAACTGTTGTTTGACAAGTTTACATGCATCTTCTTAGAGGCTTCATTCCTCCAATCTGGTCTTGAGAGCAGCCCAGTGCTTAGCATCTTTAGCATCATGAAATTTGAGAAGATGACCATCTGGAATAGCGAGACAAGAGAATGTTAAGAGCCTTCTCTTGATTCCTTAGGGTTCTTCTTGGTAAAAGCGCCTTTGGTGCTATAGGTTGTCCGAAACTTGAGCAGGTTCTTGAACAACTTCATTCCCATTCACAATTACATTCCACGAGCATGGTGCATAATGGCAATATCTTGCCTCATCTTCATGCACCGAGATCATATTCTCCTTCTTGATTATTGGAATTACGAGTGAGGTGATTGAGGGTGATGGAGCGACTTGATCGACATCTTGAATATTGTAGGGTTTCTTCCTAGTCGAGTTTCCACACAAGCTCGATACCACTTGTTGGATCGATATACTTTAATCAAACTAACTTAACTAGCTTGTTAAGGTTTAATAACCTCGGATAAATCCTAAGTTATTAACAAAGAAACACCGAGCAATCTTTATCAAGTCGCGAATTTACTTAACAAAGCTAAGAAGAAAACTTTATTAACAAACTCTAAATCGCTTATTATGAGATACTCTAATACAACTCTAAGATAATCGAACTTTTCTCTAAACTCTAATTCGTAAACTCTAAAACTCTTTTTACGAAATCGTACCTCTAATGCCAATCTAGGAGTCCTTTTATAGGCTCAAGGATATCCTAGTCGGTTTACAATTGATAACCTTGTACGACAAGTAATCTAAACATGGAATACAATACTTTCCATAAACGAATATAACAGTTTGTTTGTTCTAGCGATGCTTTGACTTCACCTTGCGATACTTTGACTTTGTCTTTAGCGATGCTTTGACTCTTTGACTTCTTCGATGCTTTGCGACTTCGGTACTTTCATATCTTGATGCTTTGATATCTTGACACTTTCAATCACAACTAAGATAAGAGACAACCAATCAATATTCAATAACTAAGTTTCATATTACCTAAGAAAACATATCCCACACATAGCACATAGGAAAGACTATCCAAGAGGTCTTTTAAAGGGTTGTAATGATAGGCTTACGGTAGGGAAAAAAGCGTTTGGTGGGATAGGCGATTTAGTGGTGGCAAGTCAAAAATCTTTATGTTACAAGCATGCGAAGAATGGCGTTGCTAAGCCAAGACTCGACACTCTAAACTCTAGATAACCGAAATAAACAAACATAAATTTAAAGATAGATGTAGGATGGTAGCCTTTTTTTTTTTTTTTTTTTTTTTTTTTTTTAACACTCTATTTTTTTTTTCTCTTTTTTCTATATTTTTTTTCTTTTCGATTTTTTTTTCATATACTTTTACTCTACCATCCTCTACGATAACATCAAAATGATAGAGATTTATAGGCACGTCCCTAAAATTGAGTTTTTATTACTCTAACACTAATTTGACCCGAATTGAAAAGATCAAAACACTTCGAGTACATTATTATGCAAATAAAGGGAATTTGAATTTAACGTTCTCTTCCCGTCATTTCATAAAACTTAACTTTTACCATGAGTCCCAATCGTCCCAAAACTGTGTACAAAGGATATGACTCCACTTAGCAACTTATGCAAGCAACTAGATAATTGAACTAAGGGTTTAGTGTGATAACAATAATGCACTAAAAGTGAGTGCATATAAGGTAGGCTAAGGTGATTTGGGTGTAAATTTGGGGGTGGATTGTAAACAACGCTCTTCATTGATATTCCAGAAAACCGAAACATCACGAGAACCGCGAAAATGATAGGCTCTGAGGGGTTAACTAGGGGTATCGTGTACTAAAGATGAGTACAACGCAAGTGTGTGGGAGAATTACTCAACCGATGTGGAAGAAGTAATTATATTACGGGTATCAAACAAGGGTTATCCTAATGCCTCTTATCATTTAGTTATTCCTAACTACACAAGTGTAGTCTTACTAGCGATCTCGGAATGCATCACAAAACAAGTTCTAAAATCTATTATACTACCGGTTCACACTCTAAGCATTAAAGATGAATGCTTTAATTCCTAAAAATCTAAGGGCGATCCTCACATTTTTTGGTGGAATTTAAGTGGTAAAGGGTTTTTGTACTAGTCATATAATTTCCTATCCACGAGACGCTTTATTAAGACTAATGGCCCACTCCTATATGTCATGAAAAAATTTTAAATTTGGTGCCAAAATTACTCTAACCGATATTTCTCATGGTTTATTACACAAATAAAATTGGACAAAGCAAATAGTCAAGGATAAGCATAGTTTCAAAGTTCCCATTTTATTTTCCCTCCCTACACTTAAACTGAACATTGTCCCCAATGTTCCCCGAAAGTATCAAAGTTATGATAATGGAAGGTTATTAAAGACGAAAGAAACTAGTACTCCCCTGATTAGCTCGGTAGGATCCGTGTAAAGTGGTGGTTACATCTTTCTTTAAGAAGAACGTTTGCGTTAAAGGCTCCTTCTCATCTTATGTATCTTCTTCTTGGTAAATTAAACCTGCACACTTGAAGAAAACAAACGAAACCTTCGCGTAAAATCAGCGGTAACAATACATATAAGACTCTACTAAACTAGGATATAATGCTTGTGGAATGGATGTTTACAGATTTTCTGAAAAATTAAGACCTGGAAAATTCCAAAAATTTATAAGTAGCTTAGAAAACGAGAAAAAGTGATAAGTCGTTTACTCCTCCGACGCCGTCAGTTGCGATCTGACGTCGGTTATCCCGACGAAACCGGTGTGCGATTTTCTGGAAAATTTGCATCTTTAGAATCTGGAAAAAGTTTCCTGCAAAACATCCATTATGACTCGATACAAGCATTTGACTCGAACAAACACACATGTATATCTTTTAAATAATTGTAATTCTCATGTTTACGTTTCTTTTAAAAACGTGTGTAATCCTCCCTACACTTATCCCTTATGTAAAATACATTTATATGTAATTAAGACGAGGGTAAAGACAAAATAAAGCATTTTTACAAATTTAAACATGAGAATAAACAATCAATAAAAGATACACGACACACAAATAAAAATAAAACACAAATACACATGGGTTGCCTCCCAAGAAGCGCTTGTTTTTGTTCGAGTCACGAGCTTGATTCTACCCTTATTTAATGGATAAAGGGGAAGTTTTTTTTCTACACTTAAGCTTAAGTGCGGGTGATAATAGCGATACACACCCTTAGGGTGGAAATTTGCTACGTGAGGAGAGGGTGATGGGTGATTTATATGCTCAAAGGAGTGTGCTCCATTCATTATAACCTTACCTAATTCTATTGGTGTAGCGGGTGAATCAAATACTCTCCTAAAAATGGATCATCTTCTATCAACTTCAAAAGATTCTTAGTTAAGGATCCATCTTGACCTAATAAACCTGGTTTAAACCCTTTGTGTTTCTTGTTATCAACCATGAATGGGTGATATAAGTGTGTAAGGTCACGGGTTACTCCTATATTAGCTTCCACTCTACATGGCCTTGAGTCTACCACCTTTATCAAGCAACTACCCGGACTATTTATTTTGATGGGTGGATTGGGGCCTAATTCAATTCCAAGATTCACATCTAAATACGGAAAATTGGGTAAGGTTTTTGGTTGAGGCTCCGGTTCATCAAAATTAGGAACTTCCCTAGGACTAAGAGAGAGGTCATGACAACAAGCATCTAAACCTACATTCTCTAGTGGCGTTTGGTCCAAAGGTTCTATATCAATCGGGGTTCCTATAGTCTCTTCTACTTCTTCCGGGTAAGTTATAGGCGATGTGTGTTCCTCAAGTGATGGTGGGGCTTGTGGGCTTGGAGTTTCCACCTCATTCTCCATTATATATAGATCTCCTAAATGTTCATCATGTGTTTTAGTATGATCTAACCCAAATACACTCCTAAGTATCTGAAATCCCTCTTTAGCCATTTCAAATTCTTGGTCCGATTCATAAGAATCATTCTCAAAAATTTGATCACTATGTTCTATTTGCCTAAAGGATTCCTCACGCGTGTCATATGTTTTGGTGAAATCTATCCCACGTATGCAACTAGGTAGTTCAACTATAACCATCTCACAATCTTGTCCGGGTTTAGGTTCCATGTTCTTAAAAACTAGGTCTTTTTGATAATGATGCCTAAGGTTGGATGAATCCTCCTTATCCATTTCCTCAAGTTGTGACAATTGATGGTTTATTCTTAGGAGGTTTTTCTCAAAATTTTTCCAGAGGGTCTCACTAAAAGGAGTTGATTCTAACAATGATCGTTGAATTGAAGCCACACAAGCACAAAATTTATCAAATCCATCCAACCTTACATCCGTCTCCTTTTGGATATCTCTAAGATCACTCACAAATTCATTAGAACAATAAAAAGCAATCCAATCTGCGAAATTCAATTGTTCCTCATTTGTTAATGATTCAAATGCAACTTCACTTGCCATAGCGACAAATGGAAAGGGTTTTACGAACATAAACACAAAGAAGGGGATAGACTACAAGGAAGCTAAAATGAGAAAAAGCTTACTTGATAGGAATCAAGCAAGGAAACCTAAGCGAGGTAGACTCTAACTAGCTATTCTATTCCCAACGCGCCAAAAACTTGATACGCTTACACCGCGTTCGGGGTCAAAGGAACTTCTTTTCGTCGAGCAAGTTTTCAACACCCTAGCGATGAACCTAATCGTTGTAGTGTAGTATTAGGGTAAGCCACGGGAATTGATATCGTTCTCTAGGGGAATAGAAATGCTAGTGAGAAGTTACTACGCTAAGGTTGGGGTTGAGGAAGATTATTTTTTATCTTTTTTATATTTTTTAGGAAATGGAAAGGTACGAATTTCAAGGTTTGGATTTGGGGGTAGCCATTTCTACCGATTACTCTACTTATCTATTCTAATTAACTAAGCTAAGGGGTAGTCTATGTCTATTGTTGTGTGCTCGTATGATGATTAAAAATGTATTTGCTTAGGCTTTATTACTCCCTAGTTATCTCCTATTGATGGTTGAATTGTCACGTCCTTATTCTTAATTGCGTTGTGTCTAAGTCCTTATGCGTAAAGCAATACGCATAAGGTCTTACTCGTAAGGTTTTTAGGCGTAAACCAAATGGCTTACGCGTAAATGAGTACCCTTATGCGTAAAGCCATTCTTACTCGTAAGGTAAACCTTACGCGTAAGCTTACACGGAAGCTGAGTTTCTTACGAGTAACTTTCCAAGTTACTCGTAAACAGGCTGTAGATGACCCCTTAGGCGTAAAACTAGGGTTTTGACCTTCGTTGAATTTTTCTAGTCAGATTTACGTTCATCTTCAATAGACCCAGAAAATGACTAAAAAAATTCAGACTTTACCCGTTTTGACCATAAGAATATGACCAGATACCACAAGCCTTATCACAGATTTGGTACAAAAATCATGAAGGTTGCTGTTTGGAAAAAATAATGACACAAAACAACAATATTGCAAACTTTTGACTATATTGACCATAGGATACATAGAAACTTGTAAAAAAATCTGTTAAAACACAAAAGAATATGAAAGGTTTAAACTTTGTTAAAAAAAAGATTTTGAAACAATATTTTGTCAAGATAACATCATTAAAATCAACCCATGATAAAAATCCGACCTTGCTCTTGATACCAATATTAGGATCGATTATATGGTTGATATGGTGAATCGGGAGGTCTTGGAAGATGGAAGAACATCTTCATCATGTTGGAGAGAGAAAGTATAGAGAGAATGGAGAGAAATAAAGAGTCTCACCCTCCTACGAAAGTCTAGGAGGGTATTTATAGCTAAACACGTACAACTATTACAATATGACATAACAAGCCCATGTGTTTTAGCTAACTAGGATAGATAATGTAATCCCGTAAATGTCGTTCCATTTCCGTGTTAGGAACGATTCCAACAAATTCTTTTGATAAAAATTCTCCGCCTTTATCCGATTTCATGGATTTAATTCTTAAACCTTTATCCTTTTTAACCATAGCTTTAAATATCTTAAAAGCTTTAAAAGTTGTGATTTTTCTTATAGAAACTATACCCAAGTTTTTCTTGAAAAGTCATCAATAAAGAGCATGAAGTAAAGATTCTTACCATGAGAGGGTGGAGTAATGGGACCACACGAATCTGTGTGTATTAGTTGTATAGGTTCCTTAACTCTTGATGTCGCTTCTTTTGGGAACGAACTCCTAGCATGCTTCCTAAAAAGGCATCCTTCACACACTTGATTAGGATGATCAATTTGATCTAACCCTTTCACTATTCCCTTCGAGGATAATAACTTTAAGTCATCAAAATTTAAGTGCCCGTACCTTATTTGCCAAAGCCATGAATGATCCTTCAAACAACTCTTTAAGCACTTAGCTTCATCATGTTGAATGTTTAGAAAGAACATTCGATTTTTATTCATATGCACTTTTGCTATCAGCTTTCCTTCAGGATTTCTTATTGTAGCACTACGATTCTTTGAAATGAATATTGTAGTATCTCTCTAAAAGTTGTACCACACTTAAAATGTTACTTTTAAGATTGGGCACATTGTATACGTCTAAAATATATCAGTGACTTCCATCTTTAGCTCAGATAAGTATCTTTCCTTTTCCTTTCACCGGTTCCTTTGATTTAACTCCAAAGGTGACATTACCTTTACTTTTCTCCATCTCCACAAACAAGTCTTGTTCCCGTCATATGGTTGCTTGAAGCAGAATCTGTATGCCAAGGCTCTATCCTCTATTTTTGTTCGTTATGTCTTGCCATTAGCAAGGTAAGCTTATCTTTGTCTTCTACCTCAACAAGATTAAATTTTTCTTCCACTTGTCTTGAGCTACTACACTCATTGGCATAATGACCATATTTGCGACAATTGTAACACCGTATTTGGGGCTTACCTCCTCTTTGAGATTGAAAGCCTCAACTATGGCCTCTTCTATATGAAGACCATTGGTTTTCATCTTCTTTGTTGACATATTCTATTTCGCTTCCTCGTCCTCGGCCTTGGAAACCACCATGACCTCGAAAAGTACCGCGTCCTCGTCCTTGCTCCTTTCCATGTAGAAAGCCTTTTTCTCTTTCTTTGAAAGAGACCTTTGCGCATAAATCTTTCTCCAATGGTTCTTTCCCTATTCTTTCTTTCAACTTCTCTTCATGGGCTTGTAAAGATCCATTTGTTGATCAATGGTCATAGCGTCTATGTCTTTTGACTCTTTATGGCCACAACAATGTAATCAAAGCTTGGTGGCAAAGAGCGAAGAATCTTTTCTGTCACCCTTGTGTCACTCAGGCTTTCACTATTTCTCTTCATTTCGTTTAAAATGGTCAAGAAATGAGTGAAATAATCTGAAATGGTTTTGGATTCGTCCATTTGGATTTTTTCGAACTTTCCTCTAAGAGTTTGATGACGTACCTTTTTCACCGTATCAATTCCTTTGAAATCATTTTAAAGGATCTCCCATGCTTCCGTAGAAGTGATTACATTCGCAACTTTCTTAAATATCGCATCATCAAGGCATTGATATATGAAAGAAAGATCACTTTAATCCTTTTTTTTTCTTTTAGCAATTCCCCCATTTGGGCGGCACTCAAGGAACTTTTATCATCAACTTTCTCAGCTCCTTTCCTCACTATCTCCCACACATCATGTGAACCTAGTAACGGCTTCATCCGAATGCACCAACTACCATAGTTGTCTTGGGTAACACAAGGAAATTGGAACAAGTTCATTGTTCTTAACTTCGTGATCTTCTAGATCTGATACCAATCTATTGGAAACGTGAGGGCCTTTTAGGCGTATGAAGAGAGTAACACTTATGAGAAAGTTTACAATGTTATAGATTATCATGCTTTGCTTTGTACTTACAATGCTTACACCACCACCTATTTATACTAGTCCACGGTAGGTTTAGAACGGAGATACTTCCATGGATCTTCTTACACAATCTAGATTATTCTTAACACATAACCGTACTTATCTACATACCTAATTCTAGATAATTCCTACTAGATAAGTTTATCTAGATATTTCTTATACAATATTCTAGATAATGGTGTTGAGAAAGCAACAATGACCGTGATAGGGTTTTTCTTCTTTAAATTCCCGACTACCCAGGGTGCAGAATTTGTTCTTCGTGATAGTCCATGCATGATTCGTGGAATTCCAATAATTCTTAATAAGTTGTCTCCTGAAACTAGCCTCCTGAAGGAAGATTTTTCTTGGGTTCCAGTTTCGTTAAAGTTTCATTATGTCCCAATTGTTGCATATTCTTTAGATGGTTTGAGCTCCATTGCTTCAAAAATTGGTAATCCTATGCTCCTTGATTCATATACTAATGAAATGTGCTTGGAATCATGGGGTAGAAGTAGTTATGCTAGAGCCTTGATTTAAATCAATGCGACTAATGAATTTTGTGATATTTTCGTTGTCGCTGTCCCTAATCTCAAAGGAACTGGATATATGAAGCACACTACTCATGTTGAATATGAATGGGATCCTCCTTGATGTTGCAAATGCTTGGTATATGGTCATATTTTTTAGGAGTGTCCCAAAGCTCCTCCTAAACATGATCCTAGCTCTTCGAGAGCTACTAAGGAAGTGTCGAATGATGGGTTTACTACTGTCAAGCGAAAGGGTCCCATGTATAAGCGGGTGTTTGGGGTGTCTAAGAACAAGAATTGAGTATCTGCCGGCTGCTCCTAAGAGTACAAAACCTTCTCCTCTTAAAGACTCTACTAAGGAAGCGTCTACGTCTAAATAACCAAGTAAGGATGCTGTAGTGGTTAACACGTCTAATGTTTTTTATGCTTTTGGTGATTTGGATGAGGATCCTATTGTTAGTAAAGATTCAGATTTTGATGATGGATTTGAGAACATGGATAAACAGGCAAGTGTTACTATTGATTCATTTGAAAGTCCAAGTACTACACCTCTTGTTGATAAGATTAATAAGCTTGAAAGTCAAATAATTGAGGGGAAGCTTGTGCTTCTGGGTGATGATGGAAAGCCACTTCCTATGCTTAAGGAGGATAACGTGGGACATGTGGGTAACAATATAGATATCCCTAGCTCATCCAATCCGCTCCTTGTGTTATTTCTAATAGTACACCTGTTATGGTTAAGGAGGGAAAAAAGGTAGGTAATCCGTTTTCTAATGTTGGGAATTTGTTTATTTTAGATAGTGATAGTGATGATGAAGTCGAAGATGTTTATGATGAGACTTCTCGTTTCAAGACGAGTGGAGGTGCATATGATGCTAGTTTACATGAGAATGAAGATTTTGATCTATATGACACTTATGACCTTCAAGGTTTAACTCCAGAACAACGCGCGTTTTGTGATTCGATGGATATAAAGCTTCGTGGTTAGTTTAAACATTGATTTATTTCTTATCCTTATAGTAGTTGCTCATAAGATATGTTTGTCTTTCTTATACTAGCTTAGGTCTTAAGCACTGTAGGTGTGTTTGGTTTGCCTTTTTGGGCTGAGGTATAGGATTCACCCACACTCGTTGTACTTAAATATATTTGTTGGAGTAATAATATTTTACCGGGGGTAACCTTTTTACCCAAAAAAAAAATATTCTAGATATATGGATATTATCTATGAGGATTCTATGAATTTGTAGGAGCTTCTTCATCACGGGCTCGGGCTTTCATTGATGGTTCAATTTTTATTTGACCAAATCAAGTTTACGATCCAACATCTTCAATGTAATCAAAATGGAAATATGTCAAGTGTGTGAGTAGCTTTTTCTGAATTCCAAAACCAAGAGGGAGGTGAAGAAGGAAACTTAAATAATTATCTTCCTTCATTTGTTTCATTTATGTTAAAATACATGATATGACAGGCAAACGATATATTGAATAACAACACAAATTTAACCTTATGTGACATCAGCATCAACATGTAACCGTTTTCAAGGGTCAAAGTGATCTCTATACTTTTTGAAATCTAACTATATAGTTGTACTTAACTTATCATACATAAACGACCAATCTTAATAAACTACCGGAATTTAACACAAAGAGACACATGGCCGACCCTAGTAATAAGCGAGGGGGCGACATCACAGTGCCTTAGATGTAGGGTTCATGTTACATTAAGGTAATTAGAATGAGTGCAAAATCAAATTTTCAACATTTATTAAAGGAAGCTTTATCTCTAATAATGGCGGAAGGGGTGAATTCAAAATTTAAGGTGGAGAAAAAACTATTTTGAAATTGACGCGTGGACTCAAACTATTGATGGTTGGTGGCCAAAATAGTTGAAATGATAAATTGGTCTTTCTATTTTATTTAAGGATAATCTGAAAAAAAAAATGGTCCATGTAGTAAGTCAAAAATGCATGTTTGACACCTGGAAAAATTTAATAACGAAACGTGTTCTTGATCTTCACTCTTTGTTGCAATTTATGCCTTTTTTACTGACGACTGTTAAACATTTGATTAGTAAGTCTTCATGTACGTTCCACGTGAGGGTAATTTCATCATTTCAGTTTTCCCGCAATTTCTACACATGTTTCCTTCCCATGACACACATATCCACAAGGAGAGAAATTGCAACTAAACTTAATTTTGTATAATTGTGTTCCCTTCCCAAGGCGCACACATAAACACATACTATCTGTAACTTAGGGGGAGCTTCACTTTGGTAGCTTCGAACTCCCGATTTTCCGACCCATGAGCTTGGTCTTATTTATAATAAGCTTAGGTTTTAAGTTCTTATTTGTTTTTCTTATTCGAACATGCATGCGTACATTGTAGGTTAGGTCATTTTCAAGCTTTTAAGTTGTTATTTATTTTTCTAACCAGATTATAATGGTATACTATTTACACTGAATATCCACCACAATGGGGACTTTACAAACCCACCAGACCGAAGATATCAGTTCGCGCATATAGACTATGTTTACCTCATTGATTTTGAATTTTTCTCCATTCACGAGTTTATTGGGATGTTAGAGGAGCTAGGATTAAGGGATGATAAGTTTATGTTCACACATTTTAGGATCCTTGGAGATTATTCGGATGATGGGTGGTTGCTCTCATTGATGAGTGAAGAAGATGTGGTGACATTGTTGAAATATGTGCCAAGATTGGTGTTTCATTGGTCGAGCTACGTTTCATAGAGATGAGGAGTTGGCGTGGTAATAGTGTTGTGATTGAAGATGTGGAGAACTAGAAGGGGGTTGAATAGTTTTGTTGATTTCAAAAACTTTAGATTCGATCTTATGTGAATTCGTATGGATGGATAGAAAGTATAAAAAAATAAGTAATGTAAGCAATGAAAGCAAGAAAAGTAAAGGATAGAAATGACACAAACGATTTATAGTGGTTCGGCTACAAGGACACCTTCCTTGCCTTACTCCACTCCCCGAGTCACCTACTCGAGAGTTCAAGCATTATGTCAACAAACTCCTTCAACTTGGCAGAGAAGCCTCACAACGTCGCTTACACTTTTTCCGGTACAAAGCTAAATACCGAGTCCTTAACACGGAGGACCAAACCAGCACAACTATAACACAACAACTATGTGGAATATGAAATACAAGATCTTGCTACAGAAATCTTGTGGAGGAACAAATCAATCAAGGACCCCTTGCTTGGATGACTTGTAGTATCTCGTGATCTCGCCTTTGAGAAGGACCTATAGGAGAATCACAACAAAAGAAATAAGAACTACTAAATAGATCAAGAGATCTGAGATTAGAAGAGAGAAGTAATATATGAGAGAGTTTGTAAGATGAGGGGTGAGGAACAATGAAGAAATGGCCCACTATTTATAGGCAAAACTGTCTACTGTTCCCCGGATCTCACGGATCCCTTGCTTGAGGGATTCGTCCAGTGTTATCCCAAGGATCCGCCAGGCGCTCCTCCCTATTTGGGTTATGGGTCACGGATCATGGGTCATGGGTCATGGACTTTGGGTTATGGGTATCCTAAATAGATAAAATGTATCTAGACATTGGATCATGGGTATGGGTCATGGGTTATGGATTTGCTCCATGGATATGGGTCATGGGTTATGGATTTTACCATCATAATAAACTATTACAATAAATGAATTATTACAATAAATGACTATATATAAATGCTTTACAAAAATAACATGTATCATTATAATTTTACTTATGATAACTTTATATATGTTATCAACAAAACACAAAGAGATCGCTAAATATGAATAAACGTTTTTACGGTTTATTTGTATTAACAGAAGATATTGTGGAAAGTGATGTCGTTAAGGAAGCTGAGAAATATAGAAAGTTGTGTTTGCTAGAGTGGCATGGTGATACTGAAGTAGGAAAGGAGGGAAAATAGGTTGATACTTCAACTCATGCTTCATCTAGTAAGGTTGCATGCATGAATGATGAGAATGTCTTTTTCCTAGATTTTGATGATGAGCTTGTTATTTAACATCATGGTCTGATGAAACTAAGAACAAAAAAAGGGAAACAAGGTTGAGTAATGAGTTTGAGTTCAGAAAAGTCTTGTTCGAGATTGACTTCTTACTAGACAATGGTTGTGAGAAAATGAAGGATAAGCTACGCCAAGAAACTACCAGTCAAGATGAGGTTGTGGGAGATATGAATTTAGCATTTGACAACATTATAGAGAAACTTAGTCAAGAGGATGTTGAAAAGGGGTGAACCTGAACTTGAACAGTTTGGAACGTGAGTTGGAAACATTGTTAGAGGATTTACCGAGCTCCACCCTGCCCGCATTTCCTTTTTTTAAGGGGAAAAAGAAATGTTTTCCCCCATGAAATTGTTGTTTATTGGCAGGATGATCCAGCAAACCATGGACTTGGTGCACATGAAGAGATTGACGTATTGTATATTGAGTTAGCACATGTAATTCAGAATGCGGCTTTTCAAATTAATGAACTAAGAGAAGATGTGGTTGATGTTTGATAATGCTACACGCGTCGTTCGGGGTCAAAGGAACTTCCTTTTCTTCGAGCAAGTTTTATAACACCCTAGGCAGTGAACCTAATCGTTTTAGTGTAGTATTAGGGTAAGCCACGGGTATTGATATCGTTCTCTAGGGGAATAGGAATGCTAGTGAGAAGTTACTACGCTAAGGTTGGGGTTGAGGAAGATTATTTTTTTTTATCTTTTTATATTTTTAAGGAAAGGAAAGGTACGAATCTCGGGGTTTGAATTTGGGGGGTTGGTATTTCTACCGATTACGCTACTTATCTAATTATCTAATCTAAGGTGTATGTAGTCTATGTCTAATTAATGTGTGCTCGTATGATAGTTTAAAGATGTGTTTACTTAGGTTTTACTACTCCTTAATTATCTCCTATTGGTAGTTGAATTGTCACGTCCTTATTCCTAGTTGCGTTGTGTGTCTAAGGTTGTAGGGTATGCGTTTCTTCCTAACTCTTTGAACTTACCAAAGGGTCTCGTCTACAAAACCCACTAGGGATAATAAACTCTTACTCTAAGGCACTCTTTGGATGGTTTAGCTTACAACTACTCAAGGAGTCATATTCTAAGGTTCACAAAGATTTAATCAAGCATTAAGTACACAACGAATGACCTATCGCATTACTAGATCATTAATCAACTAAGATAAGAGACAACCAATCAATATTCAATAATTAAGTTTCATATTCCTAAGCAAACACACAAGTAAATTAGCGGACATGGAGAACATGCAAGCATACACACAAATAATCAAATACATAATTGTATTAATGAAGTAAAACACTTATCTTGGTGTAAGATAGGGTTTGGAACCCTAAAATCTTGTACAAGACAGCCTTGGTTCGGTTTAGGTTTTACTCCAAAGATTACACACTAATACTAAAAATTCGGATTCTATATATAAGATTACACATGCGGCGTCACCTTATGTTTTGTGACGCCGGGTCGCCATCATTAGGGTTTCGTCTTGGCCACGTTAGACTTGCGACGGCCACCTTATGCTTGTGACGCCGTCCTCTTCACCGGCGCGTCTGGATTGCATCTAGGCCGTGCGAGTTGCGACGGCCTACTCTTTTATAGTTTGACGTCGTCACTTGAAAATAGGAGTTTTGGCTTCGTCCGTCACAAAATCCTCCGGGCGCCGCAATTTAACACCGACGCGTCACCTTATGTTTTCAGCACTTTGAGTGTCTCGATTCGACTTTGGCCATTTTCTTCGTATATTCGCGCCTTTTCGTCCAAATAAGTGCCATTCCAGCATTTTGCCTTCAAGAGACCTAAAAAGTGAAAAGGAACGATATTAAGCAATAACGGATACAAAAGTGATCAAATAAGGGCTTAAACGACCCCTCAAAAAGGTACCTTTTAAAACCTTATCAATGTTGATCCAGCTCTTGCTGATGAAGCTGCAGTTGTAGTTGATGTTGCTCTAGTATATGATGACGAAGCTCCAGCTATAGATATTGAAGAATGTTCGGAAAGGGTAGACATTGAAGCTCCAGTGATTGATGGTGCATTTGCTAGTGTGACCATGGGTAGAGAAAAGAAGAGAAGAAGGTTGAATCCAGCTGACAAGGATGAAAAGGCAATGGAATTGGAGGAGGAGGTTGATTCCAAGCGAGGAGGGAATAGTGAAGTATAGGATAAGGCATTGACGAAAGTTGATTCTTTTTTGTTATTGCTTGGGATGGCTTGATTTAGAACAAATTAGTTTGTGTATGTATTAGTATTTTGTAATATTTTAGTGGTAGTTTGTTATGGTTTTTATGTGATGGTTTGTATTTATTAGTATTATGTAACAATTGAATGGTTTAGTGGGTGTAAAATAGTTACTTTAAGTAACTTATCAAAGCTAAATGCTAGGCAAATTTTGGTTTATGTATGCATTATTTGCCACTGGTGTAAAACAATTACTTTAAATAACATTTGACCTTCACAAGTCAAACATTTTCAATTAGAAAGGTAAACATTTAACCAACTGTGTATCGACATTCTCTTGGTTATGATAGCCTTCTAGCAGGTAATGCCCATGTGGAGCAAGTTACCATGCCAAGTCACCAGTTTGGAGCTTTTCTATGTCATTTTTTATTTTCTATTTAAAACAAAAAAATAAAATAGAACTTGCTTACAATATACACTTGGACCTTCCCAGGTCTGCCCTTACACAAATTCACAACTCCTAATTGTTTAGATTTGTACAACAATACACTGATACACATACTCATACTAGTTAGGATTTTTGTTGACAAAATACATTTTCCTAATAGATGCTACATATAATAGCCGTCTAAACATCTACTCGATGAACCAAGTACTGCATGAACCACTAGATCGATGAGCAAAATACTTCAAAAACTGTTTAAATCTTATACTGGATGAACCAACTAGTGCAAAAACTGCCACTGTACCTGCGAACTCAATTTACAAACAACTCCAAGTTAGAAATGTGGACATGAAAGAAGGGTTGATGGCAAGAACACCTAATAGAAATATTATTAGAAGGGTATGCATATGGTGATTCTAAACTAACCAAGGTTGGGTGCCTTCTACTACCCAAAAAAACATAATTTACCAAAACCTACAAATAAAATAAAAAAATAATAACAAAAAAATAAAAGAACATTGTAGAACCGTAGAAGGGGGAGAGGCCCGGGGGAAGGGGGGTGAATACGGTTTTTAGACTAATTTGAAGTTTAACAACTTCTAGTCTCAAAGATAAAGCGAGTAAAGAGACACCACAATATATACTGGTTTGGGATGGCGGTTTATATCATTCGTACGTCCAGTTCCGATTTTATGACACCGATACTATTACTAAGTATAATCCTTATGAACGAATTTAAATCTTTGAAGATTCCACTCTTTATTTCATCTTGAAATTCACTCACCTCCATTTTCTTTTTCTTTTTTTTCTTTCTTTCTTTTTTTTTTTTTTTTTTTTTTTTTTTTTTTTTTAATCTCTCATTATCTTTAAAATGTAGGTTGAATGGATATTTCAAGATCGTTGGTTTGAAGTTTTTATGAATTTGTTGCTTGTATGTTTCAGCAAACACTAAAACAGGTGCCGAATGAGCCTTGCTCTCGGATAGATCACGGCTCGAAAACCAAATAATAACTCAAAGTATTTGTTGGATGCTTTTTTTTTAATGAAAATCACATTGTTGAATATTCAATGATCGCAAGCAACATGAACGTCGAATATATCAGAAAATTGCTTATAAAATTTCAAAATCCAAATAAAATTAAAATTTCCATCCAAATTAAAAAGAACAATTTTATATTTCCAAAATTTGAATTTTACTATAAAAAATGAATATGAGTTTAACCCAAATAAATTGATTTTAAGAAAGAAAAAAATGGAACTTAAAAATTGAAAATTCGACCCAAAATTTTCACACTAAGGGTGTGTTTGGTAGTGAGCATAAATGGGCAATTAGCATTTAACATTTAGCGTTTTTGAAAAAAAGTTTGTTTGTAATGATTAGCATTTATCATTTATAAGCAAAAAAACGCTAAACGCTAAATGCTCTTTGAATAAGCATTTAGCATTTAACATTTAACATTATGCCATTTTACACAATAAAATTACGGCTACAACTATTCTACCAAATACTTTATAAATTTAACTGCTGCTGCTTACTACTAACTGCTACTGCTAACTGTTAATGCTAGTTTCACCAAACATACCCTAACGCAGAAATTTGAATTTGACGTAAAAATTTGATTTTAAGACTATGCTCAAAGTTTGATTTTATTCACGGTCTCCCGTAAAAAACTTTTTTTTTTTCTTTTCTTAGGTTTCTTTAAAAATCCTAAGTGTGCAAGTGTGTATCACAAATTTCGTATTTGAAAATGTTGTATCCTTGAAAAATAGTAGAATGTCGCATGCAACCTTGATAAAAAAAATGTCGTATCAAGCCATTTACACAAATATCGTATCCAAAAACTTAACCAAACTCTTATCCGAAACTCATATCTAACCACTAATTCAAATGTGGTATCCAATCAGAAAACCTAAATGTGGTATCTAATTGGAAATCCAAATGTCACATCTAATCTTGAATAAAATTGGTACAAATCTTGTATCTAACTAAAGAGCCAAATCTCGTATTAAAACGTGTAACCAAAACTCGTATCCAACAAATGTCGAATCTAAACACAAAAATCTCGTATCCATTTAATATCTTAATCTAACTCAGTCACACGCAATCAGATGTTTAGACAAAAAAAATGTGTTTATTTTTTTCATGTCATTAAGAGGCAATAAGAGACAGTCAAGATTTAGAGTGTTTGTTTTTTTTATTATCGTTAAGAGGAGTGAAACGCCCATATTTTTTTTTATTACATATATATTTAAAAATCTGTAAATTATATACATTGATAAAATTAGCGGAAGCATATTTTTTTACAACATACGGGCTTATTCCAAACGTCCTGTTAAAATACTAAACTTTGCAAAATACATAACAATGACTCTTTAAACTTGGTAAAGAAGCTAGTTCTTGATTTAGGGGCATTCCAAACTGATAACAAATGATGAAAATGAGAAGCTCATTACCTAACCCGCGAGCTACACCATTTTAACCCATTACGCCCCATTTAGCATGTACATGGTCTCATCTTGCATACCTACAAAAATATAAACTGAGAACGGTAAGTGTATAACACTTAGTGAGATAACGGAACTGTATTAAATCATAAACTAAACATAAGCATGATGTTGAATAAGTATATATAGTACTATTCTGACTACATGAATCATAATATTAACTAACTGCATAAGCACGATACTGACTGATTAAATACATGATACAGCATGTTACTGATTGAGTACATAAGCATACAGTGAGTGCGTAAAGCACATACTGACTGAGCGCATAAGCACATACTGACTTAGCGCATAAGCACATACTGACTGAGTGCATAAGCACATACTGAGTACTTTTAGTACTATACTGGCTGAGTGCATAAGCACATACTGACTAAGTACTTATAGTACTATACTGACTAGATACATAACTGACGAGCCATATAAGCATGTTAATCATCCATATAGGATGTATGAGTTCCGATTTTGGAACATTCACTATTCTAAGGCTCGATTCTCCACTAAGGAGGTCTAAGTTCCAACTTTGTCTGGAACACATGTTTGATCACATAACTGACTATATACTGATAGTACTAAATACATTGAGTAATGCATAAAGTACCATTCTGACTAATTTAGTGCATAAAGCACTTGGCGCGCCTTATAAACTGCATAAGCATATACCTAATAGAATCTCACATGTATATATAAACACATCGCATGCCAGAAGTGCATAAAGCATTTTGCATACATTACTAAACACATATAGAATTCATATATAATATAAGGTTAAGCTAAATACTTACGCTTGACTATAACATGATATTAAGCTGGGCTGGAACTGAGACTAAGCTGAATATAGAAACTGAGCAATAATATGGTTACAAGGTTAAACCAAGACATGATACTAAATATGAATTAATTACTAAAATTGTACTATAACATAAACCAAGGCTGAGTTATAACTTGATACTACAGCTGGACTATAATATAAAGCTGAACTATAATATAAAGCAGAACTAGTATAAACATAATGCTGAGACCAACTATAAGATATAACTGAGTCTGCGCTATAAATAATACTGAGGTTGACCACGACATATTATTTAGTAAAAACAATCGGGTCTACTTAATACTGAATATTGCTAAACAGGTCAGCATGACTATGAATATGACCAAACAGGTCAACATGATGATGAATATGACCAAACATGTCAACATGATAGTTAATATGACCAAACGGGTCAACATGATACTTAATATGACAAAACTGGTCAATATGATACTTAATATGACCAAACAGGTCAACATGATAGTTAGTACGACCAAACGGGTCAACTTGATGCTTAATATGACCAAACGGGTCAACTTGGGTCAACTTGATGCTTAATATGACCAACGGGTCAACTTGATACTTGATATGACCAAACGGGTCAACTGGGGTAAACTTGATGCTTAATATGACCAACGGTTCAACTTGATATGTAATATGATCAAACATATCAACATGATACTTAATATGACTCAACGGGTCAACTACATACTTTATATGACCAAAGAGGTCAACATGGTACTTAATATGACCCAACGGGTCACTTGATACTTAATATGACCAAACATGTCAACATGATACTTAATATGACCAAACATGTCAATATGATACTTAATATGAACCAACGGGTCAACTTGATGCTTAATATGACCAAACTGGTCAACTTGGGTCAGCTTGATGCTTAATATGACCAAACGGGTCAACTTGGGTCAACTTGATGCTTAATATGACCAACGGGTCAACTTGATACTTAATATTACCAAACATGTCAACATGATACTTAATATGACCCAACGGGTCAAATTGATACATAACTTGCATCATACAGGAGATATAGCAAGGTATTTGATTGGCCTCCAAACAGTCAAGTTTAATCACTCACGCTAACCACTTGTGAATGGCTAACCGTAATAAACTTAAAACAGCTCAGAAAGCAAATGCAATTAAGATCAGAGGAATATAGTGGATTCATGGGTCGTTAAGTCCCACGGAGGATGAATTGGTGTTTAACACAGACAGATGTCGAATAATCACTAAGGATAGTGATCAGTAAGGATTTTGATGAATAATTATACCTAAAGAAAAGATTTATAAATTATAGGGGCTTAAATGCAAATTAAAGAAAATTAAAAAGTTAAAATATATTAAATAAACGCTATCACTATTTTTACAATGATGTTTTTGTGATTTTATAAAATAAAATAACTTAAATAAACTATTTTAATTAAAACTTAAACTTAAATTACCTAAAAACGTGATTTAAAATGAAAACGTACGTTATTTATAAAATTACGCGAGCGCAAGCAAAAAACGTAAAATTTGTGAAATAAAAGTCCTCACGAATGTAAAAACAATTTTCTTCGTACTATATGACAAAAGAAAATTTTAGAAAAAGAATTATATTTTTTGACTTTTATATTTTTATTATGAATTAAATACGATTTTACACTAATTAAATGTTTAAAAATACTAAAACTATTTAGAAAAATCAAACTTTTTATAAAATACTTTATACTAATACAAATCTATGAAAAATACAAAAGTTGAAAAGCTATTATAAATAAGTGGAAATAAGCAAATAAGCTCGTATAAGCTTAAAATGAAAACAAGGGTTATGTATTTAATAGTGCAAAGGAAAATCGAAAAAGACCCAAGGGCGAGTGGTAGTGTGTGTGTGTGGTGAGCTGGGTGGCCAGGGTTCGAATCCCAGCAACTCTTTTTTGCAACTGTTTTATTTTTTTGATTTTTCTTCACAAACTTGTTAAGCAACTAAAAATAAGCACTTTTTATAACTACAACTTTTTATAAAAACTACAAATAAGCTCAGTTTGAGCTTATTTTCTCAACAGTGAGCAAAATTTGGAAATAAGTAAAAGATTAAGCCAAAATGGCTTTTAAGCTATTAATAAGCAAAGGAAAACTTGGAAATAAGCTAGATAACTTAAAATAAGCTAAAATGACAACTGAACAAGCTTAATGATTTAGAAATAAGCACTAAATAAGCTAAATAAGCACAAACTTAACTGGTTTGCACAGGACACTCTTGTTTTTACTATGCACCTTTAGGCTTATTTTTAAGCACTGAGATAAGCTAGAAACTTAAAATAAAAACTGGGATTAACTAGTTGACCAGCTCAGCTTTTCAAAAAGCTAAAGTACTCACAGTGTTGTCCACTAGAGAGCTTTTGGTGAGCTTATAAAAAATTGGAAAACCACTGATTTATTACTCAGTGTATACTGAGTATTTTTGACAAACAAAAAGCTAAGTGCAGCCTATTCAAATAAGCTACAAAGTGGAAAACAAGCTTTGGATTAGAGAGTCAGCTAGGTGAGCTTCTCAAAAAGCTAAGTTGCACCAGCTAAAATTAACTTATAAGCTCTGTGTGAGCTTGTGAAAGTAGATGGCTCACTGGTGCATAGGGGACTATTTTGACTTTTTTATTAAACTGAAAGCTGACTTTTGTGAGATTTGAATGATCCTAGGCTACTTAATTTGTTATATTAAGCTAATATGAGACTAATTTTAGCTACATAAACAACTTTTAAGCTAGTATGTATGATTATGCATTCTAAATTCCAACAGTTAACAAGCAATACAAGATTAAACTTGATTTTGACTTTTTAACTAATGAGAACTGGTTTTTATTACTTGATTGAGCTATTATGACCTATTGGAACATGTAACAATAACAAGTAACAACTACAATAACCTCTATTACGCTTAATAAGGCAAATCCAAACAACACTTTAAAAACTGCTTTAAAGATTTTCAAAGAGTTACAGATTAGGAACAAGAAATTGATTTAAGATTTAATGTTATCACTTAATAGGACTAATGAAGCATTAAACAACCATAATAACAACATAAAGCGAAAATTGACAATTAAGCTATTATAATCTGTTAAAATAAGAATTTTTAGTTACTACAAATTTTAAAAACAAGCAACTAGTTTTATTGTTTATATTTACTCAACTACAACTCATGAACATAGAAATACAAAAATTTAGGCTAATTAACAACTTAAACAGTGATCTGCCAAAATGGAATAACAAGCTTACAAGATGATTTCAAGTGAAAGATGAGAACTAAGGACTGAGAACATATCCTATAGCTTCCCAAGAAGCTCTAAACCAATAAGCAATCCAAAATCAGCTCTGCTTCAGTCTTTAATCTTCATTATCATTGATTTTTGAATTTCAAGCTATTTTTGAGTATTTTTGTGATTTTTCTGTTTTTGATTCTAAAGTGGTTTTTAAAGTCTCTAAAAGCTTTAATAAGCTATATGAGGAGCTTATATGGCTTATTCAGTCCTTAACAACAGCTACAAACATCATTTGCAGATTTTGAGAATTTGATCAAAAGTAAGATTTTTGCATAAACTGAATATAAGACTTAAACTTGAAATTTATTATCACAAAAGCTTTATTACACACTAGTAACTTAAAATACAGAGTTTAAAAGTTTAAACAAACACTGGAATTTGAAACTTAATTAAAAACGACATAAGCTAAAATTACAATTATTCTAGATAGATTTCTCTTCTGCATCTCCTCTTTCTTTATAGACTTGAGATACTCCCCACATGCTTCTGAAACTTTCCCACTTTAAATCTTAGCCATTGGATGAGTCAAACTCATCCTATCCGTTTAAACGACTTTTGGCGCCAAAAGTGTATATGGTTGCTTGAGACAATTTCAGAGCAATTAAAGAATCTTGGGGTGTTGTGGAGGTGGAGGGGACACAAAAGGTTAAGTTTCAATGGATTTGGTGTGATGTGGAAGCAAAACTAGGGGATGAGAGTGTAACAGTGAAAGGTTCATGGTGGGGATGCATTTATTGCTTTGTGGGCTGGGATGTGAGGTGGAAGGGTTAGTGATGAGTGGTTTTGATAGCTGTGATGAGGTGGAGGTGAGGTGGAAAACCACCTGTTTTGGTTATGCAGGGGAGAGGGAGAGAGATGAACAGTGGAAGCTGTTTTAGGCGGGTTTGACTTTATTTGACTTTGGGATATTATAAGGGGGGGTCCAAAATTGAGGGGTCACAGGGCATTTGGCAGGGTTCTTTTTGGTTTTGATGGGGTTCTAAATACACAAAAGGGTCTAATTGGCTTATTTAATTACAAGGACCATTTGTGTAAATCTGCCAAACTTGAGGACTGATCTTGCCAATATTCCAAAGCTCTCACAAGGACCATTCCTGCCATATGTGAATAGTACAAGGACTAATGTTGCATAAAATTTCATTTTCATAAATCCAAGGACTATTTTTGACAGTTTCAAAACTTGAGGGACTAAAGTTGTAATTTTGCAATTTTTGATTTCAAGGATTTGTTTTGACAACTTTATGAATCCCTAAGGACTTAAAATGATAAAAAAGTTTCTCTCTAGTTTAGCGATTTTTTAACCCTCCTAATCCTAATCGTTTCTCCACTAATCTGCCCTATCACCACTAATTCTTGTACCTATTTGATTAACCTAGTGTTTAATCCTTGTGATTATCATTGGTTTATCCCAAATCGCTGCTTGTGTTATTGGTTTAAGGTCGATTCTGGTTCTACAATTTTTTAGGGTTTCTAATCGCAAACTTCTGGTTTTTGATCGATTACCTTATTCTTTGCTATCCTTTGTCGGTTTGTTATTCATTCCTATTTATATAAGGTCGATCGTGGTTGTACTTCATTGAATTTACTGATTTGGATTGCGTAACCATGGGTGCTGGTTAGTTTTTTGTTCGTGGTGTGTTTAAACCCTAACTTTTAGTTAGGGTTTGATTGGTTAGTTGATTGTTTGTGGGTTGTAGAGAGATGGAAAAGGGGTTTCTTGATAAAGCTGGGTCTTCGGTGAAGGCTTCTAAAACAGCCACCAACTTGGCCGATCAAGTTGGTGGAAACACGGACAAGAACTCGTATCAAAGGGTTGATATTCAGGAGTTGGAAGCTAGGTTAAACGCTCCAAGGTGAACGTGGTTTAGAGGGTGACTCTGCAAGTCGCTAGGGTTGGTCCTAACCCTAGCACGCATGATGTTCATTCGGATTCTATTTGGGGTAAAATTAACTGGAACATACAAGTTATAGGAATACGTCCGTGGGTGGTTTGGATTCGAGCACTAATGTTTCTTCGCCTTTTGTCACGATGTGTTGAATTCGGTCCTAGCATGGTGAATGCTTCTACTTGAGTCATAACGTTGAAACTAATGAAGTCGGTCATTTGCTAATGTATTAAATCCGAACGTGTCTCTAGGAAAGTGAATTTCCGTGCCTTGGTGAATGAGACGAATTGAAAATCATGATACGGTGCTTCCAAAGGTCGCTATGGAAGGTGTATTCAACCGTTATGAAAATACACTTGTTGGCTTCTTTGTTGGCAAGAATGTTGCTTTTCATTTGGTTTTGAACTACGTCACCAATACATGGGGTAAGTTTGGTTTTAAGAAACTAATGAAGAATGATGAGGTGTTTTCTCTTTAAATTCGATTCTAAAGAGGGTGTTGAGAGTGTTCTTCAACGGGCCCATGGATTATTCGCAATTCTCCTCTCATTCTCACTAAATGGACTCGATGTGCTATTGTCTAAAAGTGAGGTAACTAGAGTTCCCGCTTGGATTAAATTGCATAATGTGCCATTACTTGCATACTCGGAAGATGGGTTGAGCTTAATTGCTACTTAGGTGGGTGTCGATTATGCTAGATGCTTTACTAGCTCCATGTGTGTTGATTCATGGGGTCGCATTAGTTTTGCTCGTGCTCTTGTGGAATTATCATCCGAAGTTGAGCTTAAACATGTGGTGACTATGGCGATCCCTAATAAGGATGATACCGGTTTTACTACGGCAAGTATAAAGGTGGAATATGAATGGAAGCCGCCACATTGTGTGGAATGTAAAGTGTTTGGGCATGATATCGCTTGTTGTCCTAAGAGTATTAAGGAGCATAATGATGCTCCTCCCACTCAAAGGTGGACGAAACGATGATGGTTTTAAGGTGGTGCGAATCGAAAGCCAAACCTAAAGGTACGAAGATGACCGGTGGTATTAATATGGGTAAGGGTACTAGATTTGCACTTAGGAAGCGGTATATGTTGCAAAGACGAAGACACCGGCAATGCTAGTGGTAATGCTAAAGATACACCGATTACTATGTCTAACGCTTTTGGGACTCTTGAGGTGGAAGATGAATGTAATGTGGATGATTCTTCTAATAACAAGGACATGATCGGGACGTCTTACGCTACTATTAAGGAAGCGGTATTGATGGATCTCGGGGTGGACTCGTATTGATATTGGTGAGGCGCCTAAGTCTCCTGAGGTCGGGACTTCTTCTGCAAAGCTTGTGAGTGATTCAATGGGAACCATGTATGGTGGTTCTACTCCCATAGTCGAGAAGATTGGTAAGCTTGAGAAGCTAATTATTGATGGAAAGCTACTCGTGGATGATGATGGTCTTCCTATTCCGCTCACCTCTTCTACTAAGAGAGTTAACCCTTTTCTAAAGTGGGCGAGATTGTGGTGTCGATTCGAAGATGAGGTTGTTGCTAACCCATTTGATGAGTCTCGCCAATATTTTTGGTGGGGCCAAGAATTTGAAGATGAGTATGATGAGTATGACTTTGAAGACTATGCAAACAGTTCGTGATCTTCCGGAATTTGATTCCTTTAATGCCATGTATGGCACAACGCTTCAAGGTCCTAGGAAGTAATGTTAGTGTTGTGTCATATAATATCATTTGAGTAGTGGTTTGTTTTCTTGTTTAGAGAATTGGAAGTTTCTTGTTATATAAGCTTTTTGCCTATGTAACGGGTCGAGATATGGGATTTCACTCATATCCATTGTACTTAAACGCTTATTTGGTTAATATATTTACCGGTGCGTGATTACTCCCTTTACCCAAAAAAGGACTTAAAATGACATTTTATTTATTTTGATTTACGTGGACTGTTTTGACAACTTTTTAAACTTGGGGACTAAAGCGCCAATTATGCAAACTTGATACGCTTTTCACCGATTTTGATTTTTGCATTTAAAACACATAAAACACTTGTTTGTGATATTTTTATCATTTTGATGCGTTTCTGAGTGTTTTCAGATGTTTTTGGCATTCTAAACAGTATAAAAATGATGAGTATTTAGACACTCATCAGTATTATATATTAAACACGCTTAATCTACAAAACATGTTAACTGAAAATCCGTTACTCACCTGGGCCGTATAATGCAAGATGAATGATTCTGAATATGCCTCGAACACCTATATCATGATAGATGTACACGTCTGATGTTAGCACATAATAACTAGGCATGAATATAACATGATAATGCAACTATAAGCACAACTAAGCAAACATAAACTAACTATAACGCATAAACTAGTTATGGCATAAATCTCGCCAAACATGCACTACTATGCTCGCAAACTCGAGCTAAGCTAACCAAGTATTGTCACTTGGTTCTATACTTTCATAACATGAATTATAACCATATGGGCTGAGAATATAAGCTATCATAGCATATAATCACCCCGGGACTTGTAAAAACATCTTATCATGTCGTAATTATCAAAACACTTAACAACGCATTTGCTGATTTTCTGTAGCAGCCTGCAAATACATCATTTTGACTCACTTAACTACTGAAACAGGTCATGAGGCTATTTTTCCATGAAAGTATACTATTTTCCCTTTTCGAAAAGGTATGGAACGCTCCAAACGGAGATACGGTCTATCCAGTATGAATTTTTTTAAGTTCCATTTGCTGCACATTTCAGGATCAGCCCTTGTTGTACCAAATCACGTTTTAGACCAACTTAACTACTAAATGAGCAAAAACTTTATAAAGACTGAAGTAGACACCTCAAGCTTTCCAGAAAGTCCAGCCATGATTCAATCCGAGGTTCTATCAATTTTATATGATTTTTCAAACATGATTAATCATTACTGAAAATTTTAGCAACTTGTTTAACATCATATATCACATAAAGGGGTGTTTGGTTCAACTCAATAATCAACATAAACACCTCCTAAACATCATAAATTAATCAATAACATAATCCCATCATAAACCCTAATAATCATATGCATAACCTTTGAATCATAAACCATGAATTCATCACATAATCATGTAAAACACTTACTCATCATAACCTCGTAGCTTATATTCATGTTTAAACATATAATTCATTACTCACCTTGAATTGGGGAAGAACACATAAAAGCTTGATGCTCTATAATCCTTGATAAGCTTATCTTTAATTCTTGATTAGGCCTTGTTTAGATTTGATGGAACTTATCATGAACTTGGAATTCTTCATCTTGAAGAAATATGATATCCTGCTCTCTTTTTTTGTGTGTATAACGTGGGTATGGAGGGAGATATATTCTCCTCTAAACCGACTTATGTATAACAAATAAAAGGATAAGGACCAAGGGCATTTTAGTCATTTCCAACTACTTTGTCACTTGAACACAATTAGTCCCTTGTAGTAGAATGTCTTGCAAACTAAATCATATCTTGTTTACATATCAAGTCCCACTGGCTATATTATTAATACCGTCAAGGTGGGGCTTCTATATTTATTCCACTAAAATACTAGATGTAACCAATAGGAATTTAGATAAATCCGCTATTATTTTCTATAAAAATCGGGATGTTACAAGGCGTTAAGTGGTAAAAACATCTTATTGAACTAGATGTTCAGGGGTGTCTTAACACCTCTTAATGTCTAACACCTTCAAATAATTTTACAAAAACAAACACTTTTATATGAGTCAGATTCAGATTTTTCAACCACTTATTCATATTAACTTGGAATCAGATTCAGATTTTTCAATCACATATTCAGATTCAGATGTGCGAATCAGATTAAGACTCAGAGTATCTTAACAAACAAACAAAACCTTAGACACAAATTTTACAACAAACAAACAACACCTTAGACACGAAATTAGAACAAACATGAAATTACAACAAACACGAAATTACAACAAACACACAACACCTTAGACACGAAATTACAACAAAATTTATGAGTTTACACAAGATAAGGTATTTATGAGTATACATGTGAGTATACGATTTTTATCATCAAAACCTACTTATTTTCTACTTTTTCGCTTCAAAATACAAAAACCTCAAATTCACCACAAATTAACGATAAAAATCACCAATTTAGCATTCTAATTCAATCACAAAGTGTTTCCCCATCTAATTGAGCACCTAATATCAAGTAATCTAAAGAAATGATGAGAATTTGGATTTTGTGTGTGAAGAGAGTGATGAAGATGATCAATCGAATAAGCTCAATAAGCTGTAGATATGATTAATAAGCACTAGTAAACTTCAAATCATCAATCTCACTGGCTTTGATATCAATTACAGGACCTAACATCAAGCTTTTATCAATAGAGTTTGGAGATAGAGGGAGATTGTTGGAATCACTCCTAAACCATAATCAAGTGTTTGTAATTAATATGTAATAGTTAGCTTTATTATGGCCTTTATGTTTGTTATTAGCCTTAAGCTTATGTAGAAGGCCCATGAGCTTAGGCCCAAGTCCATTAAAGAAATGATGGAAACTAGGAGTGTTGCCCTAGCTTTCCTCCTATAAATACCTTATGTAAACCTTCATTTGAAGGTTGGTTGTTCAATATTTCTCTTTCACTCACTCCTACGCCTAAACCGTATTATTATCTTGTGTGTGTGTGTTTGGTTTATTGTTCAATCGCCTTATCTCTTTCTATAGTAAGCTTGTGTTGTAAAACTAGTGACCTAACAGTGGTATCAATCGCCTAATAGTTGAGTGAACGTATTGTTTGAAGTGAGTTTTGGTCTCACGCATAACTTGCGTATCCCTACTTTTGGCTTGATCAAAAACGTATTTTTTTCACTTTTTAATCCAAGATTCTTGTCCTTTCAACGTTATAAGGTGTTAAACTTATCGCTTTTGGCAAAAAGTTTGGAACTTTATGTGTGGATCATTGTTTTTCTACTTGTTTTTGTACGAGGGTTAAGTCCTACGCATAACTGTTTTAAGAGCTTTGGATCATCAAGTTTCACACTTTTGTGTCTTTTGGTGTTATTGAAGCTATTTTATCACAAAAACTGGTTTAGCAACATCTTTGGGCAAAATCAAAATTACGAGTAATCCAACGCGTAGCAAAACCCTAATCCTACGCGTAAGTTATTCCTTGGTTTGATCTTCGTTTTCGTGGTTTACTCCGTGTTTTCTTGCTTGGATAAGCCTGAAAATACGTCGACTTTGGATATCTTTTGCACTGTGAAGTGTCAAAGATCATTTGGGATAAAACCCTAAAATTACGCATAAGATAAGCTTACGCCAGAAAATCCCACGATAAGATTTTTCTTACGCCTAAGCATAGTCTTACGATAAGATAATCCTACGCCTAACTTTCACGCCTAACTTTTGTCTACGCATAACTTTAGCGTCTTTTCCCTACTTACGCAGAAGCTAAACCTACGCGTAACTCTTGATTGTTACGCGTAACTTTGGTGTTTTTACGCATAAGTGTTACTTGGTTTATTGTGATTTCTACGCCTAAGGATACTTCATCAACAAAGGTTCATTCGACTACAAAGATCCATCAACACAAGTTATCAAAAAAAAAAAAAAAAAAAAAAAAAAAAAAAAAAAAGTTAAGGGAAAATTTGAGTAAAATTTATTTTTAGGGAGATTAAACGCTCAATTTTTACGCGAGATTCAAATTTTGGTTTAATGTGAAAATTTTGGTCAAAATTCAAATTTTGGGCCCAAATTCAAATTTTTCGGTAAAATTTTGTGTCAAAATTGTCATAACTCAAAATTTTCTTTCAACCTTAGAATTGAATTTTATAGTGAATTTCAAATTTTGAGAGTCAAAATTTTTCAAAATTATTTTTGGAGGAAATTGCAATTCACTATATCGACCTTCCGTGTGCTATATCGACTTCGCACATTTTCTTCTCTTTGACTCTTATGCGGGGGTGAAATGGATTCGATCATAAAGATCCATTTGTGGCATTGAAAGAAGGATTCATGGCTATTCAACCGCATTGAAGCGCCACACATCATCAAATTCCCGATATCCCGCATCATGCAAGGTGAAAGAGTTGATGTACATGCAAGGAATGCTCAAATGGACGCTGAGAATGTTGTGATTATCGCAATCGCTTGTAATGCGGACAATGAGGTTGTAGCATTGAAAAGGTGATGACAAGCAGCAGATCCGGAGAAGATATCATACTTAACTACGACACCGAGCCCAACTGTGACGAAGAACAAATGGTTGAGGAAGATATCTTACCCACCTATGACACCGACTCGTAATGTATGGTCGAGGTACAATCCATCGTTGATCATATTCTCGATCGCAAATGCGATACAACAAACCGAGCAACCCGAATTTAGAATGAAGGAGAGGTTGACCAATGTGTTGCACAATGTCCGCATAACTATCTCATGTCTCGAGCCCTTACTTGTTAACAATTCAATCAAACGTCAAATCAAACTCTTGAATCAAATCATTCTTCTCAAAAGACCATTGCTCGGTTTCATAAAGATTTTTCAAAACTAGAGGCACATTGCATCTCTCTTGAACTTAAATTACAAAACAAATCTTTTCTTCGTAACACAATGGTCGTAGATTCAAATGAACAAAGTAATCGTGTGGACACATTATTAAAAGAAAATGAGCATTTAAAGGCTCAAATTCAAACAAAGGGCTTGCACATGTTGCTTTACAAAACAAATTGAGAAGATTAACCGACAAGAGTGTGGATACTAATTTTGCTAAACCAACAATCTTGGGAAATCGTCTCTACAACCTTTCGTAAAACAATCAGTAGTTAGACAACCAACCGCATTTAAATCAACGCTCAAAATCTTCAAACCACGGTTTCCTCCCAAGTTGTTGAGAATAATCATTTGTCAAAACCAATCACTCCACATTCGGCACAACAATAATGCTTCGCTTCTATTAAACATGTTTCATTAAACCCGCTTCATTATACCAGCACAAGTGGTCGCTTCTAGCCAATCTAGGATTAGTTCGAACACCGTGTCTAAACCGAGCATTAAACGAAAAATTCATATGATTCAAATGACGATACAAGAACTATGATCTAGAAAAGGCTAGGAAAAGGGCACTACTCAAAAGGATGGAATCTTAGGTTCACGACCTAGTGTATCACTTTCGAGTGTATTATCGAACACCGCTTGTAGTAGCAAACCAAAACCTAAGTTAACTCAAATAGTTAGAAATAAACCCGTTGCTCTAAACGTAAAATTTCGTAAACCTAATAGGTGGATCAATATAGGACGAAATTCTTCCTAAAAGAAGTTTCAACATCCCTTAGATCTAACCTTAGATGGATACCAACGGTAAAGTTTTCAACATTGTTGGTCTTAGGTGGATTCCTACAGCAAGATACTAAGTAGTTGCACCATAACAAGTGTGAAACCTCTACATCCATCCCCGAGGCGAATGGAAATCATCAAAATAGCATGTTCGGTGTCAAGAAGATAATTGACACTACATCTTTATGCCTCTAACATCCGGAACCCAGCCACACTGGGGATCCATGTTTCTTCTTTCTTGCCCCTTCTATTTTTCTATGCAGTATAAACAACTATGGCTCCTACCGCAAAATAGCATAGGACCCATTTCTAACCGTCAAAAATATCATGATCCATCACCGTTCCACCATTGTACTTAATCGTCATGAATTGGAAACATTGCTTGCTCCTCCGGTTAAAGATTCTCGCCAAAAGTCGTGCTTCGGATGTATCGAATGTTTCACCGCACAACCGATAATACTCTAATTTCGATACACCGAATTTACAACAACAACCGAATCTTCTATAACAAAGATCAAACTACTTCCAACAACAATGACACAAATGATGATCAACATAATGAATGAGATGTTTTATCAGCAGTTGACTCTCTCAAAATATTTTTGGTACTTCACACTTGTTCGATCAATTAGACATACATGGTTTCGCTGTCTTCTTATACATGGTTTCGATGTCTTCAATTCATCATCAACATACGTGGTGTATGATTCTAAATCATTAAAAACATCGAGGGGGAGAGAGTGTGTAGGTGGTCATTGCTTCCTCGTTCTTCTACATGCTTCTTTGCGAAAACCCAATGCCTTCTTGAATTTCTTCAATTAGAGGGAAGAAATAAGACGATCTGTGGCTCAAACGTCTCAATTTGGTGTTATCGTCTCAATTTCACGGGTGATCTTGTGTGAAGTTACCCAAATTTGATGTTATGATGCCTCACACACGGTCTTGGTATCGAGTTATTGCATATTCACAGTGATTTGTATTCGAAAGACCACAACATTGTGGAAAGTCGTATCTTTCGCCTTTCGTGGTTTGTTTGGTGTGATGCGCCTACATACGTGAGAAGATCTTGTTGATTTCGGCATATTACCCTCGAACGGATCTTCCGCAATAAGTCGATTTTCTTTGTGTGGTTTATCGCTCATCTACAAATTCACGCATACCGAAACCTTCAAAAGTTAGAGGAAATGTAGACTTCATCAAAGTTTCAAATCGCTAAAGACAGCTTGTCGGTTTGGGGAAGTCGATTCAAACTTCTTCACAATGGCTTGTGCACACATAGCGATGTACAACCCGTAATTGTCAAGAAAGGACCCCGTGGTACGCTTGATGCCACAATCCTTATAAAAGGAGCGAAAGCTTCTTACTTTTGAGTAAAACCTATCAAACCTTTCATTTTTCAAGGTTTTGCTCAAAAGAACAAGTATTTCCCCATATGATTTTCAAAACTTCACCCGTTTATATCACTTGTTGAGAGGGAGTATTTGAATTAAAACTTTGTTCACAAATTGTTCATAGTGGTCATCTTCCCGCAACACTCGAAATGGTCATATTTATTCTCAACTTTTCAAAAATAACATTTTATATGCCATTTTTGAGGGGGAGAAAATTATGTGATAAGAAATATGTTGTGCAAATGCAAATGAATCTTTTTGTTATAGACTTAACCAACGAATTGACGGTACTAAACTGTTAGTAACTCGAAAAGACTTGTCCTGGACGGGTAATAATTTCAAGCTAGTTCGCTAGTAATGTAAACGTGTCTCGTAAAGGACTTGTCCGAGTAGAAAGTACCATTCGAGAAACTCTTGGTAGACATGAACTCTGACGGGTATGACAACCTTTCGAGGTTTATCTACACCTTCAAGGTAGTTATTAGAGCTAGTTGTCACCTAAAAGCTGACAATGTAACTCTTTAACTATACAACGTAACCGTGTCTCATGGGGGATTGTCTATCTTGAGTTGATCAATTCAAAAGTGCGCTTTTCCCATACAAAGGCAGATTTCCCAAAACTCTAAAGCACATGTGGAGGGGAGTATTTACGCAAAATCTTATCTCTCACAATGGTTCAAACATGTTTTCATTTACAAACCCTTTGAGAGATTCTTCACAAAATTGGTTTTAATGGCAACATAGGTTAGTCATGGAGATATAGGGTGACTAAGGTTAGGAATAACTGTCCTATGATCCGCCAGAGTCGAAGGATCTACCCAAGGACATCACAAATAGTTAGTACTTAGAAGTCCTTAGGTATGATTATAAAAGGAGAAAATGAGAATCGGAGAAAGAAGGAGTTGAAGAATTAAAAGAAATGCAAAGAAAAGGGTGAAAAGAAATAGCCCTCCAAATTACTCAACTTAGGGCGAACCGGGTTCAATTCATATGCTATTGGTTGTCACTTAGTGACGCCGGTATTGAGATTAAAAGTCGTCATGGACCCAAAGGACGCATGCACTAAACCTTCTTAGCCACTCAAGTTTCTCTCAATGTGCTTGTTTCATTCTCACAGGAACCCTACGTAAACTATTGGCTTTCTCTTAGAGATCGCTGGTATTGAAGAAGGAGACCCTCTCCTAGTCTCCGCCAGAAAACTAAAACGCACTATTGAGTCTAGAGCCACGAGATTCATCAAAAGATCTCTTAGGAACACTTGACATTTCATCACTTGTTGATCAACAAATAAGATCATCGATGGTTCATACCGAGTCCTTCACGATCTTAGCAACTGTCGAGAACATTTATGAGAGGTTCACAACCGTGATCCTCGGTGATTGAATGGAAACTCCGCCAGGTCAACATCAAACAACGACAAAGAAAGTTACTTGTAACTCCCGTGGATTACGCTTAGTGTGTCTCAAACGGTCTACGTCGTGAGGTTATGCTTGATGTACCTCAACGAATCTTCCGAATCGTAGGTGTACTTGCACATCGCGTTATCTCACTTGTGGGACTCAGCTTAGGAACGGCCTTTGTAAGAATTAGAGTTGTGTTTTCACACTATGTCATTAACACTCTCAAGTTCAAACTTGTAAGTGCCGGAACCGCTTATTACTAACCTTTTGAAATGTTTTCTTCTTATGGAAGCTCGGAGCGGGATGATCGTGTTGATTCTTCTCATGCTCACGCCAACATCATCACTAATGGAAGTTCTATCCAAAAGCAACACAACAATCATAATGATTCTTCACAAATCAAAGAATCTACAAAGTTAAAGACTTAAAGAACTTCATCAAGATCAATTCCAACGTCAAAGAGCGTGTGAGCATGTTGAAGAATGACGTGGAGACATCAGAGCAAAATGAAGGCACTGAGGCGCACTTGATGCGCATAACAACATACTATCACTTTCACCACAAAGAACAATAATCAAAGAACAAAGTTAATGATGACGTCAAAGCATAACCGTTCAAAGAAAACTATATCTCTACACTGGGGAGATTGTTCGAATCAAGACAATTCTTCTCACAAGAAAGAAGAATGTCAGAAGACATCAGAGCTACTATTACATCAACGCCTTCACCGTTCATCACCAACACTTGAGGGGGAGATTATTGGAATCACTCCTAAACCATAATCAAGTGTTTGTAATTAATATGTAATAGTTAGCTTTATTATGGCCTTTATGTTTGTTATTAGCCTTAAGCTTATGTAGAAGGCCCATGAGCTTAGGCCCAAGTCCATTAAAGAAAGGATGGAAACTAGGAGTGTTGCCCTAGCTTTTCTCCTATAAATACCTTATGTAAACCTTCATTTGAAGGTTGGTTGTTCAATATTTCTCTTTCACTCACTCCTACGCCTAAACCGTATTATTATCTTGTGTGTGTGTGTTTGGTTTATTGTTCAATCACCTTATCTCTTTCTATATTACTTGTGTTTGTAAAACTAGTGACCTAACAGAGATTGATAGTATTGTTGTTGGAGATACCCTCATGGTTGCTAAGGTGCATGACATTATTACGATGGAGGGCCCTGCCCGGGGTTTGTTCTTGAATGTTGATAAGACTGAACTTTTCTGGCCTATGGAGGATCCCAGAAGCAGGGTGGAGGGTGTTTTTCCTATAAATATCTCTCGTCTGTCCAATGGTGTCAAACTTCTTGGTGGTTCAGTTACTTTGGATGTAAGCTTTTGTCAAGACTTGGCTTTGAAAATTGTATCTAAAACTATCTCGCTAATGAAGGCAATCCTAAAACTTAATGATCCCCAATGTGAGATCCTCCTTCTTCGTAATTGTGCCGGGGTTGCAAAATTATCTTATGCTTTGAGTGTTACACCCATATCCCGGCGAGGTACTATATATATATATATTCATATATGTATAATACAATAAGTTGTGTGTTATGTGCCTAGTAGTGAATAGATGTGTGGCCAATATGTGAAGAATCAAACTTGAGGGACTAAGATTGCCAAATGACCAAAGTTAATTAATAACTTTTATATAACTAGAAAAGTCCAGAAATTGGAAGAAATTAGAAGAAGTGTGTGAGTAGTGTGTGTCGTATAAGAGAAGGAGAAAAGGAGGGAATTTATATTTGTCATCCAAGCTATAATTTGCCATTTGAAGGAACATCAAGCTACTATAAAGTCCTAATTGTTAATCCCCACCACAAGTAATTGTTTTCCCCTCAATTTGTGAATTAGGGTTTATGTTATGAGATTAGGTTTAAGGGTTAAAGATTGATGATATGTCATGTTAGTGTTGAAATTATTCCCTAGTTAGATATGATTGAGATATAGGAAGCAAGTAAGAGGTGGGAAGCTTTTGCTAGTAAGGTTGTGGTGAGAATCAAGGTAAGTATATGGTTATAACATGTTTTGTTAGCTTTATCATATTTCATGTATGATAATGGTTTATGTTTTGTTAGCTTTATCATGTTTGTTACATGGTAATGGTGAATGATAGGATATAGGGTGCGTTAGCTAGTTATGGATCCATTTCTAGGCATAGCTTAGTTACTCTTTGGGCTAACTATGGGATGAGGTTCAACCTCTTGGGTTGATCGTGTTTAGGCCGACAATGTTGGCGTGAGGTATGTGCCCCTATATAGCTAGCTTAACTAGTGAATAGACTAGTTATGGTTACGGCATGATTTATATTATGTGTTGTTAGCTTGTTATGCCATGTACTTACTAAGCGTTTCGCTTATATGTTTAGTTGTGATGTTTTCTTGATAGGTACCGAAGGTTTAAGTAAAGGTAATGATAAGGTTTAGTGTGGTTGTTTATTAGACGTCTAGCATTTTGGATCTGGTAAGTAGAAGCCATCTCTTTGGATCAAGCATGTGGAAAGTTGGAAGCCTCGACGTGTCGTTTTTAAGCTTGGTACATCTTTTGTTTAAAATGGTCACTGGTGTTCATGGTTAAATGGTTATAATGTTGCAATTTAGTGGTGTTTGGCAACTAGC
Source organism: Chrysanthemum lavandulifolium (assembly GCA_022545495.1). Classification (NCBI taxonomy): domain Eukaryota; kingdom Viridiplantae; phylum Streptophyta; class Magnoliopsida; order Asterales; family Asteraceae; genus Chrysanthemum; species Chrysanthemum lavandulifolium. The sequence continues at coordinate 15,719,806 of CM040240.1, read as the reverse complement.
CAATTTCACCCATTTTGAAACGCTATGGTTCAAGGCTTTGTACTCACACTTTTATAATGTTCAAGTAATGTTATGTCATGTTATATTAAGTGTTGATCGAGTATGTAAGTAAATTTCATATTTAAAAGTACGTACGGGTCAAATGGGTCAAAATATGTAACTTGCAGAAAATCTGCAGGTAAAAGGGTCTATTTTAGACTCAAATGAGTCATTTTTAGAGTAACTGAACATGAGTCCATTTTCGAGGTAAAAGGGTCTATTTTAGACTGAAATGAGTCATTTTTAGAGTAACTGAAAAAGAGTCCATTTTAGAGGTAAAAAGGGTCTATTTTAGACTCAAATGGGTAATTTTTAGAGTAACTGAAAATGAGTCCATTTTAGAGGTAAATGGGTCTATTTTAGATTCAAATGAGTCATTTTCGAGTATAAGAATATGGGTCCATTTTAGATGTAATTAAGTTTACTCTAAGAGTCTGCAGAAATGAGTTATGTCGAGTATAAAAGGTCCATTTTAGACTAAAACCAACTATGTAAAAAAAAAAAAAAAAAAAAAGTCATTGTCGTTTTGGGTGTTACAACTTGGTATTAGAGCTTTGGTTTAAGAGATTTAGGATTTCCTAGACTTAGGCCTAGTTGAGATGCGTTAGTGTTAGTGCTTGTTGTAGTGCATGGTTTTGAGGATTTTGAAGACACATATGTTGCATATTTTATGATTACGCCCGCCACCGTGGTGATAAAATATGATGCATATGCTAAATCGCACCATGCACGTGTGACAAGTTTAGGATAGTCAAGAAGTGGATATATGTATATTATTATATATTGTCAATTCATGCATTGATTATATTATGAATTGTATTTGAGGGGTTAAATTTGTAAACTTTCAGTATAGTAGAAAATATGGCAACTTTTAGAAATAAGGAGGTTTTGAAGGAAAACTCTTCCCGCCAAGAAGGGGGTGCACAAGATGATTCAGGTTCTGATAGTGACAAGTCGTTGCCAATGCCCGAGAACCTTAATCCTAGAGGTTTTACAGGGGCGGAGTTGAAGGAATTGGATACCTTGGTAACGAATAGAGTGGGGAGGGTCATTGAGAAGGCTATGCCCTATTATGTTAATAAAACAATCGAGAACTTACAAAAGATCTTTAAAGAGGAGATAGAAAAGCTCAAGAAGAGTGGGGAATTAATGAATGATCTGAACACTAGACAAGGAGTTGGGAAGGAAAAATCAACTTATCGTGACTTCACCGCTTGTACTCCACCCATATTCACAGGATCCCTTGACCCGTTAAGGAGTACTAGGTGGATTTCTGATATAGAAGGGGCTTTCCGCACTAGTCATTGTGCAGAGGAGGATAAGGTAAACTTTGCTACTAACTATCTTCGTGAACGGGCTAAAATATGGTGGGAAGGTAAAGCAAATGAAAAAGGTAGTGCTTGGAGAGAAACATGCTCGTGGGAACAATTCAAGGAAGTGTTCACGAAAGAATATGCTCCCGCAGAAGAGGTTGATAAAATAAGGGAAGCATTCCATAACCTTGTTCAAACCGATGAATCAGTGAATGAATTGTGGGGAAAGTTATGTGATATGGTACAATATTGTCCGGAGTATCTCGACAATGAAAAGCTTAAAGTTGACAAATTTCAAAGGATGCTCAAGGATGAAATTAGTACTATGGTATCACCCTTCAAATGCACTACCATGGAGGATCTTTAAGTAGGGCATGTACACGAAGCGGATTTGGATATAATGAAGAGCAAGGAAAGGAGGAATTAAATAGGAAGCAAGAGCAACCAACAACATTCGGAAAAGGGGAAATTTGATTTCACAAGGAAGGACGATATGGGAAGGTGCCGCCTCGGTGTAATAGGTGCGGTAAGAACCATATGGGAGAATGTAAATCGGGGATGAAGGATGTTTCAAATGTGGAGATCCAAACCACATTATCAAGAAGTGCACCAAACCTTTGGTGATATGTTATGGGTGCAACGAGGAGGGGCATAAGTTAAGTGAATTTCCTAAGGTCAAGCCTATTCAAGCGAAGCAGTTAAAGTCAATTAAGGAAGAAAAGTCAGAGGATCCAAAGGCAAAGGCCTGTGCTTATCCTGTGACCGTAGAAGAAGCAAAGTTAATACCTGATGTCATCACAGGTATAATCTTCGTACATTCTTTACCTGCTCGTGTTTTGTATGATTCAGGTGCAAGTGTGTCATTTGTATCCTATGGTTTTAGCGAGAAATTACCCACTCCACTAAATAAACTTCCAAACCCCTTAGAAGTCGAAATAGCCAATAGTAAGGTTGTAGTCAGAACCAATGTTTATCGTGAGGTTGATCTAGAGATTGATGGTAGTGTTTTTAAGATTGATTTAATTCCAATGATGCTAGGAGAATTTGATATCGTTGTGGGCATGGATTGGCTCGCCAAACATAATGCCGCCATTCTATGTAGTCAAAAGATCATTCGGGTTGTGAATCCTAATGGTAGGGAAATTGTTATCTATGGGGAAAAGAAGAAAGGATAGTTGGTATTATGTTCCGTAATGAAGGCTAGAAGGTATTTGTCACGTGGTTGTCATGTCTTTTTGGCACACATGATAGATACAAGTTTCAAAAAGAAGAAGATTGAAAATGTTCCAGTAGTTAATGAATTTAAAGATGTTTTTCCATAAGAGTTGCCGGGAGTTCCACCCGAAAGGCAAGTTGAATTCCGTATCGAATTGATTCCGGGTGCTACCCCCATTGCTAAGACTGCTTACCGTTTAGCTCCGTCTGAAATGAAAGAGCTAATGATCCAACTACAAGAATTATTAGATAAAGGTTTTATTCGCCCTAGTAGTTCACCGTGAGGAGCTCCAATTTTATTCACAAAAGAAGAATGGTAGTATGCGGATGTGTATTGATTACCGTGAGTTGAACAAAGTCACGGTGAAAAATGTGTATCCATTGCCAAGAATTGGTAAAGGGTTACCCTCGGTAAAATATTGTTACTCTAAAAAAAATTACATAACAACGAGTGTGGCTGAATCCCACACCTCAGCCCAAAAAGGCAAACTAAACACACCTACAATGCTTAAGACATAAACTAGCATAAGAAAAACAAACCAATCTTATGATCAAACACTATAAAGACATAAGAATAAAACTAACGTTTACTCTGACCACACAGATTTATATCCATTGAGTCACAAAACGCGAGTTGTTCCGGATTTAAACCTTGAAGGTCATAAGTGTCATATAGATCAAAATCTTCATCCTCATGTAAACTAGCATTATACGAACCTCCACTCGTCATAAAATGAGAAGTCTCATCATAAGCATGTTCAACTTCATCATCACTATCACTATCCGAAAGAACCACATTCCCAACATTAGAAAACGGATTACCTACCTTTTTTCCTTCATTAACCATAACAGGTTTACGATTAGCCTCCTTTTGCATAGGAAGCAGCTTCCCATCATCACCCAGAAGCACAAGCTTCCCTTCAACAATTTGACTTTCAAGCTTGTTAATCTTTTCAACAAGAGGTGTATTACTTGAACTGTTGAATGCATCACTGGTAACACTTGCCAGTTTACTTACACCAGGATTGTCATCCAAATCACCAAGGGGGTCAAAAGCATTAGCCGTGGTAATCACTTCAGCAACCTTACTTGGTTGTTTAGATGCCTCTGTTGCCAAGAATTGACGACCTCTTTGATCAACTTCAAGGCGCTAAATGGTTTTCCAAGATTGATCTCCGTTCAGGTTATCATCAGTTGAAGGTTCGAGAAGAAGACATTCCTAAGACGGCTTTTAGGACCCGTTATGGACATTATGAGTTTACGGTAATGCCCTTTGGTCTCACGAACGCACCTGCGGTTTTCATGGATCTCATGAACCGGGTATGTAGACCGACATTGGATAAATCCGTTATAGTGTTCATTGATGATATCCTTATCTATTCTAAGAGCAAGGAAGAACATGAAGTGCATCTTCGGAAAATTCTTAGCTCATTAAGAAAGGAAAGATTGTATGCCAAGTTTTTGAAATGTGAATTTTGGTTATAAGAAGTTCAGTTCCTCGGTCACGTTATTAACCCTGATGGTATTAAAGTTGACCCGTCAAAGGTCGAAGCCGTGATGAACTGAAAGCACCGAGGAACGTTGGTGAAATTCAAGTTTTCTTGGACTCGCAGGATATTATCGACGGTTCATTCAAGACTTCTCCAAAATTGCGTCTTCGTTAATCGAACTCACCAGAAGAATGCTCCTTTTGTATGGGGTGAGAAACAGAAGACGCCTTCGTACTCACGAAAGAGGTTATGTGAGGCACCGATCCTAGTGTTACTGAAGGAACCAAGACATGGTGGTCTATAGTGACGCATCTTACTCGGTCTTGGATGTGTTCTCATGCAAAGGGTAAGGTGATTGCTTACGCTTCAAGACAATCAAGAAGCATGAGGAGAAATACCCAAGTCATGATCTTGAATTTGCGGCCGTAGTATTTGCTTTGAAGATCTGGAGACATTATTTATATGGTGTGAAGTTCGTAATTTACACCGATCATAGAAGTCTCCAATACTTTCTTGAGAAGAAAGATCCGAATATGAGGCAACGTAGGTGGTTAGACTTGCTAAAGGATTATGATTGTGAAATCCGCTACCACCCCGGGAAGGTGAACGTCGTGGCAGATGCGTTAAGTCGCAAGGGCCGAAGTGAAGTTACACAAATTCACTCATTAAGGATGATTGTCACATCCGATCTTTTCAACAAAATTAAGCTAGCTCAAGAGGAAGCTTTGAAGGAAGAGAATCGAGAAAAAGAACGTATCACCTCTCACATTCCTCATCTTGAAGAAGATAGCCGGGGAATAAAGACACGGTATGGAAGGGTTTATATTCCTTTTCGAAGCAACATCAAGGAATTACTCTTGGAAGAAGCGCATAAATCGAAGTATTCTATTCATCCAGGAGCTACGAAAATGTACCTTGATCTAAAAAGGAACTATTGGTGGCCGGGTATGAAAAGAGATTACGTGAAGTATGTGGAAAGGTGTCTAACTTGCTTGAAGGTGAAAGTCGAACACCAAAAGTCGTATGGAAAAGTCCAACCTTTAGATATTCGGTGCGAAGTGGGAGAAGATTACCATGGACTTCATTACAAAATTGCCAAGGACGAAAAAGAAAACGATGCAACTGGGTTATATTAGATAGCCTAACTAAGAGTGCACATTTCATCCCGATCAGGGAGAATATGCCTGTTCATAAGTTATCAAAGATTTATGTCAACGAGATAGTCGCACGTCATGGAGTACCCATTTCTATAGTCTCTGATAGAGACGGGCGTTTCACCTCAAACTTTTGGCAAAGTTTTCAAGAAGAGTTAGGTACGAAGCTACATATGAGCACGGCTTTTCATCCACAAACCGACGGGCAAAGCGAGAGGACGATTCAAACTTTGGAAGACATGTTACGAACTTGCATGATTGACTTCAGAGGCAACTGGGATGATCATTTGCCTCTAGTTGAATTCGCCTACAACAATAGTTATCACGCTAGTATAGACATGCCGCCCTATGAGATGCTTTATGGTAGAAGATGTAGGACGCTAGTATGTTGGGAAGAAGTCGGTAGGAGGGAATTGGCGAGTACGGATGTCGTGTTGGCAACAACTGAGAAGATTGAGATGATTCGGGAAAGACTTAAGCGGCGCAAGACAGGTGGAAAAGCTATACTGACAATCGAATAAGGGCAATCGAATTAGAAAGTAGGTGACTTGGTTATGTTAAAAGTCTCCCATGGAAGGGCATTTTAGGTTCAAAACAAAGGAAAACTAAGTCCACGATTTCTAGGACCATTTAAAATCTTGAAACGTGTTGGTGAGGTAGCATATGTCTTGAATTGCCGAAGAAATGAGAGGTATTCATAATACCTTCCATGTGTCTTACTTGAGAAAATGTCTAGCAGATGAGACTAGTGTAGCCACTTTGGATGACATCGAGATTGATCCAAAATTGCTTTCACAAAAGATGAGCCGAAGCAATATTAGGGAGAAAAGTGAGGCAACTTCAACAAAGAAATTCGCTAGTAAAGGTACAATGGAAGCATCGTAAGGGTACAAGTATTAGGTGGAATTGGAGGATAAGATGAGGAAAAGTATCCTCATTTATTTCAAGATAGATTTTGAGGACGAAATTTTATTTTAAGGAGGGTGAATTGTTACACCCATATCCTCATGAGGTACTATATATATATTCATATATGTATAATACAATAAGTTGTGTGTTATGTGTCTAGTAGTGAATAGATGTGTGGCCAATATGTGAAGAATGAAACTTGTGGGACTAAGATTTCCAAATGACCAAAGTTAATTAATAACTTTTATATAACTAGAAAAGTCCAGAAGTTGGAAGAAATTAGAAGAAGTGTGTGAGTAGTGTGTGTCGTATAAGAGAAGGAGAAAAGGAGGGAATTTATATTTTTCATCCAAGCTATAATTTGCCATTTGAAGGAACATCAAGCTACTATAAAGTCCTAATTGTTAATCCGCACCACAAGTAAGTGTTGTCCCCTCAATTTGTAAATTAGGGTTTATGTTATGAGATTAGGTTTAAGGGTTAAAGATTGATGATATGTCATGTTAGTGTTGAAATTAGTCCCTAATTAGATATGATTGTGATATAGGAAGCAAGTAAGAGGTGGGAAGCTTTTGCTAGTAAGGTTGTGGTTGAGAATCAAGGTAAGTATATGGTTATAACATGTTTTGTTAGCTTTATCATATTTCATGTATGATAATGGTTTATGTTTTGTTAGCTTTATCATGTTTGTTACATGGTAATGGTGAATGATAGGATAAAGGGTGCGTTAGCTAGTTATGGATCCATTTCTAGGCATAGCTTAGTTAGTCTTTGGGCTAACTATGGGATGAGGTTCAACCTCGTGGGTTGATCGTGTTTAGGCCGACAATGTTGGCGTGAGGTATGTGCCCCTATATCGCTAGCTTAACTAGTGAATAGACTAGTTATGGTTACGGCATGATTTATATTATGTGTTGTTAGCTTGTTATGCCATGTACTTACTAAGCGTTTAAGCTTATATGTTTAGTTGTGATGTTTTCTTGATAGGTACCGAAGGTTCAAGTAAAGATAAAGATAAGGTTTAGTATGGTTGTTTATTAGACGTCTAGCATTTTGGATCTGGTAAGTAGAAGCCATCTCTTTGGATCAAGCATGTGGAAAGTTGGAAGCCCCGACGTGTCGTTTTTAAGCTTGGTACATCTTTTGTTTAAAAAGGTCACTGGTGTTCATGGTTAAATGGTTATAATGTTGTAATTTAGTGGTGTTTGGCAACTAGCCAATTTCACCCATTTTGAAATGCTATGGTTCAAGTCTTTGTACTCACACTTTTATAATGTTCAAGTAATGTTATGTCATGTTATATTAAGTGTTGATCGAGTATTTAAGTAAATTTCATATTGAAAAGTGCGTACGGGTCAAATGGGTCAAAATATGTAACTTGCAGAAAATCTGCAGGTAAAAGGATCTATTTTAGACTCAAATGAGTCATTTTTAGAGTAACCGAATATGAGTCCATTTTAGAGGTAAAATGGTCTATATTAGACTCAAATGAGCCATTTTTAGAGTAACTGAAAAAGAATCCATTTTAGAGGTAAAAAGGGTATATTTTAGACTCAAATCGGTAATTTTTATAGTAACTGAAAATGAGTTCATTTTAGAGGTAAATGGGTCTATTTTAGATTCAAATGAGTCATTTTCAGAGTATCAGAAAATGGGTCCATTTTAGAGGTAGATGGGTCCATTTTAGATGTAATTAAGTTTACTCTAAGAGTCTGCAGAAAATGAGTTATGTCAGAGTATAAAAAGGTCCATTTTAGACTAAAACCAACTAAGTAAAAAAAAATCTGTTGTCGTTTTTGGGGTGTTACATTGAGGACATGCCCCCTTTGCATTTGAGAGAGGCCCAAGTTCAGTTTGATCAGATGCTACGTGCTTCTTTGGAAAAGATTATTACATCCTCGGGACTAGGGTTTGGTGATTGGCAGTGGCGGTTAGCCACTCTCCCAATCAAGATGGGTAGGCTTGGTATAACTGCTACGAGTGATATTATCCAGTATGCCTTCCTCGCCTCTCGTATGAATACGAGTGATCTACAGGAAAAGATATTAGCAAAAACTGGTATTAATTCTCATGGTTCTTCATTTCAGCATGCTCTTGATATTTTCAACTTTGCTTGTAACACAGACGTGCTCTCTCTCACCACTGACGCTCCTGCCCCCCATATGATGAAGACCTTGGCAAAGTGTTACTTTGGTGATATTGAGAAAGATTTTGTTTTTAAGTATTCGTTAAGTCCAAGACAAGTGGCTATTCTCAGTAGCATCCGTGCCTCACATGCACGAGATTTCCTTTTCACTATACCTATTGATGTGTTGGGCCAGATGATGAACCATCGCCAATTCCGTTCAGTGTTGTGTTATAGGCTTAGCATACATATGTTCTCTAAAGGTAGTCTGGAAAACTAGAAGGGGGGTTGAATAGTTTTACTGATTAAAACTTCGTTTTAAAACATTTATATCGACTTATGTCAGTCTATGGAACGTGCGTGTTGGATGTTGATAAATAAGCCTATAAATAAGCAATGCAAAGATAAATAGTTAGAAGTACAAAACCACGACACGAGTATTTATAGTGGTTCGGCTACAAGGACACCTTCCTTTCCCTACTCCACTCCCCGAGTCACCTACTCGAGAGTTCGTAATCACTACACAACACAAGCTTCTTGTGGCGGAGAAGCCTTCACAACGTCGCCTTCTCATTATCCGGTATAAGGCTAGACACCGGGTTCTTCCATGAGGTAGAACCAAACCTATCACAACGTCGCTTACACTTTATCCGGTACATGGCTAGATACCGAGTTCCATTACAAATGAGGAACTACTACCTAACACTACACAACACCTATCCCAAAGGAGACACACTCCTTATTACAACATCATCAAGATATCAATATCCTTGGATAGAACCTATCTATGTTTGTACATCGATGTACCATATCGATTGTACACCCTTGGCATCTTTCACTAATGTCCTTGACACGATCTTTTGACACCTTTCACTAATGCCTTTATTATGGACCTTTGACACCCTTCACTAATGCCTTAGACATGGACCTTCGGCACCTTTCACTAATGCCCTCGACTTGACCCTTTTGGCATCCTTCACTAGAGAGGATGAAAGAGATATCAACAAGAGAACTTCAGTAGTCTTGATGATGACGAAGCTTGGCAACTCATGGACTTCAGCTTGCTCGACTTCAAGAGGTGGTAATCTTGCATTTAAGAGGAACCTAGAAGATCACACAAACACAAAACTACATAGAAAGATCCTTTGGATATGAGGTTAGAGAGTTTACAATACTAAGAGAAAGTATATGTGAAAGTGGCAACCTACAATGAAGAAATGGCTCACTATTTATAGACAAAAATTAACTACTGTCCGCCCGATCCCACGAATCCCTTGCTTGAAGGATCCGTCCAGTGTACTACTGGGGATCCATAGGACGCTCCTCCTAAATGGGTTATGGGTCATGGGTTATGGACTTTGGATAACAAATAGAAATAATTCTAGAAGATGCAATGCATCTAGTCAATGGGTCATGGGTTAGCTCCATGGGTTATGGATACTACCCAACATGACTTCATGTATGATGTCATGCAATGGGTCATGGGTTATGGATCATGCTCCATGGGTATGAGTCATGGACTTTGGGTTTTACCCAACTACATTCAATGTATCTAGTTAATGGGTCAAGTACTTAGATTCTTACCTATTACATTACCCATTACAATATATACTAAGTATGTATATATATATACCCATTATGTAAACAATAGTTGTTATACATATGCATTTCTATAAAATGTAAACACTATTACTTGTTTTGTGTTTTGTATGAAAACGTAAGTGTGTTAGTAAACTATTGGCTCAAACCATTTACGTATTTTATTTGTTTCGTTAAAATGATTTTACGTTTGTTATCGACAAAACATTAGAGGATCGTGAAATATAAATAAATGTTTTTACGGCTTATTTGTATTAACAATCTCCCTCTTTTTGTTGATGACAAAACATAAGATTATTTTAAGGAAAAACTAAAATTTGTAAAAGTTTGAATTGGAGTTTTTTACTCTCTTCTCCCTCTTTTTGTCGAAACAAAAAGAGCGTGGAAAAGAAACTAACACATTATTTGTTAAAAGTAAAATTATAAAAAATAGGGAGTAAGGGAAGAGAAGGATTCTCATATTAGCTCCCCATTGACGGGTGCTTCCCTATGTTGAGGGCGTCAAGTAATTAGGAAGACTTAGCGAGTGTTTTGCAATTATGTTTGCAAATGGTTTCATCTTTTTGATGCACATGCTCCCCCTTGACAAGTGCTCCTTTTTTAGGAGAACGTCAAGTAGTAATGTACTCCTATGTGAAAGTATTGCAACCGTTTTAGCTACGTTTTCCTTTGACAAGAAACTCCCCCTTGTTGAGGGTGTCAAAGTCTTCAAGTTTATATTGAAAATCTACAAAACAAAGGTTAGAAAAACAAGTATATGATGCATAATTTCCTGCAAATAAGACTCAAATTAGTAAGAAAAAGTTGTTCTTGTTGCACAGATCCCACAGTTCCTCCCTGGGAGGGATCCGTATAGGATAAAATAAGGGAGTCGTCTACTGCATACTTGAGACAGCAATGGTGATGTAAAATGTGATGTTAACATCAAAATGAGTTAAGTATTAAGGCATCAAACATATTCTCAAGACCACAAGGGATATAACATGTAATTTCATTCAGTAAAAACACGAGAAATGATATACATATCTCTAAAATTAAGAGAATGACTAAAACATGTAATAAACTTTCTAATAATTCTAAGAAGTAACGAAAACTTAAAAAGCATCAAAGTGCTTGAAATCTAAGGGCGAGTAGACTTGTTGATTTGGTCAAATCGTTCAAGGAGATGATTAAACATGAAATGCAACTCATTTCGTACTTCTTAAACAAATCATTGGGTGAATTGACAACTAGAGCAATTATTGTCATGACTAGGAACCGGAGGAGGTGGAATGTTTTGAGGAGGCTCCACAAAGGATGGTGGAATTTGTGAAGGTGAGTTGAGCGACGTAGGGTGTGGTTTAACTAAAAGTGAGGGTGATAATGCACGAGTTAGTGGTGGAGATGGGAAGTCCTCTATATGGTTGGATCTTTGGTGATTTCTTGTTTCCAAATATGCACTATTTGATGTTGAAGGTGGTTCCCTATTTAGCGAGAAGGTTGGTGAATGGGAAGTCCTTGGTGGTGAGTCTTCTAACGAGTAGAGATTTGGATGGGAAAGATGTCCAGTAAAGGAATGTAGTCTAGGTTCTAGAAATGAAGGCTTGGGTGTTTTACTAGAGCTAGGTGTGTTTGGTTTAGTGCTTGATGAATCATTTTCCAACTCAAAAGTTCGAATGCTAATCCTAGCGGTTTTTCTAGCTTTGGTTGATTGAGTTTGTTGAGGAGGGATTCTAGCTTTATGAGAGATGACTCGGTAGAGGAAATCTCATGAACCATATGAGCATTCTTTTTGGATAAACCTTTGGTTGAATAGTTCTTGTTAGATGCTTTAGTCATGGTGAAAGAGAGGATGTACTAGATGTCTTAGCTACTGATTTTTGGAATGTGGTTTGAATGGTGGTTTAAACACATCAGAATACTTGGTTTATAAAGGATGAAGTTGGGTTAATGAATTAAATTCTTGACCGCTAAGAATTTTGGCATGAACTAAGGTCAACTATAGTGTTGTTCCATTTTAGGGAGTCATTTAATGGCAAGTAAAAGTGTTTAGACTACCAAAGAGAGTTTAAATTAGAAGAAAACGCTAATCATAAGCTGTTCTGGAGACCCGTATCCCACGGTTCCCTATCTTTAGGGATCCGTCTAGTTATAACCTAGGGTTTCGTTTGTCAGACAACAAAATGGTGGAGTGATTATATTCTTTTAGGGTCTAGTACCGATAAATCTTGAGTGTTTGGGTTCCCTAAGATGTCTTAAATGCTATGGGACTTAAATGTCCAACCATAAGGAGTGAGGATACCTAGTGATGGTTTTTGGTAAGATAGTGGACTTTTTGAGAGTGCAACTAAGTATTTAAGGATGATACTAATGATTTGAGAATGACAAATGAAGACAATTGATCTTAGAAGTCAGATGGTGGCTTAAGAAAAATTTAGAAAATTCCTAAAAAAAAATAAAAAAAAATGAAAAACTAGTTTTAAGCCTATTTTGAGGTAAAGATGACTAAAATCAATTTGCAAAATTCAGAGAAATAGCAAACTAAGTGCTTTGAGATGTAAGGAACAATGTGTTTGTATTGGAGCAGAAATATGGTGAGTTTTGGTGAAGTGATAAATCAAAAAATACCTTGAATGTTATCCTATGTTAGCTATGAGTGAGTATGAATCCTACTGATCTTGAGAAAGACTAAATAGATCCTAAAGTATCATGTTTAGCTAGTTGGATAAGGTCTAGAGGATTGGATTGAGGTGATAGTGTATAAATCCTAAGTCTGTTTACCCGGATCCCACGGTTCCCTCATCTGAGGGATCCGGCTAGTTATAACTCAGGGATCCGGCTACTGCTGACCAGTAGCTTCTCAGAAAATGTGCAGAATTTGCACTCTTTAGCAAATACACATCGTAATCATTTTTACATTCAATAATCAAATATGCAAGCAACAAATATTATGCATAGTAAGTAAAGGCGACTAGAGGGTAAGCAAAATGAGAGGGACCGACTTCTTGGTTGTGATCAAGCCATCATAAAATTCTCATTTTTGGGTTCCTAGGTTAGAATGTTTTAGTTCATGTCATACCATCTACTTAGAGCTACGTCCTAAACTATAGGAATATTGTTTAAATTGTTTCACACTTGCCATCCGTTTGACCATGTAATAGGCGAGATTGAAATGAGTCCCGGTAACAAGGCAATAGATCATGAAGCTTAGGCAAGCGTTGGGATGATCCTTATTTCCCACCAAACAAAGGACGTTCTCCCTTAGCACTAGTTCCCATTTCTTGTATAATGGGAACATTTCCGAAAGATCCATTTGAAAAGGATCTCTATAGATGACCTTGGACTTCCTAGTGACTCCTGACGGAGAGGCTCTTTCCATGAAGATGGTATCTCTTACCGTAGCCGCTTCTGGGATGGGTGTGAAGTATACCTCGTCATGATCCACCATGTCATGAAGCTCGGCCAATGACCATTCATTTGAGTATATGCGTACACCTTGACAAGGGATACGAAGTATCCTAGCAAACTCGTCATGAGTTAAGGTGAATTCGTGCCCATTGATGATAAACTCTATTGAAATGGTTCCATTTTCATTTCGAATGATCCTCATGCTCTTGTAAAACTCTAGTACAAACACCGGACAAATTTTCTCATTGATATTCAAGAGGCAATGGAAGTTGATTCCCCCAAAGGCTTGGGGAATGTCGGTGTTGTTGATGAATGAGGAGTGAACTACTCGTCCTTCGTGGAATAGTCTCTTTTCCAACAACTTGAAAGCTTTTCGGTCATCCGGGGTCAAACCATCCTTTCTATGATACATGGGAATGTAATGTGTCGTGTCTTGGTAATCTTGTTGTCTATTTCTAGGCATGATTGGTCCTAAACATCAAAACCACAATGTGGTGTTAATTGTGTGAATAGTATCCTAATGGGGTTCATCACAATTTTCCTCAATACATCTTTATTGAATTCAAAAAATGAGTTTAATTTGTATTAAAAATGTTGATTCTTTGATTTAGTTTATCTTAGAAAACAATGTGATACCAAATTGTGATAAACCCATTTGAACTCAACTTCTCAAGATGAGAGTTGTACTCCTAGGAATTAAAGAATGGAAATAACAATGTAGTGAAGATTATACTTACACAAGTGATTGTTTCCTTTGAAAAGATGATGAATGAACTCTTGTGAACAATAAATTAGGTTTTACGTTCATAAGTTTGAGAGAGTAAAGTGAGGAATAGAACTCCACATTGAACATCTTTTACTTAAACTGTCTTCTGATGTGCCGGTTCTCACTGATCTCTTGAATGAGGGATCCGGCTAGTTCAAACTTAGGGATCCAGCATATCAGCAGTTAGCAGTTTAAGTGAGCTTTGATAATTTTGATTAGGGAGTTCTAATTCTTGGCTAGAGCTGATGTTTATGCTCTATCACTTATGGTTTGAGGTTTTGACGTGTTTTACTAGTCCTATTTGACGAGGTTCCTTTTTTATGAATAAATCATAATTTTTGGGAAGTTTAAGGATTATGATAAAATACTATTTTATCATGATATGAGGAGTTTCACATGGATACTTATTGACATAGATGAAATGTCAATAACTTTATGTGAGGAGTGCTGACCAAGGCTTTCAAATAGGCAATATATCATTGTCAACAGTTTGTAGTTTTGTCTATAGAGATCAACGAAGATTACTATTCTTGATGATGAGTTCAATATAGATAAAAACTTTAGTGATTTTTTAGTAGATGTAATGAATCTACTAATCTTAACATGTTTATACAAAATGATATTATTAATTAATCTAGAAAATATACAATAATAATTTATTTGTAAGTAATTTATTAAAGAGCATACCTTTGCTGTATATTCTTTTTAAGAAAAGAAATATTGAAGCGAAATTGTTTATGATCTTCTTAGGATGCCCAAATCCTAGTATGGAGAATTCTCAACAAGGAAAATATTAGAAAGATCTATCATTATCCAACATTATAAAATATGACGATTTTAAAACGTGACATTTTGTTTTTAAGAAATTTCCTTCTTTGTAGTTTTCAATCATACACGGATCGTATCAAGTTTTTAATAGTACAATATACTCTTAAGAAACTTAGTAACAAAACTCTGGTACCAATTGTGGAAAACTAAAAGAGGGGGGGGGTGAATAGTTTTACTGATTAAAACTTCGTTTTAAAATATTTATATCGACTTATGTCAGTCTATTGAATGTGTGTGTTGGATGTTGATAGATAAGCATATAAATAAGCAATGCAAAGATAAAGAGTTAGAAGTACAAAACCACGACACGAGTATTTATAGTGGTTCAGCTACAAGGACACATTCCTTGCCCTACTCCACTCCCCGAGTCACCTACTCGAGAGTTCGTAATCACTACATAAAACAAGCTCCTTGTGGTGGAGAAGTCTTCACAATATCGCCTACTCTTTATCCGGTACAAGGCTGGACATCGGGTTCTTCCATGAGGTAGAACCAAACCTATCACAATGTCGCCTACACTTTATCCGGTACAAGGCTAGATATCGAGTTCCATTACAAAGGAGACACGCTCCTTATTAAAACATCATCAAGGATATCAATATCCTTGGACACAACCTATCTATGTTTGTACATCGATGCACCATATCGATTTTACACCCTTGGCATCTTTCACTAATGCCCTTGACACGATCTTTTGACACCTTTCACTAATGCCTTCATTATGGACCTTTGACACCCTTCACTAATGCCTTAGACACGGACCTTCGACACCTTTCACTAATGCCTTCGACTTAACCCTTTTGGCATCCTTCACTAATGCCTTCAACACAACACTTCTAGAGAGGAGGAAAGAACTATCAACAAGAGAACTTCAGTAGGCTTAATGATGAAAAAGCTTGGCAACTCATGGACTTGAGCTTTCTTGACTTCAAGAGGTGGTGATCTTGCCTTTAAGAGGAACCTAGAAGATCATACAAACACAAAACTACATAGAAAGATCCTTTGGATCTGAGGTTAGAGAGTTTACAATACTAAGAGAAAGTATATGTGAAAGTGGCAACCTACAATGAAGAAATTTCTCACTATTTATAGAAAAAAATTCACTACTGTCCCCCGGATCCCTTGCTTGAGGGATCCGTCCAGTGTATTACGGGGGATCCGTAGGACGCTCCTCCTAAATGGGTTATGGGTCATGGATCATGGGTTATGGAATTTGGATCATGGGTATCCAAATAGATACAATGTATCTAGAAGATGCAATACATCTAGTCAATGGGTCATGGGTTAGCTCCATGGATTATGGATATTACCCAACATGACTTCATGTATGATGTCATGCAATGGGTCATGGGTTATGGATCATGCTCCATGGGTATGAGTCATGGACTTTGGGTTTTACCCAACTACATTCAATGTATCTAGTTAATGGGTCAAGTACTTAGATTCTTACCTATTACATTACTCATTACAATATATACTAAGTATGTATATATATACCCATTATGTAAAACTAGTTGTTATACATATGCATTTCTATAAAATGTAAACACTATTACTTGTTTAGTGTTTTGTATGAAAATGTAATGTGTTAGTAAACTATTGGCTCAAACCATTTACGTATTTTATTTGTTTCGTTAAAATAATTTACGTTTGTTATCGACAAAACATTAGAGGATCGTAAAATATAAATAAACGTTTTTACGGCTTATTTGTATTTACATAGTCCTTGTCCGAGTTGTAATGTGCATCGTAAGGACCAATGGGGAGATCATGTTGTTCACTGTTTCAGTGATGTGGGTGTGAAGTTCAGGCATAACCTGGTACGTGATATTCTTGTCAATATATGTTCCAAGGTGGGGATCATGGTACGAAAGGAAGCCCCCATGGGGTTTCTTTCAAGGGCGGGGAAAGAGTTACGACCTGCAGACTTGTTACTATTCAATTGGATTCACGGCAAGGATGCGTCTTTGGATGTGACTGAAATCTCTCCATTTTCTGGTATTGATGCGACATCGTGGGCTCTAGGGGCAGCCTTGCATAATGTTGTGGAGAAGAAGAAAAAGAAATATATGTCCAAATGTGAAAACAACGGTTACAAGTTCATCCCATTTGCTTTGTCAACGTTTGGGGAGCTTGACGCAGAGGCTTTGGATACACTTGCACACATCAGGAATATGGCTATCAGTCACTCAAATAATGTCAAGAGTGGTGCCTTTATTTTTCATAGACTAAGTTTTTGTATTCCAAAAAGGAGTGGGAGCCCAACTAGTGTCTCGGCTTCTCACCAATTTCTTGTAATTCCTTTTTAGTTTCTAATGAAGGTTATTGTTAATAATAATAATAATAATAATAATAATAATAATAATAATAATAATAATAATAATAATAATAATAATAATAATAATAATAATAATAATATCACTATAAGGAAGTATCTACTAGTGATAAACACATTATGTGATTGTCTACGACACAAAACGTTTAAGTTATAATTTCCTCAATTTCCCCAACATTTTAATAATAATAATAATAATAATAATAATAATAATAATAATAATAATAATAATAATAATAATAATAATAATAATAATAATAATAATACTGTATAAGGAAGTATCTACTAGTGATAAACACATTATGTGATTGTCTACGACACAAAACGTTTAAGTTATAATTTCCCTCAATTTCCCCAACAATTTCGCAATGCAATTACCTAGTTATTTAAAGAATAACAGGTAGAAATAGTGAAAGGTTTATGGATACGTTTTAATATACATATGACCGGATTCAAACACGAGACTTCTGGATTGCACACATTACGTATGAGAATCAATGTTATAATAATTAATATATAAAATGTTATATTTAATTATTTAATCACGAATAAAATACTTAATGAGAGTTGGTATTTAACGAGGTTTGGTTAACGGTCATTAAATAACAAGTTAAAGGATTAGAGATGAAAATAGAATTCGGGAGGGTTCTAGAACCCCTACGGATACTATAACCGGTCGAACAAGGGTATTGGGGAGTCCAACCCAAACTTGGACACCAAGGATTAGAAGAGTATAAATACAAGACCTCTTGTATTCATTATTCTTAATCTTGAATCCCTAATAATCCTAACTTCTCTTCTTCTCCCTCTTTTGTGCTAAAACCGATCGTACACCCATATAT
Source organism: Chrysanthemum lavandulifolium (assembly GCA_022545495.1). Classification (NCBI taxonomy): domain Eukaryota; kingdom Viridiplantae; phylum Streptophyta; class Magnoliopsida; order Asterales; family Asteraceae; genus Chrysanthemum; species Chrysanthemum lavandulifolium. The sequence continues at coordinate 15,701,804 of CM040240.1, read as the reverse complement.
ACCATAAGGATCGATTTTCTAAGCTCAACATAAGTGTTTTGGTTGTTTATGATTAAAAAACCTATCCTTTCGCGTTGATTCGATGGTAGTGCGTGTGTACAAGAACGAAGGGCAAATACATATGTGTTTGAGAATTTCTTGGTGGTTGACTTAGGGTATAGTCAAATTTAATAAACCCTGATTTTAGGGTTTAGGGTTTCCCGTGGTTCTTAACTAGTTGTATTGCTTGATTCGCAAAAGGTACGCGTATACTTTTAATTCGGTTAATTTTTTACAAGTATTATTTTATTACTTCCGATGCACGTTTTGATAATGTATATGTGTTTTATATAATTGTTATGAATGTTAAAACCCAACAAATAGAATTAAAGAAGGCAAACTTTGAACACTAAAACATATAGTTTTGTCGTCAAAACACTTGGTGAAAATTTATTTTTGCATAACCATAGAGACGAAGTTTGTTCATTCTGGTATTCAAACGCATCATAAAAATTGCATCCTTGCTTTAATGATAAAAATGGCAAACTATGTATAAAACTTTATTTTCAAAATCATCAAAATAGTAGGTTTTATTTATTTGTTTAAAAAGAAGATAGAAAGAAAAAAAAAATTGTTTTCATGTCTTAAAAATTCATTTTATATGTTAAATTCAATAATACAAAGTATACCCATGTTGATCATTTACCTATCAATTCAATAAATAATCCAATTTGCTAAACACTCAAATAGTAAAATCAAATTCAAATATTACGTTTTAGAATCACGTTGTGTAATAGCTGATTATCTAATTATTCATTTTTAAAACGCACAATCTATTTTCAATAAGCAATCTCAAACACCCTCTTATTGTCTATGGATTCTAGTTATGTTAAATATCGACAATCTTGTATTTTACGTTCGGTATTTGTTATGTTGTATTTTATGCGTAATACCCTTTCTGTTTGGGGAAAGTAGTGATCATGCTTCTGGTTCAACAAATATTTAATCAGATAAGACAAATTGTCAATTGAAATCTAAGGCACAAGAAATAAAAAGAATATTAGAGTGTCAGTTGAATGTTACGATATGTAAATGAGACCAACGTATGGTTAAGAACCACCATCCAAAATTTGATTATTTACCAATCATTTTGATGGTTAATAAAAATACCCAAAAAAAGTCGCATCGGTTGGATTTGGCGGATAAAACCAATAATACTGATTATTGAAGTGGCGATGCCCTTTGGACCTACAAGTAGCGCTACCCCTTGACCCCTGGAGGGCACGCTGCACCTTTGGCATCCACATTATGTCGTGACGGCATTGTGTTAATTATAACCAGTGTGCACTACACATTTCCAAACTGATCTTAAACTAAACTTGCATAACACCTGTAGATCTCAAATAAAAAGTAATTACCTATAATTGATATCACTAAAATCACCAAATAACATGCATCAAACTTAACTATGGCTTCAAATGTAACACTGAACCCATCAGGAATTTTATTTAATACTTCGAAAAAGTCAATACATTGAAGCTATAGCGATGACACAAACAGATCTAACCAACTGAAAAAGAGAGAATACATCATAGATTCAGCGTCTGTAACTGAGTGGACGCGGCCTAATCTCATAAAAATTTTCTTTTTCTTCTGAACTGTCTTTTGGTGGACGAACAGCCGCAAATGTTGGAGGTTTTTCATCCGTATTCTCATAAATAGAAAATACAAACATCAACTAAACGCGTTTTCTATATTTTAAAGTGTTTTGTAGAGAAAAATTTTCCTTTCAAATTTTTACAAAATTAGAGAGAGAAAACAAGAGATTTTTTTCTCCAACTAAACGCACCCTATACATTTGTTCTTAGCCGAATAGATAAATCTTTTTCTAAACAAAATGGTTGTGTTTATACTTTATATTGACACAAGCACAGAGCTACTGATTCTACCATTCCAACATGGAGCCTACATTATGAAAAGCTAGAAGATCTTCTAATTCCATTAAAGGATATCAACTTGGACCATGTGACTTCAGTAAAACTCACTTCTGAGATAGTTAAAGGTGCATTTGGTGTGGTCTTCAAAGCAAGGTTGTTAAGATCGGGATCCTACCTAGGATCGTTTTCGTCTTTGCAAGATCGTGATCGTAAGATCGGATCGAGATCCTAAGATCCTACTACAACGTCATTTTTCTATAGTCTTTGTAATATTATTCAAAACTACAAATGATTATCTATCATTAATCAAAATTATATGAATGTTTTATGAAAATATTGTCCTGAATTATGAATAATTGAATGTTTAGCAAGAATCACACGTTGTTTTCTTAATTATATTAAAAGATAATCCATAACTTTGTAGTTTTTTAGTTTGTGGTTCGAGAAACGTAAGATCGGATCGGATTAGATCTTAAGATCCTACGGTCAAGATCGGGATCCTGTAAGATCTTAAGCTTTCTAAGATCCTACGTAGGATCCGGATCGTTTTTGCTTTGTAGAATCGTAAAATCGTAAGATCCTAAGATCAGGATCGGGATCCTGACAACTATGCTTCAAAGGACAACTCTCTGAACACTGTAAAAACCATGAAGTTGCCATCAAACTCCTTGATAAGACTGGCCACCAATGAAAGAAGGAGTTCCTAAACGAGCTTAAGTTGATTTTCAAGTTCCAGTTTCTTGTGGTAGGTGAAAACTGAGGTCTCACTATAACATATGAAAACCAACAGATTCCTCTTTCTTTTTCTTAGTTCTCTTGGGCCAAGAAAATAAGCGATCCTTTTAAATTATCCTAATAATGATTTCGTGACACTTAGGCTTTTAAAGGGTCGAAATACTTTATTCAGAAGGTGATCTTGCATGATTCTTGTAGAATATTAAAGATTATCATCACAACTCTTACCCATTATCTAATAAATGCTTCTGTAGTTGGAATCAATTAATGCTGATCACAGAATAAAAAATGTCATCACAACTTTTATCCGGGATTATCGATCCTTAAAACGATATAACTGCATATGTCAGTTAATACTAATGATAAACACATTATGTACTTGTATATGGAAGAAAACTTTCAATTTCATTTCCCTCGATTTCCCCTAACAATTTTACAATGTGATTAGTTATGTAACTGCTAACAATTGTATATATATTTTAAGAAGGATCTCATACCATGTTAGAACATTAAAACCTTGTAAGCGTATTGCATTATCAGCCAAACTATGTATAGAGTACACGTAGCATGAAACATTAATGGGTCCAAATCTACAATCGGGCATGGGCCATATTCATCGTCTAATAAACACTTGGTGAGGAATTTATTTTACATAACCTTAGAGACGAAGTTTGTAGATTTTACTATTCAAGCACATCATAAAAATCAACAAAATTAGCGTGGCATTAGTCGGGCCTAGCGCAGTTTGAGTCCTAGTATAGTTTTGGATTATTCGGTTAGCTAGGGTTTAGAGAGGTGTAGCATCTTAAAGCTCGAATATCATATTAGACTCAAATTTCACAATTGCACCGAAAAATTCATGACTATATACTAGACGACGTGATTAACGTATTACGATCGACAACTTTAACATAGAGAAGCGGGAGGTGGAAAATCAAGATTTACCAAGGCAACATGCATAACGTATCTGAGTGTCAGTTGACTTTTACTTGAAGAAGTAAATTTTATGTCATAATAAAATGTGTGAACGCAAAGCATGTGGCATTATAGAATAGAACTCAGATCCATAATACAAGGAAATTTGGATGTGATTACCATTTAAAAAAGTAAACTTAATATAACACGACACGGTGTTTAACCAAAGAAAATATTCATTTAATTTATATAAAAATAAAATCCAAAACAAGAAAAAAGAAATTCTTATAGTGCCCCAAATACGAAATATTCAAAAGAAATCACTGACGATCGCAAGATGTCAAGGTAAAAGACGGGATAGGGTTACCCTGGGCCTCGCTTGGGTTTTAATTTTCAGTCACAAGAGTCACCCGACCCCGCGGGTCTAGGCCTGCTACGAGCATCCGACAAGCGATCTGAGTCGGCCTCCTCCTCAGACTTTTCTAACAACTCTTCTTTCTTTGGTACCTCGAGAGGCTCCTCTTGAATTGGCTCCTCTTTTGGCTCTCCTGATATCGAGTAGTCCGAAGGTAGAAATAAAACTCATAGAAAACAAAAGAAAACAAAAGGCACATGGAAAGTTGCACGCATAGTTCCTATTATGCAATCTATATGAAGGTACTTAAGTTATAGTGTAGGTCAAACCACCTACTTCTATATAACAAAAGGCTCTGATACTAATCTGTTACACCCCGCCAAGGTAAAAACGTGAGGCGTAAGGAGAGAAGCATCGTTATGAACACATTGATATATAAATAGAGAATCACTAAATGAAATCAAAATCAAAATCAAAATGTCATGACGACACCCGACACAAGAGGGGACTTGTATCAAGGTTAATCGTACCATAACAATACACAGTCTTAAAATATCAAATCCAAAATATCACAACCAAAACATTGAAGTCATAGAGTATGAAATATACTATTCTAAAGATAACATGTAGGTCACCAATGCAAGCATCCTAAGGTCTCTCTAGCCTTGAACTCTTGACATCCTTAAGCACCTTTATCATCACCTGAAAACGATACTTGAAAACGTAACCTAAAAAATTGGTGAGTATGTGAGTTTAATCAAAAGAGTTTGACCCAAAGTTGTGCATGTCACATCAAATCTATTATAAACAGTGGATAGTGTAATATAATACAGCATAGCAGTAAGTGAGAAAATATGAATACACCTCGGTGAACTAGTCTCACATATGTGGTTTCCAAACAACTACCTTCTAGCTAGGGCTAAACATTGTTGGTAAAATGAATACAGCACACAACGAATGTCCCAACAGTCGCAACTGTAGGACCACACACATCTACATTGCTCTAGCATATCATATACACATAATTGTCTAAAATAAAACCAGTAATTTAGCACAACATGAAAATATTTGAAAATAACATTTAAGTATCATTTCCCACATGAGAAAACAAGTAAAAGGTAGGGGCCGCAAACTCACCTGAAATCACTGCTTAAACACAATGCACAAATCCTGAAGATAACATGTAGGGCACCAATGCAAGCATCATAAGGTCTCTCTAGCCTTGAACTTTTGACATCCTTAAGCACCTTTATCATCACCTGAAAACGATACTTGAAAACGTCAACTAAAAAGTTGGTGAGTTTAGTCAACATGGCGAAATTTACATATCATTAGTATCACTAAGAAAATCTACTCTAGCCAACATGACTAATATGTCTTTAGGTGCTCAGGGGCGGCTCAACATTTTCGAAAGCCAAAAGAGAAGCTTTAAATCAGGCCTTTCTTATAAAACTTATTTACCGAAAAATTGTTTATAAAAAAAATACTTTTTCAAGTTTTTTATATAAAATCTTTGATTAGTTTCTCGAAATTAATATAATATATTTCATTTTCATTTGATAAATGAGCCAATAAATTTAATCTTTTAGTGAGACTGTCAATCCTATATAAATTTTAATTAATGTTAGTTTTGAAATGCTTATTTCTGCTAAAGAAACTGTTATCGAAATGATTAACTTTATTCTATACGCCATATAAGTATTACAGAAAGAGTTTAATTTCATAATTTGATTAAGTATATGAATCAATGTATCATGTTTCACATTTATAATTTCTCTCTAAACTCCAAGAATAAATCTACACCGTTATTATCCAAACAATTGTTATAATATGGCTTAAAAAACTTTTTTAAGGTTCAAACGACCACGTCTATCTTTTTGGCTTATTATTATCTAGAGATTTTAAATTTTTAATGCTAAATGGTAAAGTAAAGATACCTTCATACAATATAAATTGGTCAAATTTACTTTCTAGTGATGAAATAGCTTGATCTCAAATGTATAAAAAATAGTCGGTTCTAAAAGTCTCTTCGCCAATTTTTATAGTTTCATTATCTACATCGTTATCGTATTTTCTATTTCTACAAATAGCTCATTTTTCTTTTAGTTTTCCTTTTTACGTTCATCTTTCTTTAGTAATTTCTTTAGTGGAAACTAAAGCATCCTTAAAGCACTTTTGATTGAAAAATGATACATGGATAGATGAGAGGAAGCCACTGAGTATAACTATGTTTGTGGGTGTGAAAAAAATAAACACCGATTCATTAATTTAAATGGTGGTTATCACATGGCTTAATTTAACATTTGCTTATTTTTCATGCAAAACTATGTCTTATATACTTAATATATTTGAGTTTAAATTTATACGACTCATATGCCAAATGAAAAGTGGAAACAAAAATGGCCAAAAACTTTGATTATTTAGCATTTATCGGTTAATTTGGGTCTTAAATAATCGTATTTTTAAGGATGATAGGAAAAAATATGTGAATGACTTTTTATATATATAAGGTCTTAAAAAATCTAGAGCCTTGAAAAGTTGAATGCCTAAAGTCCTAGTTTTTATTTGTTTTACCTTTGGCCACCACTGTAGGCACTAAAAAGTATCAAACATAATAAAAAAGCGAAGCATTATACATACTACTTTTGTATCAAAATATTAATCCATATTTTATTTTCGAGATGTCTCAAAATAATTGTTCACATTTCTTTTTTAATAAAAACTAGAGAATTTAGTGAGGGAATATTTTATATGAGTGGTTGAAAATTATAGTGGCTCACTTTTATTAAACTATGTAATTTTTGTCTTTTCATAATAACTTTGTAACGGAGGGAGTATATGATTATCAACAACTTGTGTAAGCTTTCTGTCTCTTGACCATTTCAAAAACGAAATGAGTGATAGGGAAAAGATCAATATAGATTTCATAATTGCTATAAAATTAATTAATCAATTATATTCACTTATTTTTTGCATAAAAAAAGAAAAAAACAGAAAAGAAAAAAACAAAAAACTTTCCATTTTTTAAAAAATTAAATATTTCGTAAACCTTTAATTGTTATACGAAAAAAATCATACCATCGCGACGAGAATTAAATTATCTTTTATAGATATAAACTTCTATATACTTTTGACTAATTTTTTTGTTCAAAATTTTCGCCTAAAAAAATCACACGTGATTCGGAAAAATCACATGTGATTTTTCTCGTCGGAAATTTTGAAAAAAAGAAAGTATATAGAAGTACATATCTATAGAAAGATAATTTAATATTTGTCGTAATGGTGTATTTTTCGTAGTTTGAAGATTTATCATTTGCAAGATATGTTTGTTTTAAAAAAAATGAAAAATAGTTTTTTTATTAATTTTGATGAAAATGGACGGCTAAGATTGATTAATTAAATATATGGCAAATATGAAATCTGTATTGATCTCAACACATGCGGGGTATTTATAAAATAGAAATAGGTTTCATGTTATGTTGATGACTTTTTGCAATTCCTTCGTCTTTTCAAAGTTTTTATTTTCATATTTTTGACACAAGTATTTTTTCATTGATATAATCAAAGCCCAACGTTAACAATTTTGACTTTTTAATTAGCAAATAGCAAGACTCGATTTTGTAAATAATTTATTATTGGACAATAGACACATCCGTTTTACTAAAATCTGAGTTCCTACAGGCTATATTTGGCGCGCGAGATCATAGAAGATTATTGAGGTTTAATATTATTTTGTTGAAAAATAAGTTTCGGTAAAAAAGAAAAAAGAAAATCTTTCTTTGGGTGACAAAGATTGAAGATTATTTTAGAAAATAAGTTCTCAAAAAATAAATTACTAAAACCAGCTTTTAAAAGATTGTGGAAATTATGTATGAAAAGATATTTCATTTTACACTTTAATAGTTTAATCTACAAATACATCTATTTTGCCAAACATCACTAAAAAAAAACTGTTATTTTAATTTTTTTCAAAGAACATCAAGACAACCACCAAAGAATAAAGAATAAAGACCAAAGATCGGCACCGCACCAAAAGAGAGCAGCAACAACATCTTTTTTTACCAAACATATATATATTATATAAAAGATGGGCCGGGAAATGTGTTTCCAAAACATTGACTTTGACAATTATGTTTGTATATAAACCAGTGGAATGCATGTTCAAATAACCACTTCACATCCAAGGTATTTCAGGTTTCACTCATTACAGAGATAATATTCGTTCATTAGAATCCATGGCTGAACCTAAGGTATTATAAGCTAGATCATGTAGAAATATAGTAAAGTGCTTATGTGAAACAATAATGTTATTACCATGCAGATGATGCAAACAGATGCCCCATTAGGCCCAATCGATGAAGAGAATACCTCAAGCCAGCAGCATCAGGATCCCAGCACTTCACACTCCACATCTGGGCCAAATAAACCTAGATATTCTCTGCTTGGATCAGGTATATCCTAATAACCATTTTACTGCATTATTATAATAAATGCACCGTCTCTTTTCACAATCTTCTTTTAGCTTTCAAAATTGTTCTTTATAATAACAAATATGAGTGTTTTATGTGTGATGTTTAGATTTTGATTTTGTATTTATTTAGTATGGAATTATGCCATTAAAAAGGAAACTAGATTATTCCACTCACAAAATAAGATGTTGCAAGTTTCAAACTTACGATTTTGACAAATCGCTACAAGCAGTTAAAGAGTATGATACTCCCTTGCACTACTTCATGATGTTTATTCAGTTTTTTTAGTTCACATATTTTGAATTTAGACTATTCTGTATATTAAAAATCTTGAACTCGGACTTTTGTGTATATTTTGTTCATGTGCAATGATGACTTTTACCCTTTGTTTAAGAGAGTGCACTACAAAAAACTAGTTGTTCTCCACATTTTAAAGGCCAAATGGTCATAGTTAAGAATGCGTAAAATTATTGATTCCGCACTTTCTCATGTGTGGTAATAATGGGTATGACAAATTTTTCTACACCTATAAGTGTGGAGATATTATCCAAATTTCTGTAGTTAAAAGTGTGGAATTTTGTTTTTGAATGTCCACACCTAAAAGTGTAGCAAAATTGCAAAAGTGTTTATAATAAAAAGTGTTGAAACATTTGCTACACATATAGTATAGCTTTATTGCAATTGTACACACTTATACATTTGGATTAATTTTTAAAATATTTATAACACATATTAATGTAGCAAAATTATTATCTGTATAAAAAAATGTCTACACTTGACCATACTGTAACAAAATAAATGTGGAGAATAGATGTATTTTTTGTAGCGGTGGTAAAAACAAAGTAGGGCCGAATAGGTAAAATGGTGACAAATACACACAAAAGTCCAAATTCAAAACTTTAGAGTTATAATAGCAAAAAAAAAAGAAAAAAGAAAATAAAATAAGAAATAAAAAGTTTGATATACCAAAATGTGACAAGCTATTTACATACTTGTACAATTACATTAATTATTTTCTTTCTTCAAATTTCCACTGATCATTTTTTTAAATCAAGCAATCAAATCATTTGGTTTATTTGTAGGCTTGATTAGTAGTCATAACAATCATTTTTCTTTAATAATTACCCTTTTAGTTTTTATAATATATACTTTGCTTGATTTTAGGGCTCGTTTGGTTTGTAAATAGGTTTAGGATTTGGTTTTGGATTTGGATTCGGATTTGGATTTAGATTTAAATTTGAATTTGTGGAGAATGAAAATTAAGAGAGAGAAAATATATTTTATTTGATATAATAATTAAATTGCATTTAATTATAATATTTTTATAAAAAATGGAAATGTTGTGAGAGATGTATAGTGGACCCTATAGGTTTTGTATAAAACCTACCTTATTAGAGTGGAATAAGAAAATAGTTGGCCACACAGGTTTAAAAGGATTACTTAATCAACCAAACATTATTTATTATGTGTCATACCCAAATTCAAATCCAACACCCTCCAACCAAACGGGCCCTTAATATTGTGGGAAACGGTGTACACTTTATTTATAAAAATCAGATTATAATCACAATAAATAAATTAACATAGGGATGAGCACGGTACCGGTCCCGTACTGAATAGTGGTACGGATTATTTCCCGAGCATAAACTAGTGGTACCGGTACCGTACCGAACGGGATTCGGATATCGGTACCGGGAAATCGGGTTTTTCCCGCTTTTTACGGGAATTTCCCGATTTGGTACCGGTCCCGTACCGAATTTGTGGTCCCGATTTTTTTTTCACCTTATTTCGTAGTCCCGCACTGCATCAGATTTCAAGAATCGGTACTGCTTTGATCGGTACCGCACGGTTCCGGTTCGGTTCCGGATTCGGTTCCAAATGCTCATCCCTAAATTAACGAAAGAAAGATGTAGAAGCGTAGATGACTCTATATAGGTAAATAACCGAAAGCAAGAAAAAGCGAGGAACGAGGCTCGTGTTAACACGATTCTCTTAAAACAGATTCGCCGTCTGCTTCCCGGTACAACGCTCAAAGTCATTGCACGCCCGGACTAGACTTACTTGCCCGAAAGATCACGAAGCTTGCGTGTTTCGATCAAGATTGCTCGAATTCGTGCAGAGAGTTGCGTTTTTCGTGTGTAAAACCGAATGAGATGTGTTTAAATACGCAGGTATGCGAGGTTTCGGAGCTGCATTTGTGTCCGCATGAGTTCAGAAGCTTCGAACTCATTTTGACCGGAAATCCCATTTTCTGCACCCCCCTGCGCGCGCTCGTAGGAGTGGGAGCATAACCAACCTAAAGGAATTTGATAGCCAACACTATGATTTCCTGATAAACAAGAATCCACTTCTTGTTTTGGGCGATGTGGGATTCTCCCATTTTTCCAAGTTTTTATGTTTCAAGTGCCTCACTTTGAGACACCATATCTCATTCATATTAACTCTATTTTGGACATACTTTAGCTCGTTGCGAAGCTCTCGTCGAGGAGAACGCAAAGCTACCAAGAAATATAAATATATATAACATATAAATATATTAAATAGTGTCCAAAATTTGCAAAAACTCATTTTCCAACAAATATATCAAACCAAACTTAAGGATCAAATCTGCTGTATCAATTAGAAATGATGCTTAATCTCTACTATACCTAAAGATAAAACGCCTTTACTTAAAAAGTATCAAATTGAGAACCCTTAAATTACTAATCTACTTGTACTCCTGTTCTTTCAAATTTTATACTTTACATCCATATAATATTCTTCTATGATAATTTAGTGTTAAGAAGTTTGACCTAATAAACAATATTCCTTCATTTCATACACGAAAGAATAAACCAAAATTTTGCAACTATAATTGTTTGATGTTTCAAATTTCCGCCGCTATATACGGGTACTCAAGTAGTCATAAATAAGACAATAATGAGGTGAATATATATAATTGAATACTAACTAATTAACTATTTACATTGGAGCTGCTCTAAAGAATCTAGAGAACAATACCTAAAAATTGGTGTCCCGCTATACGAAGCATCGATAAAATGTGATTGGGAAGCTGCCGAAGACATTTTTAATCAGAACCCAGAGTTAGAATTGATAAGATGCAGTATTACTGAAAATGGAGAAACCGCACTTCATGTTGCGGCATCCGCAAAAGTTCCCAAAAAGGTGGAAGAGTTTGTGGAGAATTTGGTGAATTTAATGACAGAGGAAGATCTGGAACTGCAAAATGAAAATTACAACACCGCCCTCTATTTAGCGGCTGCAGCCGGGAACATCAAGACAGTTAAAATTATGATGGAAAAGAACCAAAGGTTGCTGACAATCCCTGGTGGTGGTTCAAAAAACAAAGAGCCAGAAATGATGCCAATATATACTGCTGCCTTGTTTGGAAATCACGAAGTGGTGAAGTATATGTATGGAGAATCCAATCATTTGATGGATAGTTGTTGGACACCTAAAACTCGTGGTTGGCTTCTTGAAAAATGTGTCGAGAATAACATGTTCGGTAAGCATTTTCAAACTTATTAATGTCATCTCACTGATATTATCTGCGTAATTCTACCTCACAAGTATGAAATACTATGTTGCTGTTGTCTTAAAAGTTCTAGCTTACAAAGTGATTGTCGAATATATATTTTAGATATCGCACTCAAGATAGTGGAGAACCACACAAACCTGCAGGCTTTTCAATATGGGACCGTACTTAGAATTTTAGCTGGCAAGCCTGAAGCATTTTCTGTCAAAAGATATAATTTCATGTGGAGATTCATCATTTGGGGTAAACAACACTATTCCTTCTACTAATTTTGATTATGGTCCAATTAAGAACACTAGAAACTACCAAAAAAAAAAAAAAAAAGAATATGGGCAAATATTTAGACTTGTAACATGTGGTTAACAATGTTCTTTTTGCCCAGTTAGCCAGCTCTTCGTTGGTATCAAATAAAATTTTCCAAGTTTTACATATAAACCGTGTATTACATACTTATTAAATAAGTTTTTTTTGGGTAAAGGGTAGTAATCCTGCACCCTGGTAAATAAATTAACAAAAAAAAAAACGTTTAAGTACAATGGATATGAGTGAAGTCCCATATCTCAGCCCGTTACATAGGCATAAAGCTTACATAACAAGATACTTCCTATTTTCTAAACAAGAAAACAAACCACTACTCAAATGATAACATAGGACATAGCGAAAGAAAATTACTTCCTAGGACCTTGAAGCTTGGTGCCATACATGGCATTAAAGGCATCCAAATTCCCTGGAAGATCATGAACCTGATTCGCATAGTCATCGTAGTCATAGCCATCATACTCATCTTCGAACTCTTGGCCACCACCAAATAGATTAGCAGACTCATCAAATGGGTTAGCAACAACCTCATCTTCAGAATCAGAAACCACGATCTCTCCTACTTTAGAAAAAGGGTTAACTCTCTTAGTAGAAGAGGCGGGCGGATTACAAGAATCACTAGTTATAGGAGCCTCACCCGACTCCATCTCTTTCAAATCACTCACAAGGGGTTCTTGTGATGGAGTACCTGTCTTAGTAGACTTATCTTCATTAACTTTCATTGTACGACCAGAATCCACATCCTTGTTGGTTTCATTAGAAGGAGTACCAAACGCATCCGTATGTTCCATATTAAGAGCATCAAACTGGTTAGATGTAAAGATCTTTGTTCCACTAGAACTAGCCACTTCAGAAGCATTCTTCTTAGTGACTTCCACTTTCTTTGGTTCAGGAAGAGTCTTTTTGGGTTGATATTGAAACTGCCTACCCACAACAGGTTTAGTAAACCCTCCTTGACCCGAAATAGTAGACCCACCTTGCTTTCCCTTCTTCTTGTTATTAACCGTCTTGAAACCATCATTAACACGCTTAGTAGGCTGAGCAGGAGGTTCAACAACTTTAGTACATTCAATAAGAGTGTGACCAAAAATCTTACATTTATCACAATGAGGTGGTTTCCACTCATATTCAACCCGTATCTTCTCAATAGTCGAACCCGACCCATCAAGTAACGGTATCTCAACAGTAAGACTGTCCCTAAGCTCCTCATCCGACTTCACATCAATCATGCATCTAGCAAAACTACTACGGCCCCACGAGTCCTTGCACATTTGGCTAGTAAAAGCATCTAACCTTTTGGGCGAGCCTATCAATGTGGCAAGGAGACTAAGGCCATCATCAAAAAATATAACAAGAGAAACATCATGGAATTTAACCCACACCGTAATCAACCTTTTTCTCTTACTTGTATTATGTGATTTTTGTATTATTAAATAAGTTTTTGACACATGGATTATGTGATTTTTCTCTTACTTGTATCAACCTTTGATTTTGTGATGTGTTTAAGTATACATTTAGACAATACTACCAATCAAGCCATCAAATAATATTCCTTTAATGTTATTTCAAGAGTATCTTTAATGACAAGCCTTTTAAAAATTGTTTATAGAAGAAAATCAATGAAGGAAGATGATTATTTCCTAAATCCCAATTTTAATCAGTTTCTAAATTTAACACACGTAATCAAAGTAATTTAGAAAAATTTTAATAATATCAAGTGACATTCAAAAATGATAATCTCAATTTGTTCATTATGACACAAGTTAGAAAAACTTTTATAGACCTTTTCCAAATACAAATTCTTTTTCATTGTACAAAAACGCTTCAAAAATAGTACTGTAGTTATATAGAATGAGTATAGATGATATGCCTTTTATCGCAAAGTGTATAAATTTAAGCCTTTTTTTATCTTGTTGTTTTAAGCTCTTCTCGTTATGATTACTTAGTGTATATATAAACTTGTTTTATGTGCCATTCAATTCAAATAAAAAGGACATTGTAATGTGTTTTTTTAGTGAAATGCATGTTGAAAAATGGGTATATTCGTCTTCCCTTAAATTTATCCTAAAACCTTTAATTAGAGATTAAACTCTAGATACTTACTTTTATCGGTGGGATTCAAGTTATGGATGTTTTGAAATGATAAATGCTAGAATCACATAAAGTTTACAAAAGAAAATCCACAAAATGGTGTGTCTCAATAATTATTGGCTTAAAATTTGAGAGATTTAAAAGTAAGAGTGAGAATACCACATTATTTTGTGAATTTTGTTTTGTAAACTTTTTGTGGTCCTAGCGTCAAGTGAAATACTACATTTTTGGCGAGTGTGTTTGTGCTTATACATTTATTTTTCGGGTTTACTCAAGTGAAATAACATGCAATGAAGGGAAAAAAAATATCCGTTTACATCACTAGTCATAATAGCAACTCTTGAAGGGTCGTCCCTGAATTTCTGAAAATTTTGAAGGCCTTGGGCGAAATTACAAAATGGGATCTTTTGAGAATAAATGTTATATATAAAGTGTCGCCGTTTATAATATATAATGCAATTAATTATCTAAACGTTCAACATATTACTTATTTACTATATGTTCTCATCTAAATACAGTTTTTCTTCGTGAAAAAATATGTGTACACATGCATATAATTGTTGATGGGACAAATTTTGGATCCCCTAAATTTTTTGAGGCCCTTGAGCGGTCGCCCATCCTGCACACCCTCAAAGAGTTAAACTCCTTCTATATCTTTCATTATATATCTGATATATATTTTGTATCATCAATTTGGCTTATTTGTCGACGTTTTTTTTACAGTTTTCGCTTTCATTGGTGTAACACTGGGAGCACCTGAAAATGAAGGTAAAGCATTACCATTGCTAAAAAATATTTGGGGGGCTATTGCAAAGAAGCCCAAGAATGAAATTGATAACTTACTGAGAGGGTCACCAGACGTGATTAAGCAAGACAAAAAGTCAGAGTCTGGATGGGCTGTTCAAGCTATACAACTACAAAACCTCATTTCTGCACATGTTTCCAAAATGAAAGATGAAACCCTTAAGATAATGGGAGGGCCACCAGATTCGGTTAACCAAGAAACTATTCCAGCTTCTGAGCAAGCTCAGAAACTAGAAAAACTCATTTCTGAACATCTTGTAAGCATGCACCGTGAATGTGAGACCATAGTGATAGGACCCATAGATTCAATCAAGCAAGACAACAACACGGTCTCTGGTAAGCGAGATCAAGCTCTTAAACTACAAAAGCTCATATATGGACACATTTCAGACTTGCATGAGAAAACACAGAAGATTATCAATAACATCAGAAAGGAAGCTCAAGCTCGGCAATTTCAAAAACTCATTTTAGAACATACAGAAAAAATGCAAAAGGAAACTAATTATATACGTGCTTCTCCAAAGAATACATACTCTTCACGGGTAGTCTTTATCGCTGCAGAAATGGGAAATACTAATTTTTTAATTGAGCTCATCCGGAAATATCCTGATCTCATATGGAAGGTAAATGATGACAATCAAAGCATATTTCACATTGCGGTCAAACATCGTCACGTGGGTATCTACAACCTGTTTTATGAAATAGGCGCAATGAAGGATCTGATAACTCCTCTCCGAGATACAAATGATAACAATATGTTGCACTTAGTTGGGAAGAGTGCGAAGAAAAAGCAACTCGAAGATGTGTCCGGAGTTGCTTTACAAATGCAACGAGAATTGTTATGGTTCCAGGTACATATATTTAAATATTCATCTAATCCGCTCCAAGCTTCAGTTATACATTTTTATTGCATAAATAATATCACTATAAAGTGTTTAACTCTTCTACCTTTTGTTCTTATTGTAGGAAGTAAAGAATATGATTCCCCTTTCTTATAGAGAACGAAAGAACCAAGATGATCTTACACCATATGAGCTTTTCACCAAAGACCACAAAGAGCTACTTACACAAGGTGAAAAATGGATGAAGGGAACGGCTAGTCAATGTATGGTTGTAGCAGCGCTTATTACAACCATAGTATTTGCTGCAGCTTTTACAGTTCCCGGTGGATATGATCAGGACGATGGTATCCCTATCTTCCACTCACAAGCAACCTTTAAGGTTTTTGTAGTGGCAGATGCCATATCTTTATTTGCGTCCTCAGTTTCAATTCTCATGTTCTTATCTATTCTCACATCTCGTTATGCTGAACGTGATTTCCTGGAATCATTACCCAAAAAGCTGATGCTGGGTCTGGTAACACTTTTCCTGTCTATAACAACCATGACGGTAGCTTTTAGTGTCAGCTTTTTTGTACTTTACCATAAGGGTTTGTTATGGATGCCAATCCTTATCGCCGTATTTGGTTTGATGCCAGGCCTCCTGTATGTATGGCTGCAACATTCTTTGTTTTTAGATGTAATCCGCTCGACATTTCGTTCTAGGTACCTGTTTAAGCCCAAGAAACATGTTCTTTACTATGAAAACCCCAAGCTCTAATTTTTATTTTCCAATTGTAATGGATTTCATTCGAAGATGTGCTTTATGTAATATTCCAAATTAATGAATGTGTTTTATTTAGCATTGGTGTATATGTTTTTTATCCAGTAGATCACTTTGTCGTCAACTGATGATTTTACCAGCTTTTGATTAGTTGATGATGTTGAAGCATTGGTATTTGAAAATGGGAAGAACGAAATAAATTAACGACATTGGCATCATGGCATGGTAGACCCGTTGTCAAATAACAGTTTCTCATGGACTGATGTGCAGGACAAATACCATCCTAAAACTATCTGTCGCTATAAAATCCCGTTGCTATGCATGGCTCGTCTAGTCTCTAACAATGGCGGAAGGGGTGAATTCAAAATTTAAGGTGGAGAAAAAATGTCCATGTGGTAAATCAAAAATGCATGTTTGTCACCTGGAAACATTTAATAACGAAAAGTGTTCTTGATCTTCACTTTGATGCAATTTATGTCTTTCTTACTAACGACCGTTAAAAAATCCCATCAGTAAGACCTCACGTGCGTTCCACGTGAGGTATCATTTCACTTTTCCCGCCTTTTTTACACTTGTTCCCTTCCCAAGGCACACATATCCACAAGGAGATAAATTGCAACTAAACTTAACTGTGTATAATTATGTTCCCTTCCCAAGGGGCGTGCGTGCGCGCGCACATACACACACTATCTAGAACTTAAGGGGAGCTTCACTTTGCTAGATTTTAACTCCCGATTTCCCGACCGATGAGATTGGTCTTATTTACGGTAATCTTAAAAGTTTTAAGTTGTTATTTGTTTTTCTTATACAAAAATGCATGTGTACATTGTAGGTTTGGTGATTTTCAAACTTTTAAGTTGTAATTTATTTCTTTAACCAGATTGTAAAAGTAAATTGTTTACACTGAAAATCCACCACGATGGGGACTTCACAAACCCACCAGAGACAGAAGATATCGGTTCGCACATATAGACTATGTTGACCTTATTGATTGTGAGTTTTTGTCCATTCAGCAGTTTATTGGGATGTTAGAGGAGCTAGGGTTGGGGATGATAAGATTTTGTTAACACATTTTAGGATCCCTGGAAAATCTTTAGATGATGGATTGGTCCAATTGATGAGTGAGGAAGATGTGGTGACATTGTTGAAATATGTCCCAAGATTGATGTTTCATTGGTCGAGCAACATTTGATGGAGATGAGGAGTATGCATGTTAGAGTTTTGTGATTAAAGATATAGTGGAATGTGATGTCGTTAAGGAAACTGAGAAAGATGGAAAGTTGTGTTTGCTAGAGTGGCATGGTGCTACTGAAATAGGAAAGGAGGGAAAACAGGTTGATACTGTGACTCATGTTTCATCTAGTAAGGTTGAATGCAGGGATGATGAGAATGCATTTTTTTCTAGACTTTGATGATGAGCTTGTTATTCCAACATCATGGTCTAATGAATCTAAGAGCAAAAAAGGGAACAAGGTTGAGTGATGAGTTCGAATTTAGAAAAGCCTTGTTCGAGATTGAATTCTTACTAGACAATGGCCATGACAAAATGAAGGATAAGCTAAGCCAAGAAACTGTCAGTCAAGATAAGGCTGCGGGAGATATGAATTTAACGTTTGACAACATTATAGAGCAACATAGTCAAGAGGATGTTGAAAAGGGGTGAACCTGATATTGAACAGTTTGGAAGGTGAGTTGGAAACATTCTTATAGGATTTGCCGAGTTCCACCCTACCCGCATTTCTTTTTCTTTTTTGAAGGGGCAAAAGAAATGTTTTCCCCAAGAAATTGTAGTTGATTGGCAGGATACTCCATCATACCATAGACTTGATGAACATGAAGAGAATGGCGTGTTGTATCTTGAGTTAGCACAAGTCATTCAGAATGTGGCTTTTCTAAATAATGAACTAAGAGAAGATGTGGTTGATGTTGCTCCAGCTCTTGTTGGTGAAGCTCCATTTGTAGTGACGTGGCTCTAGTACCTGCTGAAGAAGCTCCAACTATAGATGTTGAAGAATGTTTGGAAAGGGTAGACATTGAAGCTCCAGTTATAGATGGCGCATCTACCAGTTTGACCTTGGGTAGAGAAAAGAAGAGAAGAAGGTTGAATCCAGCTCACAAGGATGAAAAGGCAATCGAATCAGAGGGGGAGGTTGATTCCAAGTGATGAGGAAATGGTGAAGGTTCTGATAAGGCATCGGTGAAGGTTGATCCCTTTTTTTTTGTTATGGCTTGGGATGGCTTGTTTAGTACAAGTTAGTTTGTATATGTATTAGTATTTTGTAACATTTTAGTGGTAGTTTGTTATGGTTTTTATGTGATGGTTTGTATATAATCATATTATGTAACCGTTTAGTGGTGTTTTGGGTGTAAAAAAAAATTACTTTAAGTAACTTATCAAAACCTAAATGCTAGGCAAATTTTGGTTTATGTATGCATTATTTGTCACTGGTGTAAAACAATTACTTTAAATAACATTTGACTTTCAAAAGTCAAACATTTTCAATTAGAAAGGCAAACATTTAACCAACTGTATATCTACATTCTCATGGTTATGATAGCCTTCTAGTAGAAAATGCCCATGTGGAGTAAGTTACCATGCCAAGTCACCAATATGGAGATTTTCCATGCCATTTTTTCTTTTCTACTTAAATCACAAAAATATAATTGAACATGCTTACAATACACACTTGGACCTTTCAAGGTCTGCCTTTACACAAATTCGTAAATCCTAATTGTTTAGATTCATACACATATTGATCTAGTTAGTGTTTTTGTTCACAAAATGCATTTTCCTAAAAGATGCTACATATAATAACTGTCTAAACATCTACTCGATGAACCAAGTACTGCATGAACCACTAGATCGATGAGCAAAATAGTTCTAAAAACTGTTTAAACCTTATACTGGATGAACCAACTACTGCAAAACCTGCCACAATACCTGCAAACTCAAGTTACAAACAACTCCAAGTTAGAAATGTGGACATGAAAGCTCGTTTAAAGATATTATTAGTTTGATGGCAAGAACTGTAAGTTTATGTAATTGTGTATATTGAATGCATAATAATGTTTGGTACATCAAGATTATATAGGATACATAACGGCCGAATATAAAATGGGCCAAATACTAATACTAATACTAATAGACTAACACTCCCCCGCAGTTTGAGCGGGAGGAGACTGAACACTCAAGCGGTCACGAAACTCAGTAACAAGGCAGATGGTAACCCCTTGGTAAAAATATCAGCATACTAAAACCGAGAAGGAACATGCAGAACTCGAACTTGACCAGTAGCAACCAAATCACGAACAAAATGAATATCAATCTCAATATGCTTGGTACGCTGATGCTAACCGGGATTAGAAGACAAATACACTGCACTCACATTATCACAATAAACAATAGTAGCAGATGACAATGGTGTATGAAGCTCACGTAGTAAATTCCGAAGCCAACAAGTCTCATAAACAAGATTGGCAACACCCGATACTCACCTCAAGACCGAACGAGAAATCGCCACGACGCTTAGAAGACCATGAAAGTAAGTTGTTGCCAAGAAAAACAATAACCTAATGTAGACCGCGAGTGGTAGGAAACCAACCAATCAAGATCCGAATAAGCAACCAAGGACTCGAGTAGTAGAAGAAAATAAGTGTAAACCATAAGCCAAAGTCCCTAAACGATCGTAATATCTCGCTGAGAGCGTTGAAATGAGGCTTGCGAGGATCATGCATATACAAACAAACTCGCCGACAAAGATATGTAATATCGGGTCTAGTGAAAGTGATATATCAAGAGAACCCGCAAGACTCGATACAACTTAGGATCGAAACCGGATCACAATCATCACCAAACTTAGACTCGGCGTCAACAAGGAGTCCGGGTTACAACCAACCATATGTGCACACTCCAAAATCTCCATAGCATACTTACGCGTGACAAAACATCCCGTAAGAGTCACGCGAATCGCACACCCAAAAATAATTAAGAGCACCCAAATCATCATAGAGAACTCCTTATGCAAAGAAGCAATAATCCACCAGTAATAAACTATTAGAGAAGCGATAGCACAATATCATCCATATATAGTAGCGTAAAAGCAAGATCATCACCACATCGGTAAATAAATAAAGAAGAATCAAACCGACCAAGTAAACCCAACAAGACGAATATAAGCAAGAAATGACTTAAACCATGCCCGAGGAGCCCGCTTGAGACCATAAAGAGAATGTTGTAATAAACAAACATAATCCGAATGCTCAGGGATCCCAAAACCGGTGGTCGATGCATATAAACAGCCACCAAATCACCGTGCAAAAATGCATTCTTGACATCAAGTCGATGAACAGCCAACGCCGAGAAATAGCTAAACTAAGAACAGTCCGAATGGTGCCCGGCTTAACAACCGAACTAAATTTCTCATCAACATCTACTCCCTCCACCTGTGTGCTACCATTGGCAACAAGACGTGCCTTATACCGACTAAGAGTGCCATCAGCCAAATACTTATGGCGAAATAACCACATACACCTAACAACATTAACACCCGCAGTACGAGGTACACAAGTCCAAGTTTTATTCTTAATAAGCACATTATATTCATCAAACATAGCATTTCGCCAATTTGGATCATCAAGAACATTCTTATACGACCTAGGTGAAGGAGAAACAGTGGACACATGACCAGCATACTTAGGATTAGGATGAGTAGTCAAGACACGAGAACGTGTGACCATGGGATGAATCAAAACCGGATTCGGATTAACAGTTGGAGTTGGTGGATCTTGGGAAACGGAAACGGGGGTGGGATGTTGGTTAGATGGGCTGGTGGCATGTGTGGGAAGTGGGGTGGTAATATGAGGCGCAGTTGGGGAAGGTGGACCGTATGTAGGAGAATTATGCTCATCAGTGTGGATAGTAGGAGCAAAGGGTTAGGTTGAGGTTGAGGTGAAGCAAGAGTAGATGTAGGTGATGCTTGATTATATTGGAGATTAAATTTGAGGTGTCGTCCAAAAAATCATATGAGGGACTGACATTGGGTATCGTAGAACCAAACGGAAAAACTGTTTCATTAAACGTAACATGTCGGGAAATGATTATTTTATTGGTGTTGAGGTCCAGACAACGGTAGCCATGATGATTACTAGCATGGCCCAAAAAGATGGAAGGTGTAGCACGGGCTCCAAGTTTGTGGTCGGCATCAAGATGAGGGCAACAAAGACACCCATAAACACCTAAAAGACTATAAGCTAGTGTAGTGCCAGTAAGGCGGGTGAATGGGACTTCATTCTCAATGGCACGTGATGGTAATATATTCAAGAGGTAAACGACCATGTTGAGGGCTACCCAATAGTTAGGAGGGATATGAGCTAGAAACAATAAAGTCCAAATTAGATTATTAATGGTGCGAATCATCCTTTTGGATTTTCCATTTTGTTGGGAAGTGCGTGGACAAGAAAATCTAAATTCAATCCCATTATCGGCAAATAATTTATGAAATGAGTGGTTATCAAATTCACCACCACGATCACACTAAAACGACTTAATTTGACTCTTAAATTGAGTTTTAACAAATTTACGAAACAACAAAAATTTGGAAAAAAAAATCAGATTTATTAACTAAAGGATAAACCCAAACACACTGTGAATAACGATCTAAAAATAAAACATAGTACCGAAAACCAGATGACTGGAATTGAGGAAGTCCACAACCGAGTGAATAATTTCAAAAGAAGATTGAACTAAAGTAAAAGAACTAACAAACGGAAGTTTCACGTGTTTGCTGTCGACACGCATGACAAAGCATGAGAGACTTCTCTTTATTACACGAAATAGAATTATTGGAAATAACATGATGTAGCACTTCACTTCTTGGATGTCCAAGTCGTTGATGCCATGTATACTGACTAGTGAGATAGGCTTGAGGAATAGGAGAGGTTGCGTGACGGTATAGATCTCCGGTGCTATCACACCGAGCAAAGACCCGGTAGTATGAAAGTTTTTAACAGAAAAACCAATGGGATCAAATTGAACATTACAATAATTATCACAAACAAATTAACGAATGGAAATCAAATTTTTGACTATATTAGGAGTAATTAAAACATTATTTAAATGAAGAGGGCGAAAAGGCGTAGGCAAAATACTATGTCCAGAGTTAGTAATGGGAATAGAATGTCCGTCACCAACAACAACAGATGAATAAATACACGAATTAAAAACATCACTAAGATTATTGACATTAACATTAGATGTGAGGACGCACCTGTGTCCATATTCCAATTACCAGAAGTAGGATCCGGTAGAGTCCCGACAGTAAAAGCATGTGGCGAAATACTTGCTTGACCCGCGGGACCAGTTTGACCAATTGGACCCCCTGGCCTCCTTGATGAACCTGCGTACCTAACTGAACCGGGTAAACGAAAGACCCCCTTGTTGACCTTGCGTAGCAATATGATTCCCTTGAACTCCCTGGTGCACCACATGTGCATTCTCAACCCCGACCCCAGTGACCTCGCATACCAAATCGGACCTCTTGTGGAACTGCGTGGACTAGTTGTGGAGCTCGGTGCATAAGCTGAGGTCCAAAAGAACCTGGTGCATAACCTGAGACTTGTGTTGGATTAACAAAACCTGGTGGGCCTGACATAGAAGCATAAGATGGACTCGAATAAAAAGCCATAGGAGTAGTAATATTGTAAGACTCTGTCACCGAATGAGTAATATTATGTTGCACACGAGGGGTATTGTTCACAGTGGGAAGCAAACCATTATTTCCAAGTTTGGCCAAGAGGCCTTGCAAGGTTGCGAGGTCATTGTTTGTTAAATTGGTTCCAGTCATGATGATGTGTTTGTGTTAAAAGTGATCGGTTGTGGTGGTAAACAGTTAGGGTTTGGTGTAAAAAAAAACCGACAAACATTTAGGGTTTGGTTAGGGTAAACGTTGAATCGTATAGGGTTTGGTACAAGATAGTGATCAGTTTAGGGTTAATCGAACAAGGAACAGTAAATCGTTGGTGTAGGGTTTAGGTTATCGAACAAAACACTGTTTGAGAAACAATCAAGGTCGACAACACACAGGTCGACAAACAATAAAAAAACACACCTCGACAACACACTTGGTCGAGAAACAATGATACTAAACGAAAATTTTTTGCGGAAGCAGTGAATCGAGGTTAGCTCGATACAGAATCTTGGTCGATAGCTCGTGGTCGACAAACAAATGGAACCGTCGACAACTCTTTGGTCGACAAACAGAAAAACGAAAAAAAATAAAAATAAAGTTAGAGTTTAGTGGATCGAAGGTTAGGCTGTGATACCAGGTAAGTTTATGTAATTGTGTATATTGAATGCATAATAATGTTTGGTATATCAAGATTATGTAGGATACATAACTGGCCGAATATACAATGGGTCAAATACTACTACTAATACTGATAGACTAACAAGAACTCCTAATAGAAATAGTATTGGAAGGGTATGATGATGGTGGTTCTAAACTAACCAAGGTTGGATGCTTTCTACTACCAAAAAAAAACACAATTTACCAAAACATACAAATTATTAAAAAAGAAGAAGGATAATAACCTTTTAAAACACCATACTTGTCAAAAATGTCGTATCAAGCCATTTACTCAAATCTCGTATCCAAAGACTTAACCAAACTCTTATCCAAAACTCATATCTAACCACTAATTTAAATGTGTTATCCAATCAGAAAACCTAAATGTCGTATCTAATTGGAATCCCAAATGTCACATCTAATCTTGAATAAAATTCGAACAAATCTTGTATCTAACTAAAGAGCCAAATCTCGTATTAAAACGTGTAACCAAAACTCGTATCCAACAAATTTCGAATCTAAACACTAAAAATCTCGTATCAATTCAATGTCATCTGACCAGTAAAAAATTATATGCTTATCAGTATATTTCCAATACGATTTTCCCCATGTACGATATTTCTCCAATACAAGGTTTCTTAGACACAAAATTACAACAAACACTAAACTTAATACAATTTTTCATTTAATAGGACTTTTATGAGTTTATACTAGATAATAGAATACATACGAATATACGCTTTTAATCAACTTCTTATATAAAAAAAAAAACCACTTGAAATTTAATTCATGCTCAAATTTAACGGTACAAATCTCTTGTGAGCACTTTTTATCCGGAAATCATCAACGCGTTATCAAAACCTACTTATTTTCAACGTTTTCCCTCAAATTCGCCACAAATTAACTGTAGAACTAACCAATTAATCACTCTAAACAATCACAAAGTGTTTCTCCATCTAATTGAGCACCTAATATCAAGTAATATGAAGAAACGATGAACCTCACACAACAGCCAAACAAGTTATGCAAGGATGCACTCGGTTGTTAGATGTACACAACACAAGAACAAGCAAGGTTTAAATCAAAACCCAAACCGACATGAGATCGATTTGGGTTATACCAGGGAAATAGAACCTTACCAGCTAAACGTACCAGCACCAGATAATAATAGATCGATCAATACCAGACGAAAGAACCCCAACAATAAAGATTTGGAAAAAGAAATAAAATCGGTTTTTGAACCCTAACAATTAAAACTAAAACAAACCGGACGATCAAGTTAAGATATACGAATAAACACTAGTGTAAATCATAGATAAAAAGAGTTTTTGGCCGCATATGCTCGCTATCATATGTGAGACCCAAATAACTTCGTGTAATAATACACAGCTTTGATTATTTACTATCTAAAATCTTCAGATACGTTATCAAAACATTAAATGAAATACATGGAGGTAAAAATACTTCCAAACGTTTATAGCTTTGAAACAACTCTTTTACACAAAATAAAGTCACCAGGGACGTTGTGAAAAATTGGATACTCAATCAGTTTATATTCGCATAACTGGCCGGAAGCTATTTCTATCAAAGGAAGCCGGGGTGAATATCGAAACCCAAGAGAATTTCTTATTCCATTCAAGGAGATCAAATTGGCCAGTGGAATGTTTAAAAAGAGTTCTCTCCCACCTCATATTAAAAGTTACCTTTTGTTGGTGGTTATTCGCCCAACAGCAGGGTAAGATAATCAGCACCAATGCAATACCACTAGGTGGTTACCGGATATCACTTCGAATCGTGTGATCACTTTCCAAAGTAAACTATTCGACCCTGTGCCTGGGTTACACGAATATCTACTTGGAATAAGACTAAATGTTAGTTATTGAATTAGGCACAATCAATAACCCTTGCGCATATAAGTGTTTTAGCTATTTGTTTGTTTCTCCTGGTATTTGTATATATTCATGCTGATGACGATTTATTTATAGTAGAGAACATTCACTCCTAGTTAATGGACTTTATGAGTAATTAACGGCAATTAATCGCCCATAATAAGCCTTCATTATCATAGGAATAGTGGTTACATGACCAAATAACATGGTCATAAAATGGTCATAAAGCGCCATAATGACCACTGAATGAGTCAAAGTCATACAAATTAATCAACGCAACACTACCAAGTAGGAGCCAATACACTAGCAAAGAAGAACCAATACACTACCAGTATGAACCATCAGTTACTATGCTAGCAATAGTAACCAATACACTAGCAGCAGGAACCAATACACTACCAGTAGGAACCATCAGTTACTACAATAGTAGTAGTAACCAATACACTAGCAGTACTAACCACTATTGAGTCAGGGTGTTCAGGGACCTCATGGGTGTACACTTCGTACCTCTTTACCCAAAGTCAGGTGTGAACTAATCCCACAAGTGCACTAAATTTTCCAACAATTCTCCCCAAATTTATTTCACTTCTTTTGCATGAAAAATAAACATCAAACAAAACATGTGCATAAAAAAAATATCATGAGGATTGAATTTCCATCTTAGTACATTACACGTTATAATATTCGAGAATCAGGGTGTTCTAAGAATTGAACCCTTTAACCTATTTGAATACCTGAAGATAAAATACACACAAGTTTTCAAACACTTAAAAGCTCTTGACACTATAAAAGCCATGTGTCCATATCCAAATTCATAAATGTTGCAAGAGCCAAAAGTCCAAAGCTCCCTGAAGCGGCAAAACTTCAACATTCACGTAGGTGGTTCCTCTTTATTCATGCTCCTGCCAAGCACTTTTTCAAAGAAAATTAACCATTAAGAAGTAAAGACTTCATCCTCTTTTTCAATAGGTTCTGAGCACAACCTTGGGATGTAAATAAAACATGTGCTCCAGTCCACTGAATGTTCAGCTTTCCACATTGAACTCAGCTCCCAAGTTTCCTTAGGAGGGATTTGGGTGTCTTAGCATTCAGTGACTAAGTTGGACTTAAACCCATCCCTTTAGTAGACTTTATAACCAAGTCTCTAGCCAAGCCCTTGGCCAAGTGATCAGCTAAATTTTTGTTGAGATCCAACAAACTCTATAGATACCACCCCATTCATGATAAGCTCACGAATCATGCCATGTCTGACACCTAAGTGTCTAGACTTCCCATTATACATCTGGCTATAAGCCTTAGGCAATGTAGTTGCACTATCACAACGGATAGAAATAGGTGCTATAGGTTTAGGCAACAATGTAATCTCAAGAAACAAGTTTTTCAACCATTCAGCTTCTTTACCAGCAGCTGTTAAGGCCACAAATTCAGATTCCATTGTTGAACTGGTGATGCAAGTTTGCTTCTTGGATGTCCAAGAAATTGCACCTCCACCAAGTAGGAATACCCAACCATTGGTAGACAAATTGTCTTCAGTGTTACTGATCTAACTTGTATAAGTGTATCCTTCCAATACTAAAGGAAAACCAATATAAGAGAGACTATAGTCCATAGTTCCCTTTAGATACTTTAGTACCCTCTGAATTGGTTTCCAGTGATGAGCACTAGGATTACTAGTATACTTACTCAGTTTACCCACTGCAAAAGCAATATCAGGTCTTGTACAAGTCATGGCATACATCAGGCAGCCAATTACCCTAGAATACTCAAGTTGAGATACAGCCTTGCCATTATTATGCATCAGCTTCTCACAATTATCCATAGGTGTACTCACAGGAGTACAATCAAAGTAATTGAATTTCCTCAACACCTTCTCAATATAATGAGACTGAGAGATAGAAATTATTTTACTTTCATGTTTAATCTTTATACTAAGGATAACATCAGCCTCCCCCATGTCCTTCATGAGAACCTTGAAGACAAAAATTGTTTTGTCAGGTCAACCTCATTTTGGTCAGTGCCAAAGATCAACATGTCATCGACACATAGGCAAGTGATGACTCCTTTACCAGATTCATCAAATTTGCTATATACACATTTGTTAGACTGGTTAAGTAAATAACCATTAGACAAAACCATTTCATCAAATTTTTGATGCCATTGCTTAGGTGCCTGCTTTAGTCCATAAAAAAACTTAATCAGTTTACACACCTTGTTTTCATTGTCAGGCAAGATGAAGCCCTGAGGTTGGTTCATATAAACCTCCTCATCCAATTCACCATTTAAGAAAGCTGTTTTCACATCCATCTGATGAATAATCAGATTGTGAATTGATGCCAAAGCAATCAACAGTCTTATGGTACTGATACGTGCTACATGGTCATAAGTATCAAAATAGTATATTCTTGACTTTTCTTTAAAGCCTTGAATGACTAGTCTAGCCTTGAACTTTTCAAAAGTTCCATCTACCTTCATTTTGTTTTTGAAAATCCATTTGGAACCCAAGGGTTTACAACCAAGTGGTAGATCAACCAACACCCAAGTGTTGTTGCCCATGATGGAATCCATTTCATCATTGGTTGCTTCTTTCCAGAAATAAATATCCTGGACTTCATTGCTTCTTCAAATGTCTTGGGATCATCCTCAACGATGAAGCAATAAGAGTATTGGTCAGAGACCTCATCCCTAGTTCCTTCAATTAAGTATAATTGAAACTCAGGTCCAAATGACTTTGGATTCCTGACCCTTTGGATCTTTCTGAGCATAGGTTCAGGTTGTTGAACCACAACCTCATCAGGGACCTCTGATGGTTCTTCATCAGGGACCTCTGATATACCAATTTCATGAGTTCCATTAGGAATCCTTTGACTTGGTCTAGGGACTAATGAGAATCTATTCTCATCAAAGTTAGCATTCCTTGATTCAATTATGGAGTTAATTGAAACAGATTCATTAGGTTCAATAACATAGAACCTAAAAGCCTTGGAATGCTCAGCATATCCAACAAAGATGCAATCAATGTCTCTTTCACCTAAAGTTTTCAGCTTTGGATAACGGAGTCTTACAACAGCCCTACAACCCCAAACCCTGAGATAGTTCAGGTTGGGTTTCCTTTTAGTCCAGAGTTCATAAGGGGTAGTCTTGTTCCTTTTGTTGGGAACCCTATTTAACAAATAGCAAGTTGTTAACATAGCTTCACCCCAGAACCCCTGACTCATTCCTGAATAGGACAACATGGAATTAACCATCTCCTTCAGCACCTGTTTTTCTTTTCAGAAATACCATTTTGCTGAGGAGTATAGGGAGTAGTTTTTTCATGGATAATACCAACAGACTGAAAATACATAGTATCCATGTACTCACCTCCCCTATCAGTCCTTAATCTCTTGATCAGGGACCCAAGTTGTAATTAACCTTCAATTTTAAATACTTTAAATTTATCTAATGCTTCATCCTTGGTATGTAACAGATAGACATAACAAAACCTAGAAGCATCATCAATAAATGTTACAAAGTATTTCTTATTCCCTAAAGAGAGAGTGGTATAAAAATCACACAGGTCACTATAATAGCTCCAAGAGCTTTGTTTCACGTTTAACACCCTGAAAAGGTTTCTTAGTTATCTTGGTCAACATGCAAATTTTACACTTTTCAGTGTCCATGTCAAAAGATGGGATTAACCAATCCTTAGACATATCTTGCATCCTTTTATAGTGTACATGGCCAAGTCTAGCATGCCATAGGGTAGAGTCAGTCAGGTCACAGGTGGTCACAAAGGCTGAATTATCACATTCATTAACAATATTAAGCATGAACATTTGATTACACAAATATCCAAAACCAATAAACACACCACGCTTAGATCGAACAAATTTATCAGATTCAATAGCTTGTTTATATCCATGATTATTCAAAACACTACTTGAAACCAAGTTCTTCCTTCTATCAAGAACATGAATAACATTAAACAAAGTTACAATATTTCCAGAACTAAATTTAAGATCTACACAACCACGTCCATGCACCAAGGCTGTTGACTCATATCCCATGTGAAGAATAGAACCATCATTCAGTGACTCATAAGTCCTGAACTAGCTTCTATCTTTGCACACATGAACTGTTGCACCAGAGTCAACCCACCGCGCAATATCATCATCCTGCACATAATAAGATTTAGATACATATGTAACATAATAAATCTGAAAAGACTTATTAAACATATTCTGACATTTCAGTGAGTTGGTAAAACCACCACTCCCTGAACCATTAGTGCCTGATCCATTGGCTTTACCACCAAACTTAACACCTTTACAATCCCTTTTAATGTTACCAGATTTTCCACATTTTCAACAAGTAGGTGTTGCCTTCTTTTTAGGATATGCCCTTGTGTTATCATGATGTTTACGTTTGCCTTTGTTATCATTGTACCTGGTGGAGTTGTTATGCTCCACCATATTGACAACAGATGTACCAGTAGCATTGTTACTCTTTGGCTTGTCATTATCCTGCACCCTGAGAGATTCCTCAATGCGTAGATGACTGCCCAACTCAACAAGATTTAACTCATCCTTCTTATGTCTCAAGGTATGTTTGAAATCTTTCCAAGAAGGTGGAAGTTTATCAATGACACAAGAGACTGAAATAGCCTCATTCATGTGCATATTGTGTTGTGTAAACCTTCCAAGTATACCAAGAAGTTCATTGTATTGTTCCATAACTGGACTTGAATCAGTCAGTTTGTAATTTGTGAAATTACTTACAAGGAACTTCTTACTTGATGCCTCCTCAGCCATATATTTGGCATCTAAGGAATCCCATAGTTCTTCGAAAGATTCAAAATTCTGATAAATGTCAAAGAGTGAATCATACATACCATTGAGAATTAAGCCTCCACCAATGTAGTCATCATTCTCCTATTTGCTCATCCTCCTTATCTGTTCCATAATAGCATCATCCCCATCATCAGGAATAGGTGTAGTCAGAACATAGACCACACTCATGCTTGACAGCAAGAAGTGCATCTTCTTCTGCCATCTCCTAAAGTCCACCCCTTCAAACTTGTCCAGCTTGGAAAAGTTTGAAGCCATGTGTTTCATTGCAACAGCAGCCATTGATTATCATAATTAGTTTACTTTGATTGTTTGTGGTTATTCGCCCAGCAGCAGGGTAAGATAATCAGTAGCAATGCAATACCACTAGGTGGTTACCGGATATCACTTGAAATCGTGTGATCACTTTCCAAAGTAAACTATTCGACCCTGTGCCTGGGTTACACGAATATCTACTTGGGATAAGACCAAATGTTAGTTATTGAATTAGGCACAATCAATAACCCTTGCGTATATAAGTGTTTTAGCTATTTGTTTGTTTCTGTTGGTTTTTGTATATATTCATGCTGATGATGACGATCTCTATTTATAGTAGAGAATACTCACTCCAAGTCAAAGGACTTTATGAGTAATTAACGGCAAGTTAATCACCCATAATAAGCCTTCATTATCATAGGAATAGTGGTTACATGATTAATTAAACGTGGTCATAAAGCAGTCATAACAGCCACTTGAATGAGTCAAAGCTGTTACAAATTAATCACTACAAGACTACCAGTAGAAACCATTACACTAGCAGCAGGAACCAATACACTACCAGTAGGAACCATCAGTTACTACACTAGCAGTAGTAGTTATTACACTAGCAGCAGGAACCAATACACTACCAGTAGGAATTATCAATTACTACAATAGCAGTAGTAACCAATACTCTAGCAGTACTAACCACTATTAAGTCAGGGTATTCAGGGACCTCATGGGTATACACTCCGTACTTCCTTACCCAAAGCCAGGTGTGAACTAATCCTACAAGTACACTAAATTTTCCAGCACCTTTACACTACAGAACCATCTGAACGATGGCCAAAACGTACAGTGGTCTTTAAAATATATGAGCAAAAAGAGCCAATGTTTTATAATGAACTTGAAATAGTATCCGGATTCCACCCCGAAAACATCATCCCTTACATTGGTTACTGTGATGAAGAAGATAATAGGATTCTAATTTACGAGCATGTTATCAATGGCAGCCTTCGTGATCATCTCCAAGACCAAGATAAACAACGCTGCATATTGTGGGAACAACGCCTCAAGATTTTCCTAGGGGCTGCAAGAGAACTCAAGTGCCTGCACTGGGATGAAAAGAAATTAGTAATACACATACACGTTAGGGGTGAAAACATACTGCTGGATGAGAATATGAAAGCCAAAATGAGTGAATTTGGTTTGTCAATATTAGTCCCAAGAAATAAGCCTCAAGTGTCTCATTATAATATTTGGGACCTTGAAGACAGTGCTATAATCCGCGATTTTAAGGCATCCATGGATCCCATTTACAAGTAAAGCTATATAGTCAATACCGAAGTAGACGTGTACTCTTTTGGGTTGGTAATGTTTGAGATCTTGAGTGGTTCTGTGTTGGAGAAAAAATACGATATTTTTGACAAACCTGATCTGATAAGACGGGTTCATCGTCACTATTACTACTACACAAACAGGTTTTTTCTACAGTAAAATTCGTGGGAAATTCCGTGGAAAAAAGCTCATTTCCACGGATTTCATACAGAATTATTTCGTGTGTAAAAGCCTTGTGGGTAAATACTTTTCCATTGATTTTCCCATGGGGCATTGAGTATTCCCACGAATATCATTGTGGATAATCTGTGGGTTTAATTTCCTACAGATTTCTCACAAAAATTCCCACAGTTTCTAGTAGCCATTTTCCACACATATCTGCGGTTTTTTAGCCACAGATTTTCAACGATTTTCACACTACAATTTCTCCCAAAACAAATTTTTCCCACTGTAGAATCTGTGGAAAAATCCGTGGAAAAAGACCGTTATCCACAGATTTCACACGGAATACTTCCATAGGTAATCTGTGGGAAATTACTGACGACTTTTCCACAGACATCATCGTTTTCTTTTAGTTTTTTGATATAGTTACATGTTCACGCATATATATCCGTATACTTGCACACAAAACAGCTATAGATACAATAAAGGTCATAAACGGACATACAGAACATATACGTGTAGATATCCACACATATACAATTGTTTTTCTACTAAAAGGTTATACCTAAACCTACACATACACTTGTGATACTCACATAAATAGTTACCTTAATAAAGAAACACATGTAATAAAAAACTACAAACACATATGAAGTGAGAATCAACTTACACCACATATATACAAACTTGCATGTATAGGCAATGGTTCATGTGGCATGTATTTACACAAGTACGCATTAGATAAACACATACATATGTAGTACCTACACAAATACATAAATATAATATGAAGTTACAAACATATATGAAGACTTAGATAGTAATGTAGAAAATTATAAGGTAAAAGAAATACAAAAACAATATATTTGTGGGAAATCAGTGGGTAAACTACCCACGAATTTCAAACGGACTTATAAGATCGGTGGTCTGTTGGAAAATTTTGTAAACAATATTAAGCAGTAAAACGGTAGCTAATCTGTGGGAAATTTGCGACAGATTTCCCAAAAAAAACTTGGTCAATGAATTAGTGTGTAACTTGACGCTAATTCGTGAGAAAATTGCAACCGATTTCCCACGGAAATTTGGTCAAGCAATTGGTGTGTAAATTGTCGCTTATCCGTGGGAAATTTCCCATGACTTTTTTCACATAAGAAAATTCGATGGGAAAAGACAGTTTTTATAGTAGTGTGGGAAAGTACACACATATTTCCCACGGACATAATCATTTTCTTTTATTTTTTTGATATAGTTACACGTTCATGCATGTACACATCTATATACCGAGATACAAAACATTTATAGATACAATGAAGGTCATAAACTGACATACGGAACATATATGTGTAGATGTCCACACCTATACAATGGTTTTTCGTTTAGATATTTCACACAAAAAATAGAAAAACAACATTTTGTGGGAAATATATAGCTAGTGACCCATTGATTTCCATAGACTGATTAAATAGTTACTTTATAAAAAAAGACTATATGAAATCCGTGAGTAATGGAGCTAGAATTTGCCACATACTTTTGGCCGTGGCTAATATGTGTTAAATGTACCACAAGTTTCCAAAGGACGTCTAATAAGCACAAATAATGTGAATATGGTCCCAAATTAGTGAGAAATTTGTGAAAGATTTTACACAAAAACTTGGTCAATAATTGAGTGCGCAAATAGTGAGAAATCCGTGAGAAATTTACGACATTTTTCTCACCGAAATTTGGTCAATAATTTTGTGTGTAATGTGTTGGTATCCTGTGTGAAATTTCACACAATTTTGTTTTCGTGGAAACATTTTCGTAGCAAAAACTGTTGGACCTTAATGTTATAGAAACAAAAGTTAAGGGCAGTTTAGTATATATGTATTTATGTAAAGTCTGTAAACCCAAGTTGTATTTGGGTTGGGTCGTCTAGTGTCAAAAAATAACC
Organism: Chrysanthemum lavandulifolium; assembly: GCA_022545495.1. Lineage (NCBI taxonomy): Eukaryota > Viridiplantae > Streptophyta > Magnoliopsida > Asterales > Asteraceae > Chrysanthemum > Chrysanthemum lavandulifolium. Next base: position 15,667,339 of record CM040240.1, on the reverse strand, counting down.
TTTTAGAATGGTTATAACATTTGGAATAAAAAGTGTCGATTACTTTCCCTCTTCTGGTGGTGCCACTTCAATTAGTATAAATAGGTATGTGAATCTGTGAAACCACATCAGTTGTACGTTGAATCAATACAATCGATCAATACAAATTCTTTGTGATAATTCTGTGTTTCTGTCCCAAATCTTTGTCCAAATCAACCTGTTCCAAACGCACCAACAACGCGTGAAGAAGATTTGGTCGAAGGCATTGAATAACATTGGTATCAAGAGCGAGAACGATTCTGGGAATCAATAAAGTAAGAAGGAAAGAAGAAAGAAGTATATGTGTTCATTCGATTGAAAAATAATCGAAATCTGATCAGGAGAAGACAAACCACCGATTGTGGTTACCCAAATCAAGAAGGAGTCCAATTTGGTATTCCCTAGATTTTTGTTTTTTGCTTTCAATCTAATTAGATTTGGGGTTTTAGATAAAAGGGAAAGTAAGGAACATATAAGTGTACAAGTCAAATTGCAAGAGGGTGCAAATCAGATTGCTAAGATTAGATTTTGAAAAAAGTATTTGTCTTTCTTTTCAATCATTTTATTTCATTTATTGATTACAATACAACATAGTAAGTAAGAAGAAAAAAACCTAGAATTTAAACAAATCCTTACCGTGGCAAAGTAATCAATTTAGAAAAATACTATTGTTTTTTTTTTTTTTTTTTTTTTTTTTTTTAAATAAGAGAAACCCTTAGTGTTTCACCCTGTAAGAGAAACCTTAATGTTTCACCCCGTAAGAGAAACCTCAGTGTTTCACACCGTAAGAGAAACCTCAATATTTCGAACAGTAAGAGAAACCTCGGTGTTTCAAAGCAAGTAAGAAATCACACAAGTAAGAAAGCAAGCAAGTACGCAAGTAAGTAAGAAAGAAACAACGTAAGTAAGAAAGCAAAAAAGTATGAATGAAGGAGAATCATCTACACCAACTCGTGACCAAAACATAGCACGTCAATGTCCAAAACTAACCGAAAAAAACTACACAACATGGTAAATTATGATGGAGACAATATTGAGGGCACATGGTATTTGGGGAACAATAGTTGCAAAAGAAGGAGAAGCAACAAATGAGAAAAGGGAAAACACATCAATGGAAATGATCTTTAAAACATTGCCACGAGATGTTTTAATGCAAGTTGCACAATACCCGACTACAAAGGAAGTATGGGACTCGATCAAAGTCAAGTATTTGGGAGCCGATCTTGTTCAAAAAGCACGACTACAAACCTTGAGGAGTGAACTAGAGACGCTAAGGATGAAACCAAACAAAAAAGTAAGTGACTATTGCGGAAAGTTATGTAGTATAAAGGCCAAATTTAAAGGCGTTGGTGAAACTTTGGAAGATAAGGTGCTAGTAAGAAAACTACTTAACTTTGTTCCAAATAAGTTTCTACCTATTGTGGCTTCTATTGAACAATGTCAAGATTTAGACAAAATGTTGTTTGAAGAAGCCGTTGGAAGATTAACTGCTTTCGAAGAACGACTCAAAAGTCAAGATGAACCAAAAAATTATCAAGACAAACTTTTGATGGCAAGTTCAAGCAATCAAGGAAGAGGAAGAAACTTTAACAAAGTAGGAAAAGGACGAGAAAGAGATACAAGGCAAGGAGAACAAAGCAAAAATAAAATGAGATGCAATGAATGTGGTGACTTTGGTCATTTTGCACGCGAATGCACCAAATGGAAGAAGAAAGACAAAGAGAAACAAGCACATCTCATTTATGAAACTGACGCAGAACTCACATTGCTGTGAAGTCAAGAAGACTCAATTGCCATCTATAACATTAGGAGGGTGAATGTTGGACCTTAATGTTATAGAAATAAAAGTTAAGGGTAGTTTAGTGTATATGCATTTTATGTAAAGTCTGTAAACCCAAGTTGTGTTTAGGCTGGGTCGTCTAGTATTAAAATATAACTATTTAGAATGGTTATAATGTTTAGAATTAAAATTGTCGGCTACTTTAAGGGAAACGGTATCCCTCTTCTGGTGGTGTCGCTTCAAGTATAAATAGGTATGTGAATATGTAAAACCATATCAGTTGTAAGTTGAATCAATACAATTGATCAATACAAGTTCTTAGTGATAATTATGTGTTTCTGTTACAAGTTTCTGTCCCAAACACTTTTCCAAATCAACCTGTTCCAAACGCACCAACAACCTGTGAACAAGATTTAGTCGAAGGCATTAAATAACAAAAACCAGTTTGTGTAGTAGTGTATCGTGGCAACGAAATGGATCAGTTAATTGATACTAATATAAGAGATCAAATTGATGGTCGTTCCTTACAAACATTCATAGAAACTGCGTACAGATGCCTTAGTTACAACATCAAGGAACGACCATCGATGAATAGGATCATCAAAAAGATTGTGGAAGCATTGTACTTTCAAGTAAGTATTTTCATTTAAATAGCCAGAAATCATGAATTTTAGAACATTGAAATCAAAACATTATGGGTGCGTAGTTGGGGGAAAACAGCCTTATTTTACATAAATGGTTTTGTAGAAAACAAAGAAAACAGAGACCCCGTTCAAGTAAGCGTTTTCCAACAAAATGATTGTGTTTATAATTTATATTGACAGAAGCACAGAGCTACTGATTCTACCATGCAAACATGGAGCCTACATTATGAAAAGCTAGAAGATCTTATAATTTGATTAAAGGATATCAACTTGGCCACATGTGACTTGAGTAAAACTTCTAAGATAGGTAAAGGTGCATTTGGTGTGGTCTACAAAGGAAAACTCTTTGAACACTGTAAAAACCATGAAGTTGCCATCAAACGCCTTGATAAGACTGGCCACCAGGGAAAGAAGGAGTTCCTAAACGAGCTTAAGTTGATTTTCAAGTTCCATCATCCCTTTCATAGGTTACTGTGATGAAGGTGATGAGATGATATTAGTTTATGAGTATGCTAGTAATAGTAGCCTTGACCATCATCGATCTCCAAAACAAAAATAGGAGACGTTGCCTAACATGGGTGAAACGCCTCAAGATTTGCTTAGGGGCAGCCAAAGGATTTGACTACCTTCACACGGGTCTTGGGGAGGTCAGCAAAGTTATACACAAAGATGTCAAGAGTGGTAACATATTGGTGGATGAAAATATGGAAACTAAGATTTGTGATTTTGGATTGTCAAAATCAGACTCCACATACATGCAACAACAACAACAAAGAAAACTTTACACAAAATTTGTAGGTAGAAACTATTACGTGGATTTTATTTATCACGAGAGTGGCATCCTCGGTACAGTGTCAGATGTCTATTCATTTGGCATGGTTATGTTCGAGATGTTGAGTGGGATGCCAGCTTGGCATCGAAGAAGCTTTGGACATGAAAAGCCACAACCTCTGATAAATCTTGTCAAACGATACTACGACTATGGAAAAGACTTGTTAATTGATCCCTAAATAAAATATCAGATCGATAAGAGTTCTTTTCATACGTTCTTAGAAATAGCGTACCAGTGCATTAGTTTTAATTAGGGGTGGCATTCGAGTCGTGTTCAGGTTAACCTATTCGCGGGTTGACGTGTTGTTTTAACCTCTACCTAAACACGACTCATTTATTAATCGTGTCAAGAAACTCAACCCTAACCCAGACATGCATAACATGTGTAACCCATTTGTGACTCGTTTAACCTGTTTAAATTAAGAGGTCAAGCGGTGAATAAGGTTAGTAGTTTGTCGATTTAACTTGTTTAAATGCAAAAAACGATACAAAGATCTGAAAAATGATAAGAATAACATACAAATAACTACGCGACAATTTCAATGATATTTAAATATAATCTTAACTTAATCATATATTAAGTACATAACATAGTACATTTAATAAAAATCCTACATGAAATCCAAGTTACATATTTTAATTTTAGTGGCTTATATAACTTAAACGGGTTCTCGGGTTGACCTTTTTAATACTAACTCAACCCAAACACGACCCGTTTATTAAATGGGTTAGATGGGTTGACATGTTTTTGTCCCAGACATGGTTATCCTTATCCCAAACCTGTTTAACTTCGTGTCGGGTTCGTGTCGTTTATTGTGTCGTGTCAAAAATTGTCACCCCTAGTTTTAATTCGAAAGAACGCCCTACAATGGAAAAGGTTGATGATAAGATTGAGGAAGCACTAGATTATCAAGTAAGGGTGCGTTTGATTTGTTATAAGGAATCACTATCAGTAATGTTAGGTCACCATATGTGTAACACAAGCATCAATATGTAGAAATAGAGAAGAAGAATGATCGGTTGAACAATACACAAACAAACACACACGTATAATATGGGAAAGGTTATGCGTAGAGGTGGAAAAGTAAATGAATTGAACAACCAACCCTCAAGTGAGGGTTATTACAAGGTATTTATAGGAAGGGTAGCTAGGGCAACACTCCTACTCCCTTCCTTTCCTTAATGGACATGGGCCTAAGCTTATGGGCCTTCTACATAAGCTTAAGCTAATAACAAACATAAAGGCCATAATTAAGCTAACTATTACATGTGAATCACTAACACTTGATTTAGGTTTAGGAGTGATTCCAACAATCTCCCCCAAGTGTTGGTGATGAATGAATGTGAACGGTTAAGGTGCTGATGTAATAGTAGCTTTGACGTCTTCTAACATTCTTCTTTCTTGTGAGAAGAATTACCTCGATTTGAACAATCTCCCCAGTGTAGAGAAATTGCTTTCTTTAAACAGTTCTGCTTGGACGTCATCTTAATCTTTATTCTTTGATCATTGTTCTTTGTGATGGTAGTGATAGTATGTTGTGGTTGTCTGCATCAAGTCTGCCTCAGGTCTGCTTCGTTGCTCCAGTGTCTTCCACGTCATTCTTCAACATGCTCACACGCCTTTGACGTTGGATGTCGATCGATGAAGTTCTTTAAGTCTTTAAACTTTGTAGATTCTTTAGCTTGACGAAGAATCATTTTGACTTTGTGTTGCCTTTAGATAGAACTTCCATTAGTGATGATGTTGGCATGAGCATGTGAAGAATCGCACGATCATTCCGCTCCGAGCTTCCATAAGAAGAAAACATAAGAAAGGTTAGTAATAAGCGGATTCCGCACTTACAAGTTTGAACTTGAGAGTGTTAACAAAGATAGTGTGAAAACACAACTCTAATTCTCATAAAGGCCGTTCTCGAACCGGAGTTCCACAAGTGAGATAACGCGATGTCTTCAAGTATACCTCAGCTCGGATGAGTCGCCGAGGTACACCGAAGCATCACCTCACGATCGTAGACCGCTTGAGACACACTAAGCGTAATCCACGGGAGTTACCGGTGACTGACCGTCGTGGTCGTTTGATGTTGACCACGCGAGTTTCCATTCAATCACCGAGGATCACTATTGTGAACCTCTCATAAATGTTCTCGACAGATTGCTAAGATCCGTGAATGACTCGATAACGCACCACCGATGTTCTTATTGTTGAACACCAAGTGATGAAATGTCAAGTGTACCTAAGAGATCTTTGATGAATCTCGTGGCTCTAGACTCAATAGTGCGTTTTGGTTTTCCCGAGCGGAGACTAGGGAGAGGGTCTCCTTCTTCAATATCGCAATCTCTAAGAGAAAGCCGATAGATTATGTAGGGTTCCCAGAGAATGAAACAAGCTTGCTGAGAGAAACTTGAGTGGCTAAGAAGGTCTAGTGCATGCGTCGGTGGGTCCATGACGACTTTTAATCTTCAATACCGGCGTCACTAAGTGACAACCAGTAGCATATGCATTGAACCCGGTGTCTGCCCTATGTTAAATAATTTGGAGGGCTATTTCTTTTCACCCTTTTCTTTGCATTTCTTTTTAATTCTTCAACTCCTTCTTTCTCCGATTCTCATTTTCTCCTTTTTATAATCATACCTAAGGACTTCTAATTCTAACTATTGGTATTGTCCTTGGGTAGATCCCTTCGGCTCTGGCGGATCATAGGACGGTTATTCCTAAACTTAATCACCTTATAACTCCATTGCCATAAAACCATTTTTTATGAAAATCTCACAAAGTGTTTGTGAGTGAAAAACATGTTTGAACACTTCAAGAGTTTTAGATTTTCAGAATTACTCCCCCTCCACATGTGCTTAAGAGTTTTTTTTACAGAAATCTGCATAGTGAGGAAAGAGCTCGCACTTTTGAATTGATCGACTCAAGATAGACAATTCCCCGAGGGACACGGTTATGTTGCATAGTTAAAGAGATACATTGTCAGCTTTTAGGTGACAACTAGCTCTAATAACTACCCTGAAGGTGTGGACAAACCTCGAAAGGTTTTCAAATCCGTCAAAGTTCATGTCTATCAAGAGCTTCTCGAATAGGTACAATTTACTTGGATAAGTCTTTGGAAGACAAATCTTTTCAATGTAAGACTGTTCAGATCCCGTCAATTCATGGGTTGAAGTCTTTTCACACGATGATTCAATAGCAGTTTCACAACATATTTCTTATCACATAATTTTCTCCCCCTAAAAAATGGCATATAAATGGTATTTTTCAAGAAATGTTGAGAATAAATATGACCATTTTGAGTTTTATGGGAAGATGACCACTGTGAATAATTTGTGAACAATGTTTATAAGTCAAATACTCCCCCTCAACAAGTGATATAAACGGTTGAGGTTTTGAAAATCATAAGGAGAAGTACTTGATCTTTTGAGCAAAACCTTTGAAAAATGAAAGGTTTGATAGGTTTTACTCAAAATTAAGAAGCTTTCGCTCCTTTTATAGGATTGTGGCACTGAAGCGTACCACAGGATCCTTTCTTGACAAGAACGGGTTGTACACTGTTATGTGTGCACAAGCCATAGTTATTATAAATCACACATCCAAATGTATATGAAATAGAAGCAGTTCAAGGGGTACCAGGTAGTCCATTGATGTTGCCAGGAGTGCGAACCAGGTGTTGATAGCCGGTGAGATTAATCCTGGGACGACCACCAACAAAGCTCTCTAATGTTCTGAACTGATCCCTTCGATACAACCGTTCATCAATCATGGTGATGATCCTCTTCACATCCCTTCTTTCCTGAGAATTCCATCACTTTTGAGACCCAATTCCTTCATATATCGCCTTCAACCGATAAGCCAATCCATCCCTAACCTTCTTCAATGTGTGATCCCCAAACTTGTGAAGATCTCGACACGCCATCAAGCAGTTTCGTTGTAGTTCACTACGGTAAATTACACCGAATGGTTTGCTGACGAGGGTGTATTGTGGAAGTTGGTTGATGTCGAAAGTTCTAGCCGAGGTCCGTGAAGTTGACACGGTCCGATACGACTCAACAAAGAAGTTGTAGATCTTCTATACGTTCTCGTATGACTATGCTTCGATGAATATGAACAAAAGGACTTGATGTATGCACGTTGAACTTCATCGAGAATTGTATCATGCGTCCCGTACTTTGGCAAGATACGATCTTCAATGTCGTTGAGAGACAAATTAAAGTCGACTTCACCGAATGCATAATCTCTTTCGTCTTGTCTTTTGACCACAATATTCTTGACAAAAGTGTAGTCCCATTTAGACAAAAGGTCAACATGTTTAACAAAGAACGATTCCTTTAGTCTTGAACACTTCATGTGAAGACTTCGAACTGGCGACACGTAGTAGATTCATCGGCGCTCCGCCAATGGTGAATCCCATACATTTCATCACGGTCATACAATTCCACATTATTGGAAAACATGTGGGTAGCCTTTTCCTCGATGGCTATGCAGTTAGAGTATATGGCTGCCGGGAACGGAAGTGTCAGTGATGTAGCGTATTTCCTTGAACCATCACTGCCGTGTAGAAGAAATTCCAAGTCATTGTTGAAGAAGTAGCGAAATGGAATCTTAGGCTGATCTGGTTGGCCAATTGTTGGTAGAGGTTTAGACCAATCGGTGTAGTAAGGAGCATTGTCTTTCCTGGAGAAGTCGATGTTTGCTTCAGGGTTGAGCCAATGAATGTTGTTGGACATGGCTCGTGCTATGTTTTCAAGGTGATACTCAACCTCGATGGCACTTTCCGAGCTGTCTTTTAGCAGTTGAAAAGCTTCATTCTTGATTCGTTTCAACTCTGATTTCGTCATCTTCTTTACTCGGAACTTTTCTTGCAATATCTTTGCATGCTCCAATGTACTACCGTCTTCCAGATCTTGACCTTCAGGTGGGTAGGGAGTAGAATTAACAAGTGTAGAAAACCAGTCTTATTCATCGGTGTCATCTTCATCTAGCCATGATACGACGTCAGCCTTAGGCGCCTTCTTCTTCTTTTCTTAGGCCCGGATGAGGATTCGGTTTCTTAACTTTGTCGGAAGAGGTGGGTTGTTGTTGGGGCTCATGGAATTCCTCATCGTCACCACCCGTATACTCAAAGTGATCACCGGTTTTCGAGTGCTGGGTGGTAACTCGAAGAAGAATCTCGAGGTTTTTCAAGAGAAGAGCGAGGAGGAGACCTTTGTTGAATGGAGTCCATTGGGGTGGAGGTTGCATAGAAGATGATTCACCGACTTTTTCGGTGTTTAGGCTCGTCATTCTAATCCCGATCCTTATCTTCATTGTCGCGTGGATGCTTAGGCCTTTCACTTCTTCTCTCGCATGCCGATTTTAGTTGGTATTCCAAAGAATGCTTCAAACAATTTACCTTCGTAGGAGGCAAATGTTGCGATCGTTTCGACATTTGAGCTACCAATCGGTTAACCAATTTAGCATCCGAGAAGATTATGGGATCAACAGATTGATGTTCACATGCATTGGAGTTGATTTCATAGTCTGTTTGGCGGATGTAAGAGATTCGGATAGAGTTTTTAGGTGAACATCTCCTTTGTAATTCCGTGAACGATGTCAAGAAGGAACTTGTGAGTGTATCGTTTGATCATCTCGTCCATTTTCCCTTGAAGATCATCTTTCATGAGCTTCGGACATATTCCCTTTCAACTTGCATCTTGTCGTTCTCATCATGAAGATATCAGATCGATCGTGAATAAATTCATTTTCTTGTAGAGCACGCCTTTATTTCGACTGCTTGACGCCTTTAACGATTCGTGTCTTAGCTTGAGAGATCCAAGATGCAGTTGGCTTCTTTACTGATTTGGATGTTAATTTGGTTGATCTTTTTGATGGTGGTGGTGAGGAGTGAGAAGATGAATCCGATGATGATGAGATGTGAGAGACTCCGGGTCCTTTGGTGGTTCAGAAGTTTCCTTATCTGAGCGTGTAGGACTATCCAGAAGAAACGTATCATAATCAACATCTTTATTTTTCTCGGACTTTTCAGTTTCTGGTTCATCAATGTCATACTCAATAGTATCTTCCACGCGCGTTTTTTGTTGCTCCAAAGTGGTGGCACCAGATCCCTTATCAGGTTGATTAACCGCATCAAGATTTGGTATAGGTAGAACTCCACCACTTGACCCTCCGGGGCCACCCATTTGATCCTTAGCAAATTCTTTCGCAACGTGTTGGAGCCTAATGATTTTGAACTTCTTCCTGTATGTTGTATCCAGTTGCTCTTCATCTGAGCTTTCATCTTCAGGCTCAATAACTGGAGTCTTTCCTTTGCTTATATCTGCTGGTGGACTAGGAGGTTTTGCTACTGAAGGAGGTGCTTTGGTTGCAGATTCAGAGTAGAAGACCTCTTCGTCTGATTTTGTATCTTCAGAGCTTTCGTCCACTAGCTTTCTTGGCGGTTCAGGCTTTGGCACGGGAATGGGAACAGCTTCCTTAGAAGGAAAAATCCTTTTTCGAGGAGGATTCCTCTGGGGGAAGTTCCTCTGACTCTCAGTACTTATAGCACTTCCTGCACTTCCTCTTCCGGTTTTTCTTGTAGGCGTGCGGAAGATTTTTCATCAAGAAAGCCAACTTTGTTCTCTTCACGACTACCAAATATCTTTTATAAGAATAGAGCTTTTGAGTTCATCCGAGAGAGGATATCCGGCAACACAAGACCTTGTTTCTTGGTAGTTGACTCCTTAAACCGATCGCTAGAGTGGGTTCGGACATCACGTCGAGATTGTCGTGGTCATTGATTCTTTGGGGATATCAAGGTTGTATCCAAGTGCTCGTTGAATCAACAGCTTTGTATATCCGATATAAGGAATCTTTGAGCCAAGCTTTTTGAGGAATGTCATCATGTCATCCCATATCGAGCTTCAACTTCAATGTGCTTCATGTTGATCAAAGCCCAAAGATTGGCGCCCATGAGCTTGGGATGCTCATAGCCACCGTCACGACCGTAAATGATTTTGTGATGATGATATAAAGAGTTCTCCAAGGTGGGAATGTTTTAAGATCCACGTGTGAATGCTTAGTGATAACTCCTGAAGCATCGTCATACCCAATATCAATCACGAATTGCAGAACAGTCTCTTTAGTTGGTGCAGCAGAGTATTCAGTTGGTATGATGTCAGAAATGAGGAGGACAGCCCTTAAATCTGCAGGAGTGAAGGTGAGTTGCTTGTGATTGAGCGTCACCGTCACAGCATTATGTCCTTTGATCTTTTGCATTGTAGTCCAAAACTGTTGAATGTAGATCTCAGGAACAGTAGCAGAGTGGGAGAGCATGTTCTGATATGGATGGTTCTTCAGAATATCCACAGCAATCAAGCAAGAAGACTCTGAGCAGGTGAGAGTTTCAAAGTCAACACGAAGGTTATTCTTTACAATCTTCATCGGATAACCGTTTGGGAAGATATCAGAAATGGTAAGAACATTTGGTGCATCCACATTCATCTGAGCGTCCATGTCAAGATCTGAAATACATTTAGCCAAAAGAACCAACATATTGAAAGACATTATGTTAGTCAACAGATGGTTTTATTGTCTAATTATTGAATGTGATGTGTCAATGATTGTTACGAGTCCAAATCACTTATTTGTCCAATAGTCTAATGAAGTCGTGATAAGTTTCGTAAGTTAGTTAACTTTAAGTTTTAAAATTTATGTTATCACTTATTTTTCACAACATATTAAACGTTTAAGCTTATTAGTGACATTATTGGTTTCGTGACGTTATGATTTATTTATTTACAAGTTTGCACGCGTAACAATTCATAATGAAGGTTTAATCAAGGCTTAGGCGTAGAAATGGTAGCTTATGCGTAAACAGAGTAATATACGCCAGAAACGCAAGCTTATGCGAAGGATCCCGACTTACGCGAAGAAATATTACGACAGGAAAAGGGACCTTATGCGTGAGCTTACGCCAGTGGCGTATATAAACCTTACGCGTAAGGCTTACTCGTAAGAGTAGACCTTATGCGTGAGGTCATTGTTCGCATATCCTTCACGTGATACGCGTAGTCCCTTATGTAGAACCTTACGCGTAAACGTTACGCGAAGATTTCTCCTACGCATAACATGCTATGCGTAAGGTGATCCTTATGCGTAGATGTCTAACAACCTTGATTCTGATTTTTACGTGTAGCAAACCTGAAATAAAATCATCATAGCATCAATTTTAGCAATACATTCATTCTATAACAGATCATGGCATGAATACTTATCAAACAGTTGACACGTAGAAAACCTTATGCGTAGAACTTAAACCCTAGTTTCAAGAATTACGCGTAATAAATCTAGCCATGGAAATTGCACCAAAGTTATTCTGGTAAGTCTAAGATGCCTATTGAGTTGTCTTAGCCAAGTTTTAACATCAAATGTGTCACGAATCAAAAATACCCAAACCAAATGAACATAAACCCTAAATTCCAATTTATGAATCATTAGTGTTTCTGGGTGAAATCTGGGCCTAGATATGATCAATTCAACTTGACAACAACCTCCTACAACAATCTTTTTCACCAAAAATGTTCTCATTTGAAAATACCCAAAACGACTCATGAACCCTAATTTTAAAAAACAATCAATTCATGTTTCTGGGTGGATTTTGAGGATAAACATAGTATCATTGATGTTATTCAAACGTTTTGACACACTTATTTTAACCACAAACACACACCAATGATTGTGTGTTCATACGCTTATGCGTAGAACACATAATCACTCATATCTCACGTTTTAGCCTTTGGATTTGTAAAAGATTCAAAACCATTGTTTGTAAACATGTTAAGATTATGAAACAACTTACAAATTGATGATCCAAAACATGGATTTGTTGAACGATTTTTAAGCGTAGGATATGGTTGGTGGAATATTAAATGTGATGAGTAAATGAATTAGGTGGGTAGTTTTATTAAAATAACTTTAAGATTTTGACAGTTTTAGTCCCTCCACCTTTTTCATTTTCATCCAAAGCCTTTAACTTCCATTTTGATTACCAAACGAAGAATATTTGGAGATAACTTTGACGACACTCCCGCTCGACTTAAGAAATAATGAAAGTTTATAAATTTAGTCCGAGGAGTGTCAGAGACCAGAAATGTGACCACCATTATTAAAAGAAACAACCGGAAATAGGTAACATGCAAGTACATGGTTCTTTTGAAACAGTTAAGAATTTATTTTCTCCCCCTCAACACTTGATCAGAAAAATACCGAATTTTGAAAGATTTGAGTGTTGACGGAAGAAATGTACTTGCCATGTTTGAAGAAGTATAGATAGAAGAATATTTTTGTTGTTTTATCTTATTTTATATTTTTATATTTTGTTTTTGAAAAAATATTTACAAAAGAGGTTTTGGTGTTTGACTGGTTTTTAAGAATGTTTTAAGAGTTCATCCAGTTCCTCTTGAGTCAAACACCGCATACCAATCCGGTGGACCAACTCATTAAACCTAGCGGGAGGCAAGGCTTTGGTGAGTAGATCTACCAATTGGTATGATGTACCCACGAAGTATAATTCAACTGTACCATGTTCCACGTGATCCTTGATGAAATGATAGCGAAGATCGATGTGCTTAGATTTCGAGTGCTTGATTACGCTACACGCGTCGTTCGGGGTCAAAGGAACTTCCTTTTCGTCGAGCAAGTTTTTCAACACCCTAGGCAGTGAACCTAATCGTTGTAGTGTACTATTAGGGTAAGCCACGGGTGTTGATATCGTTCTCTAGGGGAATAGGAATGCTAGTGAGAAGTTACTACGCTAAGGTTGGGGTTGAGGAAGTTTATTTTTTATCTTTTTATATTTTTAAGAAAAGGAAAGGTACGGATCTCAGGGTTTGAATTTGGGGGGTTGGTATTGCTACCGATTACTCTACTTATCTAATTATCTAATCTAAGGTGTATGTAGTCTATGTCTAATTATTGTGTACTCGTATGATAGTTTAAAGATGTGTTTACTTAGGTTTTACTACTCCTTAATTATCTCCTATTGGTGGTTGAATTGTCACGTCCTTATTCTTAGTTGCGTTGTGTGTCTAAGGTTGTAGGGTATTCGCTTTCTCCCAACTCTTTGAACTTACCAAAGGGTCTCGCCTACAAAACCCACTAGGATAATAAACTCTTACTCTAAGGCACTCTTTGGATGGTTTAGCTTACAACTACTCAAGGAGTCATATTCTAAGGTTCACAAAGATTTAATCAAGCATTAAGTACACAACGAATGACCTATCGCATTACTAGATCATTAATCAACTAAGATATGAAACAACCAATCAATATTCAATAATTAAGTTTCATATTCCCTAAGCAAACACACAAGTAAATTAGCCGGACATGGAGAACATGCAAGCATACACACAAATAATCAAAGACATAATTGTATTAATGAAGTAAAACACTTATCTTGGTTCGGTTTAGGTTTTTACTCCAAAAGACTACACACCAATACTGAAAAATTCGGATTCTATATATAAGATTACACATGCGACGGCGTCACCTTATGTTTTGTGACGCCGTCGTGTCGCCGCCATTAGGGTTTCGCCTTGGCCACGTTAGACTTGCGACGGCGCCACCTTATGCTTGTGACGCCGTCCTCTTCGACCGACGCCGTCTGGATTGCATCTAGGCCGTCCGAGTTGCGACGGCCTACTCTTTTATAACTTGACGTCGTCACTTGAAAATAGGAGTTTTGGCTTCGTCCGTCACAAAATCCTCCGACGGCGTCATAGCTAAGCGATGGACGCCGTCACCTTATGTTTTCAGCAGCTTTGAGTGTCTCGATTCTGACTTTGGCCATTTTCTTTGTATATTCACGCCTTTTCGTCCAAATAAGTGCCATTCCAGCATTTTGCCTTCTTTTTGGGTAAAGGGGAGTAATCCTGCACCCTGGTAAATATATTAACCAAATAAACGTTTTAGTACTATGTATATAAGTGAAATCCCATATATCAGCCCGTTACATAGGCATAGAGCTTACATAACAAGATACTTCCTATTTTCTAAACAAGAAAACAAACCACTACTCAAATGATAACAAATGACACAACGAATAAGATTACTTCCTAGGACCTTGAAACTTTGTGCCATACATGGCATTAAAGGCATCCAAATTCCTGTGAAGATCACGAACTCGCTTCGCATAGTCATCAAGTCATAGTCATCATACTCATCTTCAAACTCTTGGCCACCACCAAATATATTAGCGACTCATCAAATGGGTTAGCAACAACCTCATCTTCGTAATCGACACCTCAATCTCTCCCACTTTAGAAAAAGGGTTAGCTCTCTTAGTAGAAGAGGTAGACGGAATAGGTTGACCATCATCATCCACAAGAGTAGCTTTCCCATCAATAATTAGTTTTTCAAGCTTACCAATTTTCTCAACTATGGGAGTAGAACCAACATCTATTGTTCCCATTGAATCACTCACAAGCGGAACATGTGATGTAGAACCAGTCTTAATCAACTCATCCTCATTAACCTCCATTGTACAACCAAGATCCACATCTCATCGTCCATATTAAGAGCATCATACCGATTAGACGTAGTGATCCGGTTCCACTTGTACTAGCCACATTAGAATCCATCGTCTTACCGACATTTACTTTCTTGGGTTCAGAGGAGGCTTTTGGGCGATATTCAAAATGCTTGCCCACCACAGTTTAGTAGAACCTCCTCGACCGGATTTGGCCCAACTTGCTTTCCTTCTTCTTATTGTTAACAATCGAAAACCATCACTTACGTTCTTATGAGGTTGAGCATTCGAATCACAACCTTAGGACAATCCACCAAAGTATGTCCAAATACCGACATTTCTCACATCTAGGCGGTTTCCATTCATAATCAACACGGATCTTCTCAATAGTCGAACCCGTACCATCAAGTAAAGGAATCTCGACAAAGGAGGCTATCCCTAAGAACCTCATCCGACTTCACTTCAATCATACACCTAGCAAAACTACTACGGCCCCAAGATTCTTTGCACATTTGACTAGTAAAAGCATCTAACCTTTTGGGCGCACTCAATCAATGTAGCAAGAAGACCGAGCCCGCCATCGAAAACATAGCTAAAGGAACATCATGGAATTTAACCCACACCGGAATATTAGTCAAATCCTCTTTAAGCAAGTTGGTGTTCAATGTCCATGGTTTAAGAATAATAGGAACATTACGAATCAACCAAGGACCATTATCAAGAACATCATCAACGCCTTTTTTCGAATTAAACTTGAAGAAGAAGAATCCTTAGCGCTCATCATAACCTTTGTAAACCATACTTAGCCCACGACATGCGAACATAATAGTCAACAACAGAAAAGCAAGGCGTTGACCAAGGAAGTATCCGTAAAGAGTATTCTCAAATTTCATGTTCACCTCTTCCACCACTTTCATTGGGACCGAAAGGTCAACATCATCCTTCTTTTGCTTTGCATTCTAACCTCCGAAAATTAGACACGTGTTTCTGGGATTCATTAGAAGCAACACCCGCGTAAGAAACCGACTTAACTCCATTACCACTAGTAGTAACAACCTTAGGTGCATTAGGATCAGAAGTAACACTATGCTTAGTACCATACATCTCGGATTGCATAGCCACATCAAAACTCGACGGATGAGTATTTGCTGAATAAACTTTAGTACCAATCGACTTAGATTGAAGCCCAATACCACTCGAATTGTTCACATCAGAAGATGAAGCCATCTTAGCAATATCACTGTCAATTTTATTCATTGCTTCATCAAAGTTCTTATGCGCATTAGCAATCAAGTGCTCCACATTAGGCTGTTTTGAAACATTAGAGGCCGAATCAGAAGCATGTGGATCATGGCATTGCTCCAAATCATCCAAAACAACCTTATCCTTAACCGTATCCAAATCGGAAGCAGGTACTTGCTGAGAAACATCGGCGTTCCCAGTTCGTAACTCTCCATAACACGTAAAAATCAAACCCTAAATCATCAGAATAATAAAATAAGTCGCATCAAGAAAACAGAGATCCACGCTATCAAGTAACGTTTTGTAAACCCTAGTCGGATAAACTAGGGTTTAAATCATAATCGACCATCAATCAACCCATAACCATGCACGTACAATAAAATAATCGCCAAATCAGTTGTATGCACGCTTTGAATATTAAAGCCAAAAACGAATCCCAACTTTATTTAAACCGACCCTCTATGATCAAAAAAGTAAACAATAGATATAATGAATCGTAGGGAGGCTGATAAAGCACCGACCCACAATCAAATAGACAATAAAATATGTAACCACTAAGATTGAAGAATGATTTGGGGTCCTAGAAGGTGAAACGTTATTGGCTGGAGAGAATTAAGAATCGACTTTAGGGTTCCATGTTCCACCGACTCTTATCTAAAACCAGCTACCTATTCGGCCTCTAATGTTCCAGCATTTTGCCTTCAAGAGACCTAAAAAGTGAAAAGGAACGATATTAAGCAATAACAGATATAAAAGTGATCAAATAAGGGCTTAAACGACCCCTCAAAAAGGTACCTTTTAAAACCTTATCAAATATCCCTACACTTGGTATTTGCTTGTCCTCAAGCAAATGTGCTTTTAGCCAATTAATTTATAAGTTAGAGGTCATAAAGCATTGGTTTAAAACAGTCCACAACACATATAAGCCCAGCAAAAGTCATAACAAGCACGGAAATCACATACTAGCACCTCTCATGGGGTGTTTGGATACTCACATCTCTCTCGGGTGTATATGAAATATAACAAATTGGAAATGGAAGATAAACACTCATTAACCGGTCCTAGTACATAGATTGCCATAGGCTTGAGAATAGATCATACCTCCATCGCTTTGGCGTAAGCACCTAGGAAAGACTATCAAAGAGGTCTTTAAAGGGTTGTAACGTTAGGCTTATGGTAGGGAAACAAAGGGTTTGGTGGGATAGGCTATATAGTGGTGGCAAGTCAAAAATCTCTATGTTAAATGCATACGAAGAATGGCGTTGCTAAGCCGAGAATCGACACTCTAGACTCTAGCTAACTGAAATAAACAAACATAAATTTAAATGATAGATGCAGGATGGTAGCCTTTTTTTTTTTTTTTTTTTTTTTTTTTTTTTTTTTCTTTTCTCTTTCTCTTTTTTTTCGATTTTTTTTTTTTCATACACTTTTACTCTACCATCCTCTACGGTAACATCAAAATGATAGGGATTTATAGGCACATCCCTACACTTGAGTTTTTATTACTCTAACACTAATTTGACCCCGAATTGAAAAGATCAAAACACTTGGGGTACATTATTATGCAAACAAAGGGAATTTGAATTTAACGTTCCCTTCCTGTCATTTCATAAACTTTAACTTTTCCCATGAATCCCAATCGTCCCAAAATCAGATACAAAGGATATGACTCGACTTAGCAACTCATGCAAGCAACTAGATAATTGAACTAAGGGTTTAGGGTGATAACAATAATGCACTAAAAGTGAGTGCATACAAGGTAGGCTAAGGCGATTTGGGTGTATATTTGGGGGGGGTGTAAACAATGCTCTTCATTGATATTCGAAAACCGAAACATCACGAGAACCGCGAAAAGGATAGGCTCGAGGGTTTAACTAGGTGTATCGTGTACTAAAGATGAGTACAACGCAAAGGTGTGGGGAATTACTCAACCAAGTGGAAGAAGTAATTATATTACGGGTATCAAACAAGGGTTATCCTAATGCCTCTTATCATTTAGTTATTCCTAACTACACAAGTGCGCTTACTAGCGATCTCGGATGCATCACAAAACAAGTTCTAGAATCTAATATACTACCGGTTCACACTCGAGCATTAAAGATGAATGCTTTTAATTCCTACTAATCTAAGGGCGATCCTCACATTTTGGGTGGAATTTAGGTGGTGAAGGGTTTTGTGCTAGTCATGCAACTTCCTATCCGTGAGACGCTTTTGTTAAGACTAATGGCTCACTCCTATATATCATGAAAATTTTAAATTTGGTGCCAAAATTACCCTAACCGACATTTTCTCATGGTTTATTACACAAATACAATTGGACAAAGCAAATAATCAAGGATGAGCATAGTTTCAAAGTTCCCGTTTTATTTTCCCTCCCTACACTTAAACTGAACATTTTCCCCAATGTTCCCCGAAAGTATCAAAGGTATGATAATGGAAGGTAATTAAAAACGAAAGAAACTAGTACTCCCCTGATTAGCTTGGTAGGATCCTTGTGTGAAGTAGTGGTTAAATCCTTTCCAAGAAGAATTTATGCGTGAAAAGCTCCTTCCAATCTTATGTATCTTCTTCTTGATAAATTAAACCTGCACACTTGAAGAAAACAAACGAAACCTTCGCGTAAAATTGGCGGTAATAATATATATAAGACTCGATTTAAACTAGGATATAATGCTTGTGGAATGGATGTTTACGAATATCCGGAAAATTAAGACCGGAAAATTCCAAAATTTATAAGTAGCTCGAAAACGAGAAAAAGTAATCTCTGCTTTTACTCCTTCTCGACGCCAGTTATCCCGACAAAACCGGTCTCACGATTTTCGGAAAAATTCGAAAACTTGCATCTTTAGAATCTGGAAAAATTTCGCAAAATATCCATTATGACTCGATACAAGCATTTGACTCGAACAAACACACATATATATCTTTTAGTTAATTGTTATTCTCATGTTTACGCTTTCTTTTGAAAACGTGTATAATCCTCCTACACTTATCCCTTATGTAAAATACCTTTATATGCAATTAAGACGAGGTTAAAACAAAATAAAGCATTTTTACAAATTTAAACATGAGAATAAACAATCAATAAAAGACATATGACACTAACAAGCAAACAATTAAGCATGGGTTGCCTCCCACGAAGCACTTTTCTTTATTTGAGAGTCTTGTAGCTAGACTCGTAGTCGTGCTCCTACGTTGCCTCGCTTTGCATTCTCAATGAGAATTTTATCATATTGACAAAATTTTCATCGAATCTATACCTAGGCCCTAGGGTCAAGAAATCCTTATAATAATGCCTCCTTCTTTCCCACATAAATTTATAACCTTTTTCAACATCGTCCTTGCTTTTGTCCTCAAAAGCTTTGATGTTGTCTCGTTCATAAATGGGCAGGTGGCCATATTCATTTGTTTTCCAAGGCATCCTATAAGTAATCTCATCGGTTCCTTCCTTAAACCTAACCGTTCCATCATGCTTGTTATGGCTCATTTTAGATGTTTCAACAAACGGTTTCCCTAGCACTACTTGGGATAAGCTATAGTCAATTACGCATCCAACATCTTCTAGGACCATAAAATCAACTAGGTAGGTGAAATTTCCTATAAAGACATGCACATCCTTGACTCTTCCCACAAAGTTGCATACTCCACCTGGATACTTAGGGTCTCTCCTAATATTAAGTCGCTCATTCATAATGTCATTGTAAACAGCAGATGGCATCACATTAATGGGAGATTCCGTATCAATGTAAGCGTGGTCGACACTCCTATATCCAATCCAAGTTCCTGATGAAAGTCCCGTTCCCAAGACAATGCACAATGTTCAACGTGAGTCACAACATGATTATTATTTAGATCCTCAAGTATAACCACGGAGTCAATTTGATTCTCAAAGGAAACCATAAGGTCATCTTGATCGTCAAATGTAACTACGGGGTCTAGTTGAAAATCGTCGGAATGAGATGTGGACGATTCATTTTGAACATTCGAGCCTTGCGGATTCGGATGTTGGCGAAGATATTAGATCGAGATAAATATGGTTTGTTCGGTACCGAGACAAGCCATCGTTGTCATACATTGGGCATGTGTCACTCATGTGTAATTCATGCATATTAGCCATCAACATAATAAATTGACACCGCAAGTCCTCCATATCATCATCCGAGTCTCATCGCCATAAAACTCGTTCTTGTCCGTGAGGGTTCCACCAACTTCATCCTTAAGAGCCAAAATAAGAGCCTCTTTGTGATAAGCACGCCCCTAGTCCTCGGCTTTGGGCATGCATTAGCCAGTGTCCTTCTCATTGCGGTTGTAGCATCAAGACCATTCAACCCATTCGAGCATTTCTGCTCCACCACTTGAGCTCATTGTTATTCCTACCCATAGCATTAAACCCTTGACCACCGCCCATCCGACGACCATAACCACGATTCTAAACTTCAACTCGTCCATTGTTCACAACAAATGATTCCTTGTGTTAGATGAGGAACGAATGCGATTGTTGGATTTGTTTGTATAACGGCCAAAAGCATTAGCAATCATAACAAATCCTTGTTGCAATGCTTCGAACGGATCGGATTCCTCATTAGCTTGACTATAAAGTGCCTGATCATTGTTGTTGTTGTAAGGAACCAATTGAGTTTGTTGAGATTGCTGTGATTGATCATGTGGTGTGATTGTGGCAGTTGGTTGAGGAGGATAACTGTTTTGAGCATACAAGGCAAGTTGTTGATTTTCCGGATGTGAAGGTGAAGCAATTTGAGCACGGAGAATCCTTTCCTTATCAACTTCCTTTTGATGAGGCTTCAAGTAATCGTACAACAATCCGTATGTAGAATGATGCTTGTTCTTCGCTTGACGGAGAAAAATGACATACTTTTCCCATTCGTGACCAAGACTACTCGTGAACTTAGTATTAATCGCAATTCTTGGCATGATGATACCGTGTTTATCCAAATCATTTATGATGTCCGAGAATCGATGATGATAAGACTCTAGTGTCTCTCCGTGTTCAATCATAAAGTGTTCATAAGCCAAGTAAATTTTGGATTCCATATCCTCCGATTGAGTGCGATCCTTTCATAAGAAGATGAATATGTTCCCACATCGCCTTTGCGCTTTTGAGCATCAACACATTGAAGAATTGGGTTTGGTAATCCTAAAAGATATATTGCATTGCAAGCTCATCGCCTTCATAGTGTAGAAGTTCTTCGCATTCAGTGCCGCAATGATAGCAATGTTTGATTGTTCATCTCTTGGTGGATTAGCATTTGGATCTCCGGCACAATGACAAGAGGCATCCGAAATGGACCTTCCAAGATAACCTTCTTTAAGAACTTTCCATGTGGCTTTTCGGATCACAAAACCTAAAGAACCTAATCACCCATTGATCGTAGTTTCGGAGTGAGCATTGGAGGTCTATCAGTGATCCACCTCATGAATTGATTGTTGGTCGCTTAAAGCTTCACACATCTTTGCAAACCAAGTGGGTTCCTTCATAGTGTTCCTTGATGGATGTTGATTGAAATCGTTTGTGTATGGTTGAACTTGAAGACTTGGTGGTGGTTGAACCATATGAGGTTGTGGAATTGCTGCAAGTTGTGGAGTATGTTGTTGATTAAATTGTTGTTGATAAATTGCTTGTTGTTGATTCCATTGTTGATGTTGTGGACTTAGTTGTTGTTGTCGTTGAGTATAAGTGTAAGGAAATAGTTAGAGTATGGTGGTTGTGACATGTTGAAAACTTGTGTTATAAAATGGATCTTTGTAGTCGAATGAACATTTGTTGATGAAGTATCCTTAGGCGAGAAATCACAATAAAGCCAAGTAGCACTTATGCGTAAAAACACCAAAGTTACGCGTAATGAAAGAGAGTTACGCGTAGGTTTAGCTTACGCGTAAGTAAGGAGAAAAACACTAAAGTTGTGCGTAAACAGTAAGTTAGGCGTAGAAAACTTAGGCGTAGGATTACCTTAGGCGTAAGACAAAGCTTATGCGTAACATGAATCTTATGCGTAACGTGTTCTCACGCGTAAGCTTAAGCTTATGCGTAAGTTTAGGTTTTAGCTCAAGTGATCTTTTACACTATCACAAAGGCAAAAGATATCCCAAGTCGACGATTTTCGTGCTTATCCAAGCAAGAAAACACGGAGTAAACCACTAAACCAAGATCAAACCAAGAACCAAGTTACGCGTAGTTTTAAGGTTTTGCTACGCGTAGACTTACTCGTAAAAATGATTGTTGCCCAAAGATGTTTCTAAACCAGATTTTTATGATGAAATAGCTTCAATATCACCAAAATAACACAAAAGTGTGAAACTTGATGATCCAAAGTGTCTAAAACAGTTACGCGTAGGAAAGCTGTCACGTAAAAAACCAAGTTCAAAAACGATGATCAACACGTAAAGGTTGAAACTTTTAGCCAAAAACACTTATTTTAACACCTTAAAACGTTGAAAGTACAAGAATCTTGGATTAAATAGTGTAAAAAATGTGTTTTTAAGCGAACCAAAGTATCACCGTATTCTTTACGCGTAGGACCAAAACCCACTTCAAAAGCAATACGTTCACCCAACTATTTGGCGATTGATACCACTGTTAGGTCACCATATGTGTAACAAAAGCATCAATATGTAGAAATAGAGAAGAAGAATGATCGGTTGAACAATACACAAACAAACACACACGTATAATATGGGAAAGGTTATGCGTAGAGGTGGAAAAGTAAATGAATTGAACAACCAATCCTCAAGTGAGGGTTATTACAAGGTATTTATAGGAATGGGAGCTAGGGCAACACTCCTACTCCCTTCCTTTCCTTAATGGACATGGGCCTAAGCTTATGGGCCTTCTACACAAGCTTAAGCTAATAACAAACATAAAGGCCATAATTAAGCTAACTATTACATGTGAATCACTAACACTTGATTTAGGTTTAGGAGTGATTCTAACATGTAACGGTATCATTATAAGGTGAAATGAAAATAAATATATCATTGTTAATAGTTTTTTTTGGTTTGTTAATATGGTATATGGGTTTGATTTTAAAGTGAGCCCATTCATTATTTTGTGTGATGATAAATAAATAAATTAGAGGGACCCATTTGAATTTAAAAAAAACCCACCTCTACCCACTTTAATAGATATATGACTATCAAATCATAATTTTGTTTGTGATAATAGTAAACCAAACATTTAATATCAATATTATATTCATTCCATCATTCTCATACACCTAAACCACACGCACCCTAAGTCTTTTGAATTTTTTTATTTTCCACGCATTTTTTGTACTTAAGCAAAAATCAAAATTAAACGGCCTTGTTTGTTTCATGATATTGAGTTATCTCAATACTTTTTTGTCTCTAGAGAGTTCATTTGTGTCTTTGTGTTTCGTTGACATTCTTAATAACAAGTCTATTAGTAAGATTTTATCATGATTTACAAGTTTTATTTTGGTAACGGTTATATGATTAGATAAACCACTTGGTTCCAATTTCGTAGTATATTTATGAACTAAGCATTTACGTATGTGCCATTATCTTGTGATAGGTAAAAGGCGATGTCTCAGGCAATAATGATTGAGAAAAAAAAAGGACGGTAATGCAATTTTCGCTAACTCACGCGGACCATTTATGTAATTTACTCAAAGGACGGTGGATGCAATTTTCGTAAACTCGTAGGGTAAAATTAGCATAGTACTCGCGCAAAGCAGCGGTGGTACCTAACTTATGAGTTTTTCTCGTACCTTGATCATTACGCGGTATGCAATGAGAGTTAGTATTTGACGGTTTACCCGTTTGATAATTCGAAAAGAGTAGATGCATGTTTGAATTTTCGTAAAGTATATTAATATAAATCCAGATATTCATACTTATAACTTGAATGTTTATAATAAAAATTACAACTATAATTCTGTATTATTGTAAGTTTGTAACATCCATTTTAGTACTAAAATTTAATGTGTCATTAGTGTACATTATAATATAATTATTATAATGTATAATTTAATTATATGAATTACTAATTATAGTAAGATGTGTAGGCTTAAAAAATTAAGACATCTTTTTTTAGAAAGTCCTAAATTATAAGGTAATATAGATAGTATAGATAGTCCTAAATACATTAATAAATGCATAACAAATACCCATTTACGAAAATAAACTTTGCGTACAGATTTTACGAAAATGAACTTTTGCATATGATCTGTTAGATTGAATTCATGACAACTTTTGAACCCTACACGTGTTTTTCATTTATCTAGGCGAGCTAGGGGCGTTGTCCGGGCGAGCCGGAGCGTGGTGGGCAAGTCGTGGGCGGGAGAGTGAAGAGTCGATGTTGGGGCGAGGTCAGAGGCGAGGCTATAAGCGAGGTGTTGGGCGTGATGGGAGAGTGGAGAGTCATTGCATTAGACGAGGTCATGGGCGAAGGATAGCTTAGAAAATTATTATGAACGACCTTGAGATGAAATTGAACTACAAGGAGGTTAAAATGTATGAAATTTTTTAATGTAGAGATAGCTAGATAGAAGCAAAAGACGGTAAAAAAATGAAGAAGTTGGAGAGAGAAAAAGAGTTGAAGAAGATGAAAGAATACAGAGAATATTATTTTGAAAAATTAAAGAAGTGTCCTCTTAGGTTTGAGTACCAATGCACTTTCTCTTTTCATCTTTTATTCAAATAATCAATTAAGAGTCCAGTTTTTGAGGAATTAGGTCAAATGTAGACTTGTACATTAATGTACTTAAATTATATACAAATGATGCTTTTAATGTTTTAGTTAGAGAATGGGGAGAGTGGCTAGGCGTATGAAAAGTTACTTTCAATTTGCTTACAAATTAATTGAGGCGTTTTATTTTGTGTTGGGCCGGAAAAAAAAGCTTTTTTGGGCGAGAATGCTACACAAGAAAAGATGAAAAGTATGATTACGACGTATTGTGTTCATTTTGTTAAAATATAAAAAAATGGTTGAATCCATAAAACTACTATGTATAAAGTTTATTTAGGTAATTTGCTTTTAATAGATAGTATAGAAAGTACTAAATATATTATAGTATGGGTTTGTCTAACATGTGCCCTAAGGCACAAGTTAAGCACATTAAAATGACATCGGAACCACAGAAAAGGACACAGGGATTCACATATTGTACTTTTCTGTGAATCTTTGTGTCCTTTTCTGTGGTTCCCAGTGTCCTTCGGTGTGCTTAACTTGTGCCCTTAGGGCACAAGTTAAAAAAATCCTTCTAATATAGATAGTCATCACAGGTTTTTCACTACACACATAAAAACAAAAAGTGTCAACATTAATACTCACATAAAGTAATTAGATGTCAACAATAAAAAAAAAAAAAACCCGTTGATCTCAAACAAAACACAATCATATGCAGTCGATAACACTAAAATTACCGAATAACGTCCATAAAATTAGAGTATCGCTTTATAGCACTTAAGCAATCGTGAATTTTTATTTAATACTTCCAAAAGTCAATACGTTGAAACAAAAGGGGTGACACAAACAGATCTAACCGAATGTAAAAGGAAGAATACCAACATAGTAAATGTTAATCAAAGATTCAATTTCACCGTATGTAACTTAGTGGACGCGGCGGATTCATCACAAAACTATCTTCTTCGTTTGAACTGTCATTTGGTGGACGAACAGCCCCAAATGTTGCAGGTTTTTCGCCCCTATTTTCATAATAATCTTCATATATAGAAGTGCCTCTGCCAGGACCAACATCTTGAAACGAAGGCGCCTTATGATCATGGTCTTGATTCACACCACGGGTTCCATCATATCCATAATACGAAGGTACTTTTGGAGCAACTTGTTCGTATGATGGGGGAGATTTTTCATTAGCATGACCATCGTCAGCAACTAGATCACGCTGTTCATGTTCAACATGTGAAACTGGTCGTGTTGGCACATTATCTGAGTACGATGGTGGCTTGACATAGGTGTCTTGGTTTTTTTCATAATCATCATTGATCTGCGAAGAGGGACGTGGCTGTGTGAATGAAGAGGGCGCGGGTCGGTATTCATCCATGGGATCTGATCGATCACAACCCGTTGAAATTTGTGTGAAATGTCGAAGGCGAGAGGTATTATTTATACAATTAAAGCTTGGATGAATGATTAGTCAATGGTCTTTCTTTAAAAAGCAAAATTGCTACTAATGTGTTTTCACACCTGTCAAAAGTGTCACTCATGGTTTCACTATCTTCTCGAGTATCACATAAGTAAATTAAAGAAAATAAAGTGAAACTAAAAATGTTTTGTTCTCGAATATCACTTACACAGTGTTCACAAGTTTTTTATTTAAAAAAAAGGAATGGAACAGAAAGGGAAATAACTCAAGAACAGAGCGTTAAGGTGGAAAAAGAAAGAAAAAAGAAAATAAAAGGTGATTTGGTTGATTTTGAAGTAAAATGTGTTAGCCTGTATTTTTATGTAGCTTGTATCATTATGTTTTGGGATCAAGCCCGGCTCTAGAATCTTCCATGTATCACAATATATTTGTACCGATCTTGTTTATGAAATCACAACAGAAAATCATTACCCTAATTGTCTATTATCATGGTATCACAACCTCCAAAACATATCGATCCAAAATAAAACCCTAAATACTCACTCGCCTTATTTTTTTATCTTTAGTTTTTTCTTCTGTTCGTGTTTGTTCTTAGGTAACAAACAAAGGATCTTGTTCTTTGGTAACAAGAGGTTTAATATATTGTATTAGTTGTTCTTGGTGACAAGTATTTCATCTGCTAGCTGTTGCTTTTCATTCTTAATACAGTTCCATACACTCCAACATACAAACCCTAACTAGTTTTATTTCCACAATCCTCCTGATTTTGTAACCATGACTGGATCAGAGATACCACCCACGCCACTCTCGGATAAACTCTCCCAAGTCACGTACCATCATCTTCTAACAAGGGTTCCCGTTAAGCTTGATATTGACAATTGGAATTATAGTTCATGGGAGTTCTTTTTTGAACAACTTTGCTATAACTACGAGGTAACCAAATACATTCATGGCTCTCCTAATGTACCTGATTCAAGTAACCCCCCTCCTCTCACACCGGAAGAACTCAAGGTAGACAAGATCGTGCTCTCATGGATTTTTACCACTCTTTCGGACACGCTTCAAGCAAGGTTAGTAGTGGCTCGTCCCAAGTCATCTAAGGAAGCATGGGATCTCATCACCGAAATCGTCAAGGACAACAAAATGTCACGTACTAATGCCTTGAAGGAGGAGTTACGCTCCGTCAAACTTGGTGACCTAAGCATGGAAGCTTACTTACAGAAGATTAAGTCACTTGTCACCGTTCTTACGAGCCTTGACTCCCAAGTTAACGACGAAGATGTTGTTCATTATGCTCTTGATGGTCTTCCCGACAAATATGATCAAGTGGTTGGCATTATGCATCACAAGGACACTTTTCCCAATCTTAAGACGGCCCGTACAATGCTTCTTACCGAAGAGATGCGGTTAAATTCCAAGGCTCTTGTACCTCCTGTGGACTACTCCTCATCTTCTCCGATGATACTTATAGCGGAATCAGGTACTTCTCGACGTCCCTCAAACCCTCAAGTAAAATATTGGCGGGCTTGCTATAATTTTCCTAAAGGTACGTGTAAATTTGGTGCGGGATGTAAGTTTGTTCATGATGCCACTGTCAAGCCTAGCTCGACCAGCTTTGAACCTAAAGGCAAAAATACCACTGAGGAATTATTGGTTAAGTCTTTGGGGCATTTATGTTTGGGGTCCACTGATAACGCATAAAATGAACATGTTTTTAGTAGCGTTATTGTTAGTTTTGTGCATGATAATCGGCTATATTTACTGATAACTGTTGCAAAAGTGCAAAAGATGCGTATTGTGTATGTATATGTAGCCAGGTATCACGAATGATGAAGAAATGAAGTTTTTATGCACATTTGGAAGATTCTCGAGGAAGGAAGTCGAGCTAGGAAGCTTTTGGATTCAATGATTGGGAAGCACAATGATTTCTAAGTATCTACAGCAAGGTAAGATCAAGTTTTGCCTTAGAAATCATCAGCGAGAGCAAAGAATCAAGCCTATAAGCAAAAAGTCAACAAAAGGTCAAATCAGCAAACACCCAGCCGTTCGGTCACAACCTGTAACCAGATCCGGGTGGGCATTTGGTCAAAACACAACCGATCCGGTTGCCATCGTAACCTATCCGGTTTCTCGCAATGCAGTTACACAAAGTTGCATTTTTTATTGCCTTAACTCCTCATAATCATTGGAGTCCGATCATTTCTTGATATTAACTTGTTGGGGACGTTTTTGGTCAGTTGAGCAAGCATATTTGGCTATATAATGAACCTAGTCCTAGTTTACTAGGTGTGACACAACCAAAATTGTAATAGTTTACACCTAAACTAATACCAACCATATTATTCATCCCAAAAGCTTAGTTCTTACTGAAAAATGTCCAGGAGCAAGGAGGGAACAATTCTCATCCATAGTTTTGGTAGTTTGAGTTGTCTTGTGAATCTAGGTGATTGAGGCGTGGTTGCTACAATCCACTAATTCTAATTCTTGTAATCACAAAAGTTTAGGTATTCTATGAACTTTGTTATGGAATTCTATTCTCTTGAATTGTTGAAATTACTTTGTTATGATTTGTGTTTAGTTATTATTATTATCATGGAGTAGTTTTGGGATATACTTGTGTGTTGGGATGTAGTTAATCATATTAGTGTTCTCAAAATGTGATGCATGTATATATGAACTTGTTTAAATGAGTTTGTTGGAAAAATACTAGTCTTGTTTTGATTTGTTGATAAAACATGTTTTAAGAAAAATGACCGAAAGGATTTCTCTTGTGTTTTATTCCAAAAAGTGAAGTGACAAACTAGTATGGGGATATGGTGATTGACAACCACTATGTTTGCTTATTAAAACAATACTAGGAACATTTTCATCACGAAAGGGTCGAAAGATTCGTAAGAACAAATTTAATAAGAACATGTTGCAAACAAATGGAATTTTTAAAGGATAATCATTGGGATAAGGACCGAAAGGATTACCTATATGTTTTTGTTCTTAGAATGATTTTTACAAACATATACCATGGTTGGGGGATCATTTGCTTATGATTTGTGTATCACATCAAGAGTATGCACCAAAACTTCATGAATACTATTCATGATTAATTATAAACTACACACAAGTATATATATATCTTATCATTGAATTTCACTAGAACATAATTATTTAAGGAAGCCTTGACAAGCTTTCTTGTTGGAATCTTTTCATACAAAAACAGTTTCAAACACAAAATCCCTTGGGACGATCTCGACTTACCAAACTTTGCTATCACGGACGAGTATACTTGCTCGTATGTGTTAATAGGTTAGACAGATAAATCGTGTTTATAAATTTTTAAAACTTGCACCAATACCAACACATCATCCACCGTATCAAATTCACATACCAATTTACCCAGTGAAAGTAAACATTCGCATGTACATGTTGTTTACTATATGAATCCCAACCAAGTCCACTTAACATTACACCAGGCCCAAGTCACTCGGTTAGCCCATCACCCACAACAGCCCCTCACCCTCGCCCTATTACCCCTGTCGGCCCACCATCTAGCTTTGCATATTATCTGGCCCAACCCACTGCCCCTCCAGCTTACTTAAGCCCACCACAGCCCCAACCAATCGGACCACTACAGTTTACCACAGTAACCATGCCTTTTGGTTATACGAGTATACCACAGGCCCAACAAGCCCCAACCGGGTCGACTACCCTCGGTACAATGGAACCCACAGGTACTTCGGGATAGGAGACCTCTTGCCACATGCCTTTACTACCGGGACCCTTCAAGATCCCGTTATTGGTTCCTGGAACATGGAAACATGTGCGAGCTCTCACCTCAATGATTCTATTACTAGTCTTAGTGAGGTTTTTAATACATGTATGTATCCATTTGTCTCTTTTGGTTTTGGTTATTCTATAACTGTCACTAATACGGGAAATAGCATTTTGCCAGCTCCTTTCAAAACCCTTCGCTTAAATAACGTACTTATCACCCCTCATATCGTCAAAAGTTTAACTTTTTTTCGTCAATTTGTTCGTGATAATAATTGCACTATTGAATTTGACGCGTTTGGTTTTTCTGTTAAGGATTTCATGACTCGTCGGGTGCTTATCCGATGTGATAGCATAGGTGATCTCTACCCAGTTACAGCTCCGTTTCCAATTCCTCATATCTTTCTTGTCAGTCAGCGCACGTGGCATCAACGTCTTGGACATCCGGGAAGTGAAGTGCTACGTCGTCTTGTCTCCAATAATTTTATTTCGTGTAATAAAGAGAAACCTCCCGTTCTTTGTCATGCTTGTCAGCTTGGCAAACACGTGAGGCTTCCGTTTGTTCGTTCAGAAACTATTGTTAATGATTGTTTTGACATTATTCACTCTGATATATGGACTTCACCAATTCCGAGTCTTTCGGTATTTAAATATTATGTCTTGTTTTTGGATCATTATTCGCATTTTGTTTGGGTTTATCCTTTACTTAACAAATCTGATGTTGTGTCTAAATTTGTCTTTTTTCGTAAATATGTTCACACCCAGTTTAAGCGTGAAATAAAATCTTTCCAGTGTGATCATGGTGGTGAATTCGACAACCGAAGCTTACACAAACTATTTACTGACAATGACATACAGTTTCGTTTTTCATGTCCGAAAACATCTCAACAGAACGGAAAGTCTGAACGCATGATCCGCACCATCAATAATCAAATTCGGACTTTACTTTTTTACGCAAATCTCCCTGCGACATTTTGGGTTGAAGCTCTCAATATGGCCGTTCACTTACTCAACATCTTACCTTCCACGGCTATTGCTAATGATATACCCTACACTCGCTTATTTGGCAAACACCCGAACTATAGCCTTTTACGAACATTTGGTTATTTATGTTACCCTCACACATATCCTAATCATAAACTTGAACCTCGCGCCACACCCTCTATCTTTTTGGGACAAGCCTCCAATCATCGTGGATATCGTTGCCTCGAATTACAAACCAATAAAGTCATTCTTTCTCGCCATGTTACCTTTGATGAAACAATTTTTCCTTACGACTCTTCTCAACCAACCTCGGCACCCACATATAATTTTCTGGATGACTCACCCGATATTATTCCTCAAATAATTTCATCCACTCCCGTTTCACAACCCAATGTACATCAACCTACAGATGAGCCAACAACACCTCCTACCCAAACCCATATGGCCCAACAAGATGAGCTTCCACATCAAACAACCACACCCAAAAATCTCACTCCACCTGCATCACCACCCACGACTCCACAACAACCTCCAACCCTAAATAACCAAAACACACCAATTATTCCAGACCCTCCCAACAACCTGAACCCTGTCTCAATTCATCCCATGGTCACACGCTATCGTGTTGGGACTAATCGTCCTACTCAACGCCTCAATATGCATGTTTTTGTTGTGTCGCCTTTACTGAAATCATATCATACTACGTTTAATGATCCAAATTGGCTCAATGCTATGTATGATGAATACAATGCACTTATTAAGAACAACAATTGGAATCTTTTACCAAGACCTGCTGACACCAACATTGTCCGTTGTATGTGGCTTTTTCGTCATAAATATTTGGCTGATGGCACACTTAGTCACTACAAGGCTCGCCTTGTCGCAAATGGGAGTACTCAACTTGAGGGGATTGATGTAGATGAGACCTTTAGTCCAGTTGTTAAGCCAGGTACTATTCGTACTGTTCTAAGTTTGGCTACTTCTAGACATTGGCCAATTCATCAGCTTGATGTCAAGAATGCTTTCTTGCATGGTAACTTATCTGAGACAATTTATATGCATCAGCCTACGGGTTTTAGGGATCCTGTGCATCCTGATTATGTGTGTTTATTACAGCGGTCTCTCTATGGGCAATTAGGGTAATGATTTTCTGTTGTGATTTCATAAGCAAGATCGGTACAAATATATTGTGATACATGGAAGATTCTAGAGCAGGGCTTGAGCCCAAAACATAATGATACAGGCACACGCTAACAAAATGTTTCCTCTCAAATTGTGCTGAAAATGTTTACTTTATAACTTCACTTTTCATTATTAAAAATAAACTTGGCTGCAGCCTTTTCAGATTCTAGTTACAATTAAACATAGTGTTGCTACAGTAAAATATAGTGATTTGTTACTGAATATTTTGTTTAGTTAGTTTTTATGCAAAAATAGAGTTAACATTTTTTTAGGTTGTGATGTTACCTTAGATTCATAATTGGCTAATACTTTGCTAAATATTTAGCTTTCAAGTAATGGATGGAGTTTATTGAAATGATATTTCGGTCATAAGAGAAACTCGTATGGCTGTGAAAAAGAAATTTTCTAGAGATGGCAAATGCATATGGCTGTGGCGGGTTAAGTAACGAGTCAAATTGAGTAATTATGTTGTATATTAGTGAAAACGGTGAAATACGTTGCTACCAAACAACAATAATCATTTTTGTTAGCGTTGCTCCTTTAGTTAGCATTTATTTAATTCTAAATCGTATAACAAAGAAACTTTATGACACAAGAAGATTAGTGCAGAGCATGTATTCTTCAATTTTCCTTAGAAATCAAGTTGCTTGGAGAGTATATATGTCATATTAGTACAGTGGTGATATTTTTAGTAAAATACACAAATATTACCTAAGAAGTAAGAACTCACATACAGTTTAACTGTTTAAAAAGTAACCTGGCAACGTAACATACATCGTTCTTTGAGCTAAAAGGATTTGAACAAGAGAAGGCATTTGTTTATTAGTGTTACACAACAAACATGTACAACCGCAAATCAATACTCACTGGGACGTGAAGATTGAATAGCTCGCGTCCATATATCAGAATCCAGAGAAGGCTTCACAAATGACAAGTACGTTTTAAATCCTATCCTCCTTTATAAAATCAGATCTATAGTTGCTTGTTAATATAATCGATACGAATTAGTTGCTTATCATTTTCAGATTAAAATGGTGCTCCTAGATATTTTCTTAGGCTGCGAGGTTGCCTTGGGTTAGTAATTTGTTGAAACTATTACTAATCCTATTTACGAATGCTACAGGTACCAACTATTACATTGATCCTATTTACCATGAAAGTGGCATCCTCGGAACAAAGTCAGATGCGTATTCATTTGGCGTGGTAATGTTTGAAATGTTGAGTGAGATGCCGGCTTGGTATCCAAGAAGTTTGGACATGATAAGCCACAACCTCTGATAAATCTATGGAAAAGATTTGTTACTTGATTATGAAAAAGATATGTTACAGTATTGTTACTTGATTCCCAATTAAAAGATCAAATTGATAACAGTTCTTTTCAGACGTTCTCGCATATCAAAGTATTGGTTTCAATTCGAAAGAACACCCTACGATGGAAACATCATTGATAAAAAAGAGGAAGTGTGTTGTTTATATTTTGTTTTAGAAGGCCAGATATAATTTTCAAGGAGTTCTAGCTTCGCGCATATGCAAGAACCCTAATTACCCTTTTCAAAATGAAGATTTTTTTGTTTTTTAATTTAGCGGAAACATTTATAGTTTCTAACCCAATTAAATACCTCATGGGCATGTAATCACTGACGAAACTAGGGGGTGTCTCACGGTATCACAGACCCTGATAGAATCATTTTTCGTAGTGTTAATTTTCGTTAAGAAATTGTGAATTTTCCTAATATATATAGGAATTAGTTTTAACCACTATGTCTTTTTCTATAAATATAAGGCTCATATCTATGTGTTATACTTTCTCACTAATCAGCCTATTAATGCTTAAATTCAAGACACTTAATAGGTATTTAGCTCAACGATACGATGATTAGAAGTTTGTAACTTGATAAAATAATATGATTTGATAAACCCTTTGGTTATTCATGAATCCTCCCATTTTTATGTGTAAGGTACAAAAGAAGGTCTTGATCAAAGGTGATTGATGGGTTATTAATTTGGGGCGGATTTGGAGTAATTTATCAAGGTAACCATAGTTTTTGTTGGGTTTAGCTGTTTGGAGAGAATAGAAGTAAGTGAACCGACGTAACTTTCACTACAAGAATCAGGAGAACAGGCGACAAGTAAAATGCCGACGCCACATTGTCGTCGGCACCATACGCTACACAAAAAAAAAAAAAAAAAAAAAAAAAAAAAATGCTTGACCAAGGGGAGGTGCGTTGATTTTTTTTTCAACATAATGCCGACGCCAGGGCGTCGACAACATAAAAGTCAAATTTGACTTTGTATTTTCAGGCAATTTTTTGGCGGGATCTTTTGGCGTTCACATCTTCCCGACGCCCGGTCGTCGGAAAGATAAATATATATAATTGCTGGGCGGATTAGCGTGTGATTATTGCTAATCAATTTTATTTTAACGATTCTGACGCCAAATAAATGGATTATTTATTTTGTTATTATGCCGACGACAGGGCGTCGACAACGTTACCAGCCAAAAATGACATAGGCGCCAAGTTTTCCGGCCAAAGCTTACATATATAATTTTACTAACATTAATTTTATTTTAAATAACAGTATTGGTATTAAAAAAAAGTAAATAATTTTACTCGTTTAACATGTTACGTATATAATTTATTAATTAATTTTTTTAACATGTTACGTATAATTATTTAAAAGTGTTCAATTTTAAATAAACTTATATAATTTTATTTGTTTACAGTTTAACCTAACCGATCATCCTCAATTCGGCAAAACACAAACAAACACAAAAACCCCAATCGTCAATTCACACAAAACACACATAACAGTGGTTGATTACACGCCGGAACAGGAGTGGACAATGGTTTTATCGTTGATGTATCTCTTTAATGAAGTTCTTAATACGTATATATGGAGCCGGAATTTATGATGAATATGGTTCTTATCAGAACATAGCCCCGTGGATGAGAGACCGGATTCTGGAATGGTTGAGGAAAAAGCTATATTACATACGCATTATTCCAACAACAACATCATTAACAACATCAACATCAACAACAACAATAACAACAACTACAAGAACAACAAAGACAACAACTACATACGAAGATTTTCCATGTCACCTAACAGCTTACGAAGTATTGCATCAGACTGACATGCGTGGTCGTCATGAATCCTTGCCATTTCAGGTCTTGCCTCCAACATCCTTACTCTTGTCTCTAGCACATGTTTTTGTGATTCCAACATGTTTATCCTAAGATCTTTGGCATTACAGTTTGAGCACTCTGTTGGTACAGATCCAGAACCTTGAGATGTTGAAGTAGAAGAGATTATTCTTTAATATTCGTCAAATTGACTCTTCTACATAAAATATCCGCACCCATGATCTTTTTGTCTGGGCTGTTACATAATAAGAAAATTATAAGAGATTACAACCCAATTATTTGTATATTTACA
This sequence comes from Chrysanthemum lavandulifolium, assembly GCA_022545495.1. Classification (NCBI taxonomy): domain Eukaryota; kingdom Viridiplantae; phylum Streptophyta; class Magnoliopsida; order Asterales; family Asteraceae; genus Chrysanthemum; species Chrysanthemum lavandulifolium. The sequence goes on along the minus strand of CM040240.1, from coordinate 15,631,866 downwards.
TAAATAAGAAATGTATGATTGTTCACCTTCGACAAAGGACATGCATAATATTGCCATCCAGATGAATTTTCTATATGTGATGTTCTTAGTCTTATATTTCCAGCTCCACAAGAACACATAAAAGGCTAATATGGTTCCATCTCAGGTTTTGAAATTTTTGTAAAGATAAGAGGTTGTGAGGTTGAGTGGTTTTGAGGATAAGAGGTTGTGAAATTCGTGTGAAGATAAAAGGACTATATAATGTGTTTGTCAGGTTGGTAGGAAGTTTTGGCGCCACTTTTTTGGTGGGAAATTTTGGCGCCATTTTTTTGGTGGTAAATTTTGGCGCCAATATTTTTAGCATGACCCGTTTATTGCATGTGAAATCGAGTATTTTTTTGGTTAGACTCGGTCGTTTAACCATAGCACCTAGACTCGGTCGTTTAACAAGTTACGTATAACCATAGCACCTAGACTCGTTCGTTTACCATGTTACGTGTAACCATAACATCTAGACTCATTCGTTTAACTTGTTAAGTATAACCATATCACTTAGACTCGGTCGTTTAACATGTTATGTATGACCAGAGCACCTAGACTCGGTCGTTTAACAAGTTATGTATAACTATAGCACCTAGACTCGTTCGTTTTACATGTTACGTATAACCATAACACCTAGACTCGTTCGTTTAACATGTTACGTATAACCATATCACTTAGACTCGGTCATTTAACATGTTACGTACGACCATAGCACCTAGACTTGGTCGTTTAATATGTTACGTATAACCATATCATCTAGACTCGTTCGTTTAACATGTTACCTATAACCATATCACATAGACTCGTTCTTTTATCATGTTACGTATAACCATATCACTTAGACTCGGTCGTTTAACATGTGACGTATGACCATAGCACCTAGACTCGGTCGTTTAACAAATTACGTATAACCATAGCACCTAGACTCGTACGTTTAACATGTTACATATTACCATAGCATCTAGACTTGTTCGTTTAATATGTTATGCATAACCATATCACTTAGACTCGGTCGTTTAACATGTTACGTATGACCATAGCACATAGACTATGTCGTTTAACAAGTTACGTATGACCATAGCACCTAGACTCGATCGTTTAACATGTTACATATAACCATATCACTTAGACTCGGTCATTTAACATGTTACGTATGACCATAGCACCTAGACTCGGTCGTTTAACATGTTACGTATAACCATAGCACATAGACTCGTTCATTTAAGATGTTACGTATAACCATAACACCTAGACTCGCTGCTTAACGTGGCAACATCGTCTGGAGATTTGCATGGATCTTTCATGGACCAAGACATATTGTTAGATGACAATCTGAAAGCCAAAATATGTGGTTTTGAATATTCAGTATTTATCCCCAGTAATCATCAGCCGTGTCAGCAGGTCTATAAGCCTGATATACATTATGAGGACATCGATACGGAGGACAGTGATATGGAGAACAAATATATGTATACTCACAAGGATCCCATTTACTTAGAAACTGGCTTCCTCAAGGCGGAATCGGATATCTACTCATTCGGTGTGCTATTATTCCGTATATTGACAAATTGGCCAGAGGCTTTTCATAGAGTGAGTAAAGATGGAGATTGGAGACTGTATACCAAATAGTCTCACTATGATGGTCCAACACTACTTTCATAATAGGCTAGACTCGGTAATTGATCATGCTATAAGAGACCAAATTGGCGGTCCAACTTTCCGTATGATTGAAGAAAATTACATGCAAATGCCTTAGTTACAACATAAAGGATCGCCCTACAATGGATACACTCGTCAAGACAATTAAAGATGCATCGGATATTCATGTAAGTCTTTTTTCTTTTTTTTTTTTCTTTTTCTTCTTCTTCTTCTTCTTTTAACCATGTTCTAAAAGATTTCGAGATTCATACACAACAAAATGCAGAAAAGTACTATATATGCATCATTCACTACTCAGTATATTCGGAAAAAGTACTTTCTCTGTTTCAAAATTATTGTCAGGAGATAAAAATCACACGGTTTAATAAAAGTGGGACCGCAATAATTTTTAACCACTTAAATAAAATATTCTCCCAGTAAATTCTCTTTTTTTTTACTTAAAATAAAAAGTGAACAATTATTTTGAGACATTTTAAAAAGAAAATGTAAACTATAATTTTGAGACAGAGAGTATATACATCATTTAATATGATGTCATACAACAAAATGAGAAAAAGTATACTATTTATGCATCATTCAATACATCTGCAAGTGTTTAATTATGAAACTAAAAAAAACGGATTGAAAAGAAATGCGGGTATAAAACCACTCCATGTGACGAGATTAAAATTCAAGATTCAGATCTCGTGTAAGACTATTAATAATCTTTTGACCTTTGATTCATATAAATTACTAGTAATAACCAATGAGTTAACATACTCATTTGATTAAACATAGTAATCTTGATTCATATTAATTCAAAAATCAGTTCAAACAGCTTCACACTTAGAGCACCGGGAGTGCAGTGCAAAGTGTGGTGCCAAGCTCGTCGCCAAACCGCCACGTCGTGCTTTTGAGTTTGGCACCGAAAGTGTTGGCACCACATTTCAGATCCCGTTGGCACCGTAAATTCGGTGCTAAACTCAATTTTTATTTTTATTTTTATAAAATTCAAAACAATATATCCTAAAATTACTTTATTCATAAAAAAAACATTACAAGAAATAAAAAAAACAATAAACTTAAAAACATAACATAATTATTCTTGTGAATATTTTGCCGGATCCGTGCTTGTTGGGCCCTCGTGATTGCCGCGTTCATCGGATCGAGCGTGCTTGTGTCCATAGATAGCACCCGCATATCTTGGCTATCCTTTGAGTTTCGATTAAATCGACCGCCGAGACTCCCGCTCAAGAACATCTTGCTTCATTTTTCGCTCCAACTCGTATTGTTTTTCCATCATTTGTGAAAACATTTCGGTTTGAACCGAACTTGCGGTCGAGTTAGACGAACGTTGGCTCTTTGCGATCCGGTACACCCCGTCCGCCTTGGCAATGCGTCGGGTCCAAAATGCTCGGGATCCTCTTCCGTAACCCAAGACGATTACGTCTTGCATTTGTTGAGTCCGGATTTTCCACTTATGCTTGTCCTTCAAAACTTCGCCGATTTAATGTTTAAAATCGCCATGATATCGTTTGTACAAAGTGTGGCAACGCTCCATGAAATCCATATCGTTCTCCCACTCATAACAACCGTTTCATTCACAATCGAATTAAACTTCCCGACACAACGACTCATCGGAGTCCACTTTCCGTAAGCATGTTCTTGGTACGAGTTACAAACTTTTGTTTTTGCTTCCTTGTTGTAAGCTTCCAAAACTTTATACCAAACGTTTCATTACCTTGATCCGCACCGACTTTTGGATCCTCGGATACTTCAATGTAAGTTTGCGCCAAAAGTAGTTCTTCTTGGTCGGTCCATGCGTTCGCGATCGTTCGGGTCTCGCCTCTTCGTTGTTGGTTGCTTTTTTCGCTTTCTTTGCCTTCACGGTTCCTTCATTTTGTTTTTGGACGTGGGGTCGGGATGACCGCTTCTCTTGATTCGGATTCGTCAACAAGGTGGAACGATTGGTGGGACGATCTTGGTTGTGATTCGCTTTGTTGTTGTTGTTGTTGCATTTTCCATTGAGAAAACAAAGCGTATTCTTCGGATTAACGCATGAGTTTTGTTGAGAAAACGAAGGAAAGTATTGTTGTTGGGTGTTCGATTCGGATTCAAGACGAACCGATCATTTGGTTCGATGGATCGTTAAGCATTCGATTGATCCAAGGGTGTTGTTGGATTCATTTTCTTGAAAAATATTGAAGTTGAGATGTATTTGAAGTGTGTGTGAAGTGGTATAAGTGATAAGGTTTATATAGGATTTGAAAGTAGGTAAAAGTGGTAAAAAGAGGTCAAAATATCAAAAACATAAAACTAGCCGCTTGCAACGGCTATATTTTTGAATGCAACGCCACATTTAAAAAAAAAAAAAAGGTCATTATGTTTGGCGCAAGGCCTCTTGGCGCGAGCGTGGTAACGGTGCGCCAAACTTGGCGTCGCGCCAAACTCGTTGGCACCAAGTTTGGCACCACCGTACCTCCTGCTCTTAGAGGTTCAAAGATACCTCCCTATGATGTGACATAAAGGGATTTTGATCAAAGATACCTTTTGTCCCCTATTTGCTTATAATATAATACAGTTTTTTGTCAGTTTTTATTCCGTATTTTTGACAATTTTAAGCGTTTGACTTATTAAACTTTATATTTTATGTTCCGTACTTTCAAGTTTATAGTTTTTTTGATATAAATAAAATTATAAAAATAAAAGAAATGCAAAAAAAAAAAGAGGGTGGGTGCCCTTTGTATAAACAAGGGGAGGGGAGAAGGGGGGTAATAACTTCCCATTAATCAGCAAACACTAAAAAACAATTTTTAGAATTTTGTACCTGCCAAGAATTTAGTATATATCCCACCACTCCTACAAGAGTACAAAAGATGGTAAAATTGTTGTTACACTCATCATAGTCGGTAGCCCACGATTGCTGAGATTTTTAATGCTTATTTTTGGATAAGTTAAATAACATAAAATATCGTGTTTTATAAGTTATGTATGTAAAGTTTAGTGATACAAATGTCATGCTTTATAAGTTCAGCAACTCAAATCAATAAAATAAAAGTTCGTTACCTTAAACGCATTTAATTTTTTTAAAAATTTAGTGATGTATTTGTACGTTAGGTTTGTGATTCTCTACAAAATAACCGAACCTAAAAAGTATAAAAAAGTCTAAAAATGCATACAAGTGTCCCCTTCTAATTTTGTAAGGTTTATTATTATTATTATTATTATTTTATTTATTTATTATTATTTTTTTCAATCTTAACTAATTAGCATTGTGATTTAACTGATGAACACTATATGTATGTATCTATTTTAGAAAATAATGAACTGATAAATAACGTGATTTAAAAAAAATGACAAACTGATGAAAAAAGTGATATTTTTTTAGAAAACTAGTGAATAACATGATTTTTTTAGCTAGCTGATGACTAGCGTTATTTTTTTAGAAAACTGATGAACAACGTGATTTTGAGAAAACTGGTGAATCGATAAACAACGTTATCTAACTAATGAACATTATGATGTAACTGATAAACATCATCAAAGAAAACTGATGAACATTGTGATAAAAAAATTCTTCAAAAATAAAACTAATGAACATTATGATGTTTAGTAAAAAAAAACCGATGACTGATGAACAACTTTTTTATTGATGAATAATTTTTTATTACTCTTTTATTCAGAAATTAATAATGAACAACACTTTTTATTAATGAACAACAACTATGATAAACAAATCTTTTTTCAACAAACAATAAAGCTAAAACGCTAAAACTTACGAGTACAATTTAATTCGGCAACAACGAAAATATCATTTAATCATATGTACACTTTAAATTGATTAATTTGTGTGAAACTCGATATGAAATGGAAATCACATGGCTCCATTTATATACACAATGGTACAAATTAAAGTGAACCAACAAACATTAATTCTTGCAATACTATACACAATGAAATAAGGTTGCAATATCAAAATCTTTATTTCTTTTCAAGAAAAAAAAAAAAAAAAACCCAATCAATTCGTTTTGTGACTTGCATATCTTTTATCCAACCTTGTCACATGTCACGTTAGGAATGACTATCCATGTTTTCCATTTGTGTTTTACTTTAAGTTCCTCTTTCATCTTGGGCAAAATCTTGATTGTTTACTCCTTAGCCTATTTCTCCTTAAATTATCAGCTTTCTTTAATGAATGAGTAATTGAATAAAATAAGAAACCTTTGGCGCTTCTGTTAGTTTATCGCCCGTCATTTCTTCTCGTTCTTATTTAGAGGGTTTTTATTTTCTGTTTTTTTGAAAGAGAGATTAGAGATGAGTCATGATAAGGGCGGGGGAAAGAAGAAAAGGTGGGAAAAGATATGTGGGTGGGTTGCAACTCATGGGTCAAGTCCTTGGTTTTTATTGGGTGGTTTTAACGGCAATTTATATTAGGTCTTTTGTTTCTTTGCTTTTTGTAATACTCTAAGACTAATGTTGCTTTTTCACCCAAGCAACCTCTTATTCCAGTGTCACATCAGCTTTCTTTTTCCACAACTCCACTCCAACCATAACTAGCTAGTGCTGACCACAAAAACAACCCCGTAAATATACATATAAACGATAACAAAAATTGGAGTTGCTTTGTTAAATGTTTCGGTCATTCAATCAACCGAAACATTGAAATGGTCATCAAGCAACGCGTCGCTTTGGGGTGAGCTAATGAGGCAACGCATTGCTTTTATGGGGTTGTGGTTGCCAAGCGACTCCCATTAGCATTAGTCTAATATCAAATGTTGCCTGTACGTGCTACTAACAAGTATTAACTCCTTATGGTTACTTGAAATTCATAAACTTTATTCTGATGACAATCTTATTGGTAAATATAAACGAAATAATATTATGTGTTAAGTTGGGTTTGTATGTTGCGAAGAGTATTGGAGATCGCAGATCTTTTCCACACTCCAGGAGTTTCTCAAGATGCATTAATGCTTAGAGTGTTCCCAATTACACTCACTGGTGCAGCCAGAAGATGGATGAAGATGCTTCTTGCTGGGTCGATCTATACAAGGAATCTTTTGGAGAAAGCATTTATTATAAGATATTATCCTCCTTCAAAGATTGCCAATAAGATAGAAGAAATAAGGAGTTTCAGACAGAAGATGGATGAAACGCTATATGAAGCTTGGGAAAGATATAATGACCTTCTTTACAAATGCCCAACGCATGATATCAACAACCATCAGATGGTCCTTATTTTCTACAAAGGTTTAAACATCCCGTCCCACCAAATGCTCGACTCTCAAGGACCTATCCCTACAATGCCACCTGCACAAGCCCGTAGATCAATTGAACTGATGGCTGACCATTCACGAAATTGGTATGATGGAGCAACCACTTGGGCCACAAATTGCAACAGCTTGGATGATATTGGCGACATCACCAAGCAGCTTGATAGACTTGAATGTGATATGAAGATGGTCAAGGAGAGCATTCATGCTATCCAAGAAGAACGCGAAGAATATGAGCAAGTCAGGTATATTGAGTCATTGGAGGAAGCCGTCAATAAATTCTCGAATAATTTAAAAAGGATGCACGACTCGAATGACGAAATGATTAGGGAAATCAAGGAGGTGGCGGACTTAAATTTAAAAAACCTTGACACCAAGAGGAAAATTTTGGAGGCTAAATTTGATGAATTAAACCAAAAGGTCCAGGAAAGTAAAAAGAATGCAGTTGGAACTATCAAAGCAACGGTGGGAAAGATGAAAGAAGTCAACAACAAAACAGTTTCTGGTGATTTACCTTATATTAGACCTTATGTCCCACCTATCCCATTTCCAGGACGCTTGAAGGTTTTGTGAAACGAAGAAACAAGCGACGATCAATTGAAGAAAATGGAAGCAGATAACTTACAGAGTAATGAAGCAACGCCAGAAGCTAATGAGCAATCAACCACAACACAAAACGGTATTACTTCTAACTCTTCTTTTATTCCTAACAATCTTGCTTGTTTTTCGATGCAGGTTGCTGAAATTATGGATGAAATCGTGCAACCCGTCACATCACCCGATGATGGTTATGTAGCTCCGGCTACTAAACCATTTTTAGTTGATCTTGCAATGGAATTAGAGGACAAGATCTTGGACACTTCAGTGATTAACAAGGAGACATATGAGCCGATTGATCAGCCACATCACGAGGTGAACAAATCATCAATGCCATCAACTAAAACGGGTAAGGTATGGAGGGAAATGACATCTCCTTTCAGGTATGATCATAATTTATCATTTTCCCATCCCGTAGAAAATTCACACCCTCATGGTGTTTATTGCTATTTTCACCCACACTTGATTTCAAGTGAGGGGATGAACACCCTTTTACGTAGTAAATAAGGGTAGAGTCAAGCTCGTGACTCGAACAAAAATAAGCGCTTCGTGGGAGGCACCTCATGCCTATCTTTTCTTTTTCATTTTATTAGTATAGTTGGGTTTTGTGTTTTCTAACCATTTTTGCAGGAAACGAGGAAGTAATTGTTGCAGCGGTTCTTTGATTTGACCGAGTTACTACAGAACTCATCTTAGTGATTACGCCGTAACCAACTTTTTAGCAGCAGAATTCTTGACGCATTAATAATTACGGCGTAATACCATCTCCGTGGTTACGCCGTAACCACTCGCTTTGCAGCTTATGTCAGGTTTTGCTAATTACGGGGTAACTCCCTCATAAGAGTTACGACATAAACTTCCTCTGCTTTAATTCTTTCATTTTAAAACACAATAACCTTGTATTAGTATTTTAAATGAACTTTGTGGGTGTGTTCCCCGTAAACCCTCACGAGACTTCACGCGTCCACTTGGGACACCAAGTGGTTTAAAAGGCTTGTTACATACGCTAAATGCAACCGTGATTCCTACGAAAGTGAGTTGGTTTTTCATTTTCTTTTTATACTTGTTGATTTTCTAGGATGGTGTGTTTGGTTGTCTTAAGTGAATTCAGGTTATTAAAGTTTGCTCATGAATCTCAAAGCGGGACACGTTTGTTCGTGTGTCTTCGATCATGCCGAGCAAATCCACGGGAGTTTTCTATTCCAATTCTAACCCTTCTTATCTTTTATTTATATGCTTAAGTATGACCCAAGTGGGGGGAAGAGATTAGACATAGACACCCGTTTGATTTTACTTGCCCTCATTTTTCTAGTTTTTGATGAAAAGTGTTTCATTAATAAAATTTTGACATGTTTTTCATTACTTAACTGGATTAATCTAGACTAAGCACACCTACCCTATATTTTCATTGTGTGAGGATAAGCCTTTCCGTTTTCCCCTAATACATAAATCCATAAAAATGAGTGTGTCGGTGGCTGTAGTAGACTTTAGAACTTGGCCTTGTATATCTTTTCGAGACCATTATCATGAGCATTACACTGAGGTAACTTGGTGTGATCGGTGCAGCTAGGATATAAGGAAATTTTAGGATTAAACCCAAATAGCCCATACATATATTGTGTATATTGACTTTTCACATCGATCAGTCAATCCCCCTGTTAAACCCTTTTTGTTGCACACTCCATTAGTGCAGATACCCCTAGATACACCCTTCAGAGCCTTTCCTTTTATTTTGTTCACCCAATATTATTGTTTCATTACACCCATCGCCTAGCCTACCCTGTAGTTTCCTTATGTCCATAGTCCGGGCGCTGTTGGTTAATTTTGGTTCCACTAGTGAAAGTCGCGGGTTTTGAATAAAGGGTTGTGGAAGAAAATCGGGTTTAGATGATAGTTGATCTCAAGTGGGGGGATACTTTTTATGTTCGTATCGTTTATCCATGTATACCTTGTCTTGCATTGAATAAATAAATAAATAAAATAAATAAAGCATGCAAGCAAGTGTTTTGTCTATAATTAGTGTTTTCGCCTTGTTCAACTGGCGCAAATTTTTACAAATCTGTTTTGTCTTACGGATAAAATTAGAAACCCGAACATTTCTATCTCACCTTTCAAATTTTAATATTCGTACAATGGGGACATTGCACATTTCAAGTGGGGGGATGGGAGATAGAAATTGTTGATTTTGATAGAAATATGTGCTAAATTGACCCAAATTTTAAAATTTTTTATATAGCACATTCTTTTTTCACTGATGATGAAGGCCGAGTTAATGCATCTTATTTGCCTAGTTTATGGAGATTATGAGGCACTACGCTACATTTTATATGCATTGACTCGTGTATTGAAGACCCCTTGACTCTTGACCCTCGATTTTCGCTATGGGATTGAATGCGACTAGTGGTGGGGCAACTATGGACTTAGGAATCTATTTGTTTCGTGTCTTTTTATTTAAACCCATTAAAATTTTCCCATCTCTTATCCTACCCTTAGTCATGAATCGAGTTTAGGTGATGAAGCGAGCAATCATTGGTGTCTTGGCCATGGATTTGGTCATGTATCATTGGTTTTGTCCCCTTCGTCGTAGCTCGTTAGTAATGACAAAACAACCCCATAAGCCTATGTTGTGTCAACCCATTTCCTTTTAGAATAGCTGCATCTATAGACTCTAGTGGTGGAGATTAGTATCTTTTCCAAGCCTATGATAGAATACTCGCCATGACCGAGCGGTTGGTGATCACCCAAAAATAAACACGTGAATTATGAGAGAGTGTGATTTCAATTCCCTTTTCGTGAGGTGCTCGGTTTGGAATTTTCTAGCTTAGGTGATTTTTAAACTCATAACTTCCACTTAATCCTGGGAGATATCTTTTTAAGAATTATTGAAAGGGTCTACTTGAGGACAAGTGGGGGGATATTTGATAACATCAAATTAACCTGATCTTTTATATATCAAATTCCCGTGTTTATGGCCTCATTTGCATTAATATGGTACTTAATTCTTTCCTAGTCATTCATATTTGCATTTCAGGATAAATGAGGCGTTGGAGCGGAAAAGAAGTGATAAAAGGCCAAGTATATGTTCTGAAGATTGATTTACGAGGGTCTTTGGATTTTATGTGAAGATTACGCCATAACTAGCTAATAAGGTTACGGCGTAAATATGAGATTTGAATGATACGACGTAACCATCTCTTAAGGTTACGTCGTAATTATTTTTGTGAAGGTTACGGCGTAACATGGATAATCAGTTACGCCGTAATTATTAACTTGGGCACTAAGTAGTTGAAGTCCCGTGGCTAAATGAAGATAATATTTACTCCGAGGATGAAAAGTAAAAATAGTAAGTACGATCGGGGACTGAAAGTGACAATTCATATGAAGTTTATTTACTTCTTGGGCTAAAAAATAAATGAAGAAGAACGATCAGGGGCCAAAAGCGTCAACCAAGAGTTAATAAGTTTCATATAAATGGGATGACATGAAAAGTACGAAATACAATATTTAGGGCGTAACTCATTTTAGTTACGGCATAACTTAGTTACGACGTAACTAAATAATTTTGTTACGACGTAATTTTTTCGAGATCCGGATCTTTTTTGCGCAGTTATTAGTTACAGCGTAATTAGCCCTTATGGTTACGCCGTAACCATGTCGGGCCCATAAATACAGCCCTAAATCTGCATTTTTGAGTATCTCTCTTCACCCCTCTCCCAAGGGTCGATTAGGGCACCACTCCAGGGCAATTTCCAGTGATCAAGCCGCCAAGGAAGAATTCACTCGCAATCATCATCATTATTAGCTCTACATCAAGTAATTTGTATCAAATATTATGTTCAATTCAATTTATGATTTATTCATTTTTGTTGGTAAAATTTATTATATGTTTGGCTAAGCACCGTGGGGCTGGCCTAGTTATGATTCCTTAATTGTTTTGTTTACATTTATATTACTTCCATATAATTATTTCTAAGTGTATGCATGCATAGTTTATTGGTAGCCACCCTTGGTTCGGTAGTTTTGAATGACGGTAGAGGCCAATTGCCTAGGAGATATGACCAACTGACCCTAGGTGAGCGGACTGAGACGGGAAGGGTAAGATATGACCAACTGACGACCCTTTCTACTTGTGCGATTTGACCAACTGATCACCTATAGTTTGGATGAACTTAAGAATTAGGGGTGAGTGTCTAAGTTCCTAACGGCCGGGCACTCACTATTATAAATCTAGCATGTAGCGGTACTTAATGACTCGGCTTAGGGACCAGGGAACAACAGGACTTATGACGGTCTTTGATTTCTCTGTGGTGGCATCATTGCTGATAGGTTAGGGTGAATTGACCAAATGTTGTCCTCTCGACTTTGACCCCACCTGAAGTAATTGAAAGTAATTAGATGTAGACATTACTAGCTAGGATGAATAACTAGGTTAGCACCACTCTCCTTCATTGACCACAACTCTTGCCTTTATCTGCTTTCTTTTATTTCCTTGTTTTATTAGTTAATTTATTATTTCAATCTTAAAAACAATTAAAATCGTGACATAGACTTAAGTTAATTTCTGATCCACGTAGCTCTTGGGACGACCTCGGTTTTACCGAATACTACACTACAAACGACCGGGTACAGTGCCTGTTAGTGCACTAGGGTAGACCATTGGTATTGCGAGACACTATAAATTAAGACATGGTCAGTAAAACCTGCATCATTAAGATTTCACTACAGTACTTCCTTTGTGTAAGACAAATACCATTTTCAACATCCAAAACTTCTATTCCCAAAAAAATATTTGAGTTTTCCCAAATCTTTTATCAGTAATTTTGAATCCAAAAAATTCTTTAAACTTGTTGATTTCATCAACATTTTTTCTAGTAACAATAATGTCATCAACATAGACCAACAACACCAACATCACACCTTTATCATTCTTAATGAATAATGAGAAATCATTCACGCTTTGCAAAAAACCATTCTCAATTAGCACAAAATACAATCTCTCTTTCCATTTCCTATGTGCTTGTTTTAACCCATCTAATGACTTTACTAATTTGCAAACTCTTTTATCATTTTTTAAGAAAACCATTCTGCTAAAGTCATGTAAACATCTTCTTCTAAGTCACCATATAAGAATGCATTATTTATATCAAGTTGAAGCAATGACGATTTATTATTAACAACTATGCTTAAGATACATCTTATAGTAACAATTTTAATAACAGGAGATAATATCTTCTCATAATCAACTCATTATCTCTAATTATAACATTTGGCCACTAATTTAGCCTTAAACCTTTCTACCTAACCATTAGCTTTTTACTTAACCTTAAAGACCTATTTTGATCCAATAGGTTTTCTGTTATTAGGTAAGTCAGTAATGATCCAAGTACCATTTATATTCAAAGCTTCTTTCTCAAGATTCATAGCCTCTACCCATCTACTGTCAAAGACAACTTTTGCATAGGTTGAAGGCTTATGTATCTTATTGAGACAAGTAGCAAACACAAAATTATCAAAGCTTAAATTGGAATAATTCACAACTTTATCAATACCATACTTAACATCTTTATTAAGCACATAATCAGTATATTTATATTGTAATGTAGTTTTTTTACTAGTTCTTCTAACAGTTTTACTAACTGCTGGTTCTGGTGACGGAAACATTTGTCCAAAAATCTCAATGTCTTCACCCCAGACTCATAATCATCTTCATTTATATTAGTAATACCCTTTGAAACAACTATTTCAGATGCGTACTCATTACTCCTAGTGTCCTTTGATTGGTCTCCAGACAGTCAAGTTTAATCACACAAGCTAACCACTTCTGAATGGTCAACCGTAATAAACTTAAAACAGCTCAGAAACAAATGCAATTAAGATCAGAGGAATATAGTGGATTCCTGGGTCGTTAAGTCCCACGGAGGATGAATGGTGTTTAAACACGTTCAGGTGTCGAATAATCACTAAGGATAGTGATCAGTAAGGTTTTTGATGGATAATTACTCTACTGATTGATTGGAATGATATTTGGATAAAGAATTGTAAAGCACAACAATCAGATAACACAAACGTAAATACGTACGTATATTAAAAACGTAAACGTATAAAACAAAACGTGAGTTTTAAGAAATAAAAGACCTAAAAATATGAAAATGATATTTTTGGAATCCTAAAAATAAAGGAAAATTATTGGAAAAAGAAAATTATTTTTAACACTATTTATCTAATTATTATTAATTAAAAACTATTTTTAACTATTTAATATTAACCTAAAATATGATAAAATATGAAATAAAGCTAGAAAAAGGAAATTATGATTTAGAAAAATCTAAAATATTATAAAACTTATTTTAAGATTGAAAATATATTTTTTTTACACTTTTTATCTATTTATTATTAATTAATTACTATTTATAATACACTTAAATAAAAGAAAATATAAAATTAAACTGGAAAAATAAATTTTTAACTTAGAAAAATCTAGAATATTATAAAACTAATTTTAAAACTGAAAAGATATTTTTTTATGTTTTTTATTTATTTTTTTATTAATTATTTAATACTTATTAACTATTTTTAATTTTAATAAATACTAAATAATCAAAGAAAATTCTAAAACTTTTTATAAAAATAACCTAAGGTGACAGGAAACTAAGAAAATTATAAAAACTAAAAGTGCTTAATAAAAAGCTGAAAAGAAAAATCTAAAAAGTTAAAATCTATTAAATAAACGCTATCACTAATTTTATAATGATGTTTTTCTGGTTTTTATTTTTGAAAACTATTATACTACTGATTATAAGCTACTTTAATGAAAACAAAAATTTTCAAACTTAAAAATAAGCTATTTAAAGAGCTTATGAGCTAACAGTTTTGATATTTGGCTTATTTTAATGTAATAAAGCTCAAATAAGCTTATAAATTGGAACCAAAGCTGAAATAAGCTATAAACAAGCTAATGCTACTTATATTAAGCTAGAAAACAAAGATAAGCATACTGATAAGCTGGAAATAAGCAATAAGCACTTATGAGATAACCTTGTACCAAACAGTCCTGTGGGGTTTTTGTGGGGCAATTTAAGCTAAGGTAATAAGCTCACAAGCTCAAAACAAAGACTGAGGGGTCAAGATAAGCTGGTGGGCTATCCAAAAAGTCCAAGCTCACTTACTATGGTTCACTAATGAGCTTGTGAAGAGCTTGAGAAAAAGCTTGTTAGACTTGGGTATCTGATGTATACAAGAAAATGGGACAAAGAAAAAGCTAGATGCAGCCCTAGTAAATAAGCTACAAATTGGAATTTTAAGCTTGGGACCTTAAGATGGCTTGGTTAGCTTTCCAAAGAACTAAAATTCACAAGCTGAGGTTAACTAGTGAGCTTGTGACAAGCTTGTGAAATTGACCATAAAACTGTGCACAGGGCACATTTTTGAAAAGGTACTCAAAATAAGCTAAGTAAAAAGCTATTTATAAGCTGAGTAGAAGTAAGCTATTATTTTTCTAATTAAGTTAAGCAACTAAATTTTACTATCCCAAAAGCTCAAGTATTGAAAACTAATATTAAGCCCTATATAAAATATTCTATTTTATTCAAAAACGACCAAATGAAAATTTTTGACTTTTATAAAAACTAACTAAGTTGACTAAAATGAACTTGTAATCAAATCTAATGACTGATTATGTTAAGTTAAGGTGTAATAAGACTATAATAAGCTAAATTACCAAGTTCTAAATAGCTATGATGAGTTTTACCTATTAAATCCTAACAGTGAACTAGTTAAGTTAATTTAAAAGTAATTTTGACTTTTTACTAAATAAGTACTGGTTTTCTTTGTGTCTATGAGTTATTAGGGACTAATGAGACACAAAACAACTACAAGCAACTACACAAACAATCTCTAAAATAGTTATCTCAGCAAATCCAAACAGTCATTAAATAAACTAATTTGAAGATTTTCAAATGATTTTAAAGATTTAGACCATGAAACTGATTAAGGAGCTTATAATATCATATATTAAGATTAAATAAACATAAAACAGTATCAATAACAACATGGAACTAATAATTAACACTAATGCTATAATAACTGTGAAAATGAAATTTGCTTAACTACAAATTTAAAAGAACAAGCAACTGGTTTAAAGGCTTATTTATACTTAACTATGACTAATGAACATGGAAACACAAAGATTCAAACTAATTAACAACTCAACAGTGAAATACCAAAATGGATTAAAAGGGCTTACAACTTGGATCCAAGCACAAAACTGAGAATCAAGGACTTGTAAACACTTCCTAAAGCTTCCCAATAAGCTCTATACCAAGGCCATCCAATATCAACCCTGCTCTAGCTTGACCTTCACTTCCATGGACTTTTTTATTTTTTTTTACTAATTTATTTGTATTTTTTGTATTTTTTCTTTTTGATTTCTAAACTGAGTTTTAAAAGTTTCTAATAGCTTTAATAAGCTATCTAGGAGCTTATATGGCTTATTCAGTCCAAGACAATAACTAAAAACACCATTCGAACTTTTTAAGAATTTTGAACAAGTAAATTTTGCATAAACTGAAAAGAAGCTTATCACTGAAATTAAAACTGAAAAAGGTTCACAAACACTTTAAATAACTTAAACAGAATACTTGGAAAGCTTAAATTACACTGGAAATTAAAATTGAGCTAAAACGACTTAGAAAATTACAAATTACACTAGTTACTTTTTACATTGCTTCAAAACTTGTATATATTGATCTTTTTCATCTCTGTCGACATCTCTGAGCAAATCCCACCAATTTCCAGCCATTGGATTTATCCAACTCATCACAATTGCCAATTGTCAGTTTTGGCGCCAATTTTCTTTTGAGCAGGTTTGGTGCATTAATTGGATTTTGGTGGATATGGAGGTGTTAAGGGAGTTGGTGGATAGCTGAAAAGGTGGTAGGGATGAGGTGGAAAGGTGAAAACCACCACTGGTTTTGGATTTCAGTCGTTGGTGAGGACGATGAACAGTAGGCGTGGTTTTAGGCGCGTTGACTTTATTTGACTTGTGGATATTAATAAAGGGGGGGTCCAAAATGGGGGTCACAGGGTATTTGACAGGGGTTCTTTTTGATTTGGTTGGGGTTTAAAATACAAAAAGGGTCCATTTGGTAGTTAAATAATACAAGGACTAACTTTGCAATTCGGCCAAAGTTAAGGGACCAAACCTGTCCATTTTCCAAAGGTATAATAAGGACCATTCCTGCCAAACTTTAATAGTACAAGGACCAATATGCATAAAATTCCATTTTTAATAAATCCAAGGACTATATTTGACATTTTCAAAACTTGAGGGACTAAAGTTGTAATTTTGCAATTTTTTTATTTTAAGGTCCAATTTTGACAACTCATGAATCCCTAAGGACTTAAAATGATATTTTTCTTTATTTTGATTTACCAGGGACTGTTTTTGACAACTTTTGAAACTTGGGGACTAAAGCGCCAATTATGCAAACTTGATCGTTTTTACAGATTTTGATGTTTTGCATTTAAAACATATAAAACACTTATTTGTAATATTTTCATCATTTTGATGCATTTCTGAGTGTTTTCAGATGTTTTTGGCATTCTAAATAGTACAAAAATGATGAGTATTTGCACACTCATCATCCTTCCTACTAGAAGTACTACCAGAGACATCAGCAGTATCTACTATATCTGTCTGCAATTTACCTTTGTCCCTAGCAACTTCATCTACATTGCTGACACTAGTATTTGGAGTACTATTATTAGGCGCAGACTTGTTACTATTAACTACATTATCTCCCTTATCATCATAGGGTTCATCAGACCTAAGGCTTGTTTAGCTGCTATCATTTTCTTTATCAAAAAAATTTAAATCATTTACACCATTTTCTTTAAAAACAAAGTCTCTAATGAAAGAACTATTTTTGAAATAAAATACAGTTTCATTAATCTTAACATCTCTTGAAAAAAAATCTTTTGATCAAGATTGAACATTTTATAACCTTTTTTTATCAAAAGCATATCCAACAAAAACACACTTATCAGATCTAGCAGGAGATTAGGTTCACATTTATACACCAATTCATAAGGACTTTTACCAGACAACACATCAGTAGGCAACCGGTTAATTAACTAAGTTGCAGTTAGAACATATTCAGTCCACATATTCGAAAGTAAGCCCCCCTGAAACATAAGGGCTCTAGCAGTATTTAACAAATGCCTATGCTTTTTTTCTGTTATACCAACCTGCTGGGGTGTGTAAGAACAAGTAGTTTGATGAAGAATACCATTACTTATCAACAAACTTTCAAAGTTTTTATTTACAAATTTTGTACCATTATCACTTCTAAACACTTTGACAGTTTTTTCAAAATTATTTTCAATCAAATTATAAAAATCAATAATGTGATCAAAAACTTCACTTTTACTTTTCATTAAAAACACCAGACAGCCCTGGTATAGTCATCAACAACAGTCAGAAAGAACCTAAACCATCTCTACTTATCACTTTATAAGGTCCCAAACATCTAGATGAACAAGATTACCCAAGTTAGCAGTCTTATGGTCACTAATGGGAAAAGGCTCTCTAGCTTGTTTGGTTTTGTGACAGATATCAGAAGACCCATAACTAGTTTGATAAAGGTCCTTAATCTTATTTTTAAGCACAGTCAGAACCTGATCAGAGTACAATTGGACACTTGGCATCCTTTTAGTTGAATCCTGAAGTTACACATAGCATCATTAAAACTGATAATCACATTATTATCTCTGGACAACTTGTAAACAGACAACAAACTAACATGATAACCAGGAACCACCAACACATCTTTAATAATTAAATTATTACCTAGTTTTTAACTCCCTATTTGTTTAACTTGTTCAATAGTTCCATTAGGATGTGCAACAGTCAAATTTAAGTGAGTGGAATCAGTTAAATCGAACAAAATAGTAGAACAGAAAGTAATATGTTGACTGGCTCCTGAATCAATAATCCATCCAATATAAGTACTATATGTACTTGTATCAGAATTGAAGTTAAAGAATATAATTTTGAAAAAACTTATGACATAATTAGATATTACCTGCAACACTAGCATGAGTCTTGCTAGTATCACCTATACCACTAAGTAAAGCCATCAGTTTGTGATATTGATCACTAGTAAAAGTATTGACAAGGATTTAAAACATACGTTTTTAGGGGGTCATTTAAGCCCTAAATCGACGCATTTTATATCCGTTACTGCTTAAAATCGTTCATTTTCACTTTTTAAGTCTTTTGGAAGCAAAATGCTGGAATGAAGCATATTTGGACAAAAGGAGCGAAAACATGAAGAAATTGGAAAAGTCAAGATTGAAGACACTCAAAGCCTGTTCAGCACACCTGACGCCATCCCATCCAAAGGATGACACCGTCCCTTTATGAAGACTTGATCAAAAAGTGCATGCAACGGCTCAACAGAATTTCTGGTCCTAAAGCCCGACGGCGTCACGCCTAATTTCTGGAAGGCATCACTTACACTTTTCACACCAGATGCCCAAGATCTAAGATTCAGAAGACGTCATGCATGAAGACTGATGGTGTCACACTTCTCAAGTGACGCCATCCCAACGATGACTTGGCCCAAACGAAACCCTAATGACGGCGACCTGACGACGTTACTAGCAAAAGGTGACGCCGTTGCGATTGTAAATCTATATATAGAATTCGTTTTTTCTATATTTTAAGAGGTAGAATTTTGCAGAACAAACCCTAACTCAGTTGTAGTCCGACTTGGACAGTATTCTAGGGTCTCATACCCTATTTTACACATCAAGATAAGTTTTTTTTATCCAATTTATCATTATGTCTACCCCATGTTCAATTGATTGTGTATATGCTTTCTTGTTTAACATTTCTAGCTAAATTACTTGTGTGTTTGCTTAGATCTATGAAACCTAGTTATTGATTGTTGTTAGGTTGTCTCTTGTCTTAATTGATAGAAGCCATAGGAGTGCACCTAGGCTATCGTTTTTTTTATTGCATGAGTTATGCTTTATGACGATAGGGTATTCGGGGAAGATAGTATTATACTTGCCGATCCCATGTATTCTATAGGAGAGATACAATTCATAGAACTAGGGAATCATCACCCCCTACGACTAATAGGAATACAACATGTTAAGATAAAGGAAGTGACAATTCAACCGACCAATAAAAGATAACTAGGGAGTAATAGTATCTAAGTGAACACATCTCTAATCACCATACGAGCACACCTCAATTAAACATAACCTATCCATAGTAATAAGTTAAAATAGATAATTAGTAGAAGTAGTGAAATCGGTAGAAGTACCACCCCCAAATCATATACCCCGAGATTTTACATTTGCTTCTAAAACCATAAAAAAGATTAAAAAAAAAAAAGAATCATCCTCAACCCACCTTCTCGTCATAAATCTCTTTCTATTATTCCTATTCCCCTAGATAACGATATCAATCCCCGAGGCTTACCCCATACTACACTACAACGATTAGGTTCACTGCCTAGAGGGTTAATAAATTTGCTCGTAGAAAAGGAGGTTTTCTCGACCCCGAACCCATGCTATCAAGTATTAATAGTACCCTTAATGTGATCATACTTATTAACATCGAAACCAGATACATTATTAGCATTATTTTGACTCACATTTCCCTTTATAAAACATGGTGGATATCTTACCAACTTAAAACATATGTCTATAGTGTGACCAATCATATTAGAGTGTTTGCAGACCAGGTTAGACACCCTGCCTAACCTCCTAGAACCTATTATTATTATTATTATTATTATTATTATTATTATTATTATTATTATTATTATTATTATTATTATTATTATTATTATTATTATTATTATTATTATTATTATTATTATTATTATTATTATTATTCATATTAGAGTCCAACTACTACTATTGGGCACGACTACAAAGGCATATAGTCCAAATTTAACACTTTTAGTGGAACCATGATTGTTCCTGTGAGACTCATATATAGACAAAGTAGCAAAAGCAAACTTAACATCAGGTAATGGATCAATGGTGAGATTTAACTTGTGACAGAACTAAAGACATCATCAAGCCCCATTAAAAATTGCATAAGCCTAAGCAGATCAATGTGCTTTTACAATTTAGGACCATTATCACAAGAACATGCAGGCAGATCAACCAGAGAGTCAAATTGCCTCCACGAAGCATTAAATTCATGATACTATTTAGATAATGATATTTCAGATTGAGTCAAAGTTTGAATTTTATGATGTAGATTATAAATCATAGAACCATCTTGTTTATCACAAGTTTCTTCTAAATCATCCCAAAGACTTTTAGCAGTTTTAGAAAACACTTAGCCTTTATAAAGATCTTGTGATATACAGCCTAAAATCCATGACAAAACAACAAAATTACACCTACCCCACCGATACTGATACAAAGCATCATTAGGATCTCTAACAAAATTTTCAGTAATAAAGCCAAGCTTATTTGTAGTACGTAAAGCCAACTGCAAAGTATCAGACTATACCTTATAGTTCGTAGTACCTTCAAGTTTGAAATTAACCAGCTGAGAACCAATATCTTGAGGGTGTAAATATAAAGGATCATATATGTCTAGTTTTAATTCGCTACTACTACATGAGACTTTCTCTTTATTTTTATCTTTTTCAGATTTAACCATTTTGACAACTTACAAATAACAAAACAACAAGAAGAAACAAAAATAGATAACACACAAACACAGAGCAACAACCAATCAGCAATAAACAAAATCACCAGATAAATCCTTAGGCACAGATAAACCACCAAAATCAAAACCAACTCCACCAACAACAAATCCCTTAACCTAGCCCTTCCACAAATTCTAAGAACCTATAAAAACAACCTAGAGAGGGCGTGAGAGGTGTTACAGTGCATACAAGCTTCCAAAAAACTAGAACAAACACCTTATATCAAGAAGATCCTAATCAGCCAATACCGCAGCAGAAAAACAAACTACAACAAGAAAAAAAGTTAATAATAACAACAACCAGTTGCTCAAGAACCAACTGATTAAAAGAAATAACAGTAAAACTGACTCGTATGAATCAAAAGACTCTAAGAGTACTCAAGATCTAGACCAATTGTACCAAAAACAACCAGGACCAAGAAACCCCATAATTTGAAAACCTTTGTTGGAATCACTCCTAACTTGTATTTCAAGTGTTGGTAATCAATATGTAATAGGTTGTTTAATTAGGCTTATATGTTTGTATTAATGGCAAGGCTTATGTAGAAAGCCCATGAGCCTTGGCCCAAGTCCAATAAGGATGGAAGGAACTAGTAGTGTTACCATAGTTCCCTTCCCCTATAAATACTCTTGTAAACCGTCCTTAGAAGGTTGGTTCTTCATTTCACATCAAATCCTACGCATAACATTTCTATATTCATATGTGTGTTTGTGTGTGTTTGTTGATCATCCACTCTATCACTTCATCTTATTTCTTACATATTGATGCTTGTGTTACATTATTGTGACTTAACAGTGGTATCAATCGCAATCTAGTTGGGTGAAACACTTTGTTTTTTGAAGTTACATGTTTATACGCGTGGGTTTTTTAAGGCTATAAACTTTCATACGCATAAAGCTTTAGTTTTTACACTTGTAAACTAAAGATTCTTGTGGTTTAAGGTTTATTTAGTGTTAAAGTTTAAGTTTTGTGCATCAAGTCTCAAACTTTACGTGTGTAGAGTCGTTTTTAAGCTTGTTCTTTTATTCTTGTCCATTTTCTACGCGTAATGATAAAATTAGTTTTGGATCATCAAGTTTCAAACTTTCTTGTTATTTTGGTGATATTTAAGCTATTTCATCATGAAAATCAAGTTACAAAACACTTTTATGCATTAAAATCAGTTTTGGTGATAGTTGGTACTTTTTACTTGTAACAAAACCCTGTTTTTACTCGTAAGCACAAAGTCTACGCCTAAGCAGCAAGTTACGCATAAGGATTTCATCACTTGATCTTTAGAGCTGCTGGTTTACTCAGTGTTTTCTTGCTTGGATAAGCCTGGAAATACTTCAACTTTGGATATCTTTTACACTTGGTCAAGTGTAAAGGATTTTTTGGTAAAACCCTAGTTTTACGCCTAAGCTTAACACTTACGCGTAGAAACTTCTTTGCCTAAGAATTTCCTACGCTTAAGCTTGTCTTACGCCTAATTAAATATTACGAATAAGGTTTCTACTACTAAGTCTTTGGTTTACGCCTAAGCTACATTTTTCTCAAGTCAACGCGTAAGAAGTTCATACGCGTAAACTCCTTTCTACGCTTAAGTTGGGTATTACGTGTAAGGGTCTTTTCTATGCATAAGCTGGTTTCTAAGCTTAAGGTTACTTCATCAACAAATACATATTTTCATTCGACTACAAAGATCCATCATCAACACAAGTTTCAAGATGTCTCAACCACCATACTCTAGCTACTTTCCTCATGAGTATCCTCAACAACAACTACAACTAACTCAACAACAACAATTTTATCAACCATATCCTCTACCATCTCCACAACAATTGCAATAATTTCAACAACAATTCCATCAATTTCCTCAAGGAGCAAACCCTCTTCCACCACAAATGGTTCAACCAAACCCTCGTAAATAATTTCCATATCAGTATCCCGCCAAGTATGCTATGAATGTTACAACACCAGAGGAACCCTCTTGGTTTGCAAAGATGTGTGAAGCTTTAAGTAGCCAACAATCCATTCATGAAGCTGGATCCCTTGACAGACCTCCAATGCTCACTCCCGAAAACTACGATCAATGGGTGATAAGGTTCTTTAGGTTTTGTGATCTAAAGAAGCCACATGGTAAGTTTTTGAAGAAGGTCATCCTTGAAGGTCCTTTTCAGATTCCTACTCTCACTATACCCGGAGATCCGAATGCTAATCCACCAAGAGATGATATTACCAACGTTGTTGGGTCTTGATCAACTTACTACTGACCAACTTCTTCACTTAGAAGCCGATGAAATTGCAATGCAATATATCCTTTTGGGATTACCCAATCCGATACTTCGTAGTGTTGATGCTCAGAAGACTGCTAAAGCAATGTGGGAGCATATTCATCTTCTAATGGAAGGCACTGAACTCAATCAAGAGGACATGGAATCCAAAATCTACTTAGCATATGAACACTTCATGATTGAACCATAGGAGACATTAGAGTCATATCATCATCGGTTCTCAGACATCATCAATGACTTGGATAAACATAATATCATTATGCCAAGGATTGCAATCAACACAAAGTTCCTGAGTTGTCTTGGTCCTGATTGGGAAAAGTATGTTACATTCATCCGTCAAGCGAAAAATCTTCATCAAGCTACATACGGATTGTTAGCACCACCAAAAGGAAGTTGGCAAAGAAAGAATCATCCGTGGAGTCCCTGCTTCGCCTTCACTCCCAGATAATCAAACTCTTGCTTTGTCGGCTCAAGAATGTTATCCTCAATTCCCGACCTTGCCAACAACCCTCATAAATCCTCCACAACCAACTGCTCAGATCACACCATATGATCCTTCACAGCAACAACAATCACAAGAAACTCAATTGGTTCCATACAACAACAACAACAATGATCAAGCACTATACAGTGAATCAAATGAGGATGCAGAAGCCTTCGATGCATTGAATCAAGGATTTTTCATGATTGCAAGAGCCTTCGGTCGATTTGTTAACAAATCCAACAATCGCATTCGCACCTCCTCAAATACAAGAAATCAAGTTGTTGTTAACAATGGAAGAGTTGAGGTTCAGAATCATGGAAATGGTCGTCAGATGGGTAGTGGTCAAGGGTTTAATGTTCATGGAAGGAATAACATGGGTGCTCCACAACAACGGGTTCAAGTGGTTGGTCAGGGAAATGCTAAGACTGGGGTTAATGGTCTCCGATGCTATAACTGCAATGAGAAGGGTCATCTGGCTAATGCATGCCCTAAGCCGAGAATAAGGGGCATGATTCGCTCCAAACGGTCTATCTTTTATTAGTCAACCACTTGTGAATGGTCAACCATAAAAGTCAAACAACTCGAAACAAAATGCAATTAAGTCCATAGGAGTTTAGTGTATCCCGGTCGTTAAGTCCCAACGAGGTGTAAACTGTAATACAACGAATACGTGATCGGGTGAAGATTGAGCAGAAAAGGTTATGATTGATTACACTAAGGAAATTAAATCTAATAAAGACTTTGAAGTCATTTTAATTCTATATTTAAAATCGATTAACGTTTAAAACCTAAAACGTACATTTAAATAAAATTACGTGAACGTACGAAATAAAACGTGAATATAAAGAAGTAAAATACCTACGGATATGGAAAATACATTTTTACAATCCTAATGATGCAAGAAAATTATTGGAAAAATAAAATTATTTTTATGACTACTTATTTAATTATTATTAATTAAAAACTATTTCTAACTATTTAATAATACCCTAAAATATAAGAAAATATGAAATAAAGCTAGAAACGTGAAATTATGACTTAGAAAAATCTAAAATATTATAAAACTTATTTTAAAACTGAAAATATATTTATTACACTTTTTATCTATTTATTATTAATTAATTACTATTTAATGATTATTTAAACTATTTTAAATTATAATAAATACTAAATGAACTCTAATAAATATGAAACTTTTCTATAAATACTATATGATAGCGAATACTAGGAAAAATACAAAAGTTAGATAATCTCACTAATAAAATTTGAATTGGGCAAATAAGCAGTTTAAATAAGCACTTGAAATAAGCAATAAGCTATCCAAAAGCTACCATAAGCTATTACAGCCTAAATCTAACCTAAATTGAGCTAATGCAACTGATTGGGACCTAAAAAGCACAAGCTACAGAAAAAAAGCTCGAGACCAGATTTCAAGTCTCAACACGCCAAATGGCCCTTAAATAGAAGCTATCACTATTTTTATTTTGGTTTTCTTGAATTTTCTTTTACAAAACTATTTTACTACTGAAAATAAGCAACTTTTGTGAAGACAAAAAATTTTAGAACTTAAAAATAAGCTGGAATGAAGCTGCTTAGCTTAACAGTCCACTATATAAGGTTTTTAAGATTTTTGATTTTTCAAAATAAGCTAAAAGCTATATAATAAGCTAAGGGGTGACTAAATAAGTTACTAGGGACAGATGTGAGTATGTTTAAGCTAAAAGAACTTAGAAAAAGCCAAGTCCAAGAGCTGAAAAGATCACAATAAGCTCATGGTCTGCTGATTTTTCTGTGGTACAGGGCAAAAAGTGCCTTTTTCAAGCCCTTAAAAAGCTGCTAAGAAAAAATATTAAAAATAAACTAAAAATATGACCAAGTACACAAGCAAGTCATCTCTAAGCGTACCAAATTTCAGATGAATTGGACTTAAGATGAAGAAATGAAAAATAAAAGAAATTTGCTGCAGAAACAAAAAAATACGAAAACATGCAGTCTTTGATGGATGTGTGATCAGATGTTGTGCAGATGTGTGCAGGCTAAACAAGACCAAACCAACTCTTTGGAATACACTATATGAACTCCAAGGAACTCGGAAAAGCCAAGGTTGAGGGCTAAATAAGCTTCAGCTTATTAGGAGCTTATATGAGCAGTTTACTTTCTATCTTTGCACCAACAAACTCAAAACCTATCAATGCTTCAAACCAACTTATAACCTACTGAGAACTACTTATCTAGCTTCAAATAAGCCTAATCAACTTTTACCAAGTGGCGGATGAACAAGAACAAGCTTCTATATCCTAAAACATGGTTATCCCAAAGTCCTTTTCATGGTCGAGTTGATTTTACACTAGCACAAGCTTGTTATAAGCAACTATCGAATAAAACTTGTTCAATGACTTATTGTGATCCTAATTAACAACTCTCGATGCAAATAAGCACTCAAACAAGCTGAATGCTTATTGAACTGTTTTTGGACTTTTTAAGATTTTTTTAGCAAAATGAAATAAAAGATATTAAGTACTTATGAAACTGATGAAATACAACTAGAAACTAGTAATAAGCATAAAATAACAACAATAAGCTACTATTAAGCTATTGTACAGTAATATGAAAAAAAAAACATGGAAATATTGAAATTGCTTACAACTGAGAATTGGATTATAGAACAAAGAACTAATGATCAGAAACACCTAGCTTGTTAACAACAAGCTAGAAACCAAATAAGCTCTTCCATGAGCGACTCATTATTCATAACCGCTTATCTTGAGCTCCTTTGACTTTTGTTGACTTTTCTATTTTCTTGAAATTAAACAAAGACTAAGCAATAATAAACTAACAATAAGTTGTCACTAGCTTGTGTTAGCTTATTAAAACTGAAAAGATAAGCTTTTAATCTTTAAGTAACAACTAATTCGAATCACCAAATTAACGTGAAACTTGAACTTGAATTAAAACTGGATTGGTACAAGGTTTTGAAACTGAAATTGAGACTTAAACTAAAATTACAAACCTTGAAACAAGTAACTTACAGAATTTAAAGAACATTAAGCTTAAAAACAAAGATTCTATACTACGAATGGTCTAAAAACTGGGACCGACTTCTCAGTGTGTCTTCATTCCTATTAATAGAGATCCAAAAAGCTTCCTCACTTCCTTCTGATCAAATCCCACTTGTTTCCATCCATTGGATCCTTTGAATTCATCAAAACCGTACATGTGGCATTTTGGCGCCAAAAAGTAATTTGAGAAGTATGAGTGGTTTGGAAGCAATTAAACGATTTTGGGATGTTATGTGAGGTGGAGGGGACATGGTGGGAAAGGTTGGTGATGAACTGGTGTGTGGAGGACATGTGTGGTGGTGAAACCAGGGATGTGGAAGGGGTGGTTTTGGTTTTGGGTTTTAGTGTGTGAGGGAGAGGGAAGGATGGGTTTGACTGGGGAGTTGACCCCGGTTTTATTAATAAGGGATTGGGTTGGGTTTATATACGGGTGTTGGGCTTTGGTTTGGGTCCGGTTTGGTTTGTAGAAATTTAAGCCCAAGGACCAAAATTTGGATTTTCTGAATTCTTGAAGGGTTGAAACTGTAAATTCCCAAAAGTTATCAAAAGGGTTTAAATTGTAACATGTGAATATTACATGGGTATAATTTGATAAGTTTCCATTTTTAAATACCCAAGGACTATTTTTGTCAATTTTGAAACTTGAGGGGTAAAAGTTGCCAGTTTTTTGTAAACTTTCATCCAGGGACTATAGTAAATATTTTTGAGTTCCCAAGGACTAAAGTTGACTTTTCATTCATTTTAAACTTTCAGGGACTAGATTTGCCAATTTATGAAATTCCAGAGACTGAAAATGACAATTTTGTGAACTTTGATCATTTTTCACTTGTTTTCAATCTTTTTGTACCTGATTCATATAAAACACATTTTCATGATATTTGTAACATTTATATAGTCATTTGTGTGTTTTTGGCTGTTTTTGTAGGTTTAAATAATATAAATTATATGTGTATTTAGACACATATCAAATCCCCCACACTAAACTATTGCTAGTCCCTAGCAATCTTTTATGAAAAATTTAATGGATTTAAGTCTCTTACCAAAAGCCATTACTTCTGGAGTAGCCAATTGTTTCAGATCAAGTAAGAACCTTGGTACAATGATAACCAAATGATTTTGAGCAAATCACCACCATAACGGTTTTGATTTGTCTTTACCAAAAGCCGTTTGCTTCGGACTAGCCAACTCTTAGATAAAATATCTTTGGTGAGTCGATTACCAATTATGGTTTTCAACCGCCTTTACCACAAGCCATAAACTTGCGGGCTAGCCAACTCTTCACTAATTAAAGATATGGTGAATGAACACCATACAATTTTGGGCAAATTGCAAGCCGTCAACGGATTTGAGATATCTTTACCAAGAGCCGTTTGCTCTGGATTAGCCAATCCTTTTGTGGGTTAGACATGGTGGACTGATTACCATTTGTTGTGTTTAGTACATAGTACTTCCACTAATTTTTATTTTAATTTGGCCATTTTGGGGAAAAGGGACTAAAGGGTACATTTATGATCAAATTAGCGAATTTCCCCCCCACTTAGAAATGAATATTGTCCTCAATATTCAAAGTCCCGGCGGTTATGCCGAATCCTTGAACGTAAAAAATAACATTACTAGCCAAGTGTGGAAACACAACAATTATTCTCTTTTTAATATTTACAATTTTCAATCATTTTTAGATCTATATACAACATGTGGGCATCTCCCCACACTAAGGTGGTAGAAAGGGTAAGAAGATGCGAAACATGGGTGAAAACCCATGTTGCACTACTGTTTTTGATTACCGAGTCGCTAGCTTGACTCGACCCCAAATTAATTTGTTCATGGGGAAGTAAGGGGAAGAGACAATTTCCATCGGACTTTCATTCAAGATGTTTGTATAAACATTGAAGTACGTGAAAGTTCCACACCTATGAGGTATACATAGAACCGGCTCAAAAATGATAAATGAAAATGACGAGGTCAAAAATAGTGTCCTCATTCCCGAAGGAGAAAAGGGAACGAGAAACCACACCATCTGTGAAAAATGGAATAAAGATGTGCATCACAATGCAATCCCATTCTTCATCAGTGAGGAGCAAATCACCATTTTTTAGATTTTTAAGCTTAGACTTGAAACTTGTATGGTGATTGGCAACAAAATTCCGGGAGGAGAGTGGAAACAGTTCTTCAATTAATGATTTTCCGGAAAAGGATGTCTCCTCGAATCAAAGCAAGTATTGTCAATCCTGTTGGAATTGACTCATCACTAAGAAAAGCATCGACCTCCTTCCAAAGTTGTCATCTTCCTCATCCGGAGTGAGAGAAGGAATGGAAGAGTCGGAAATGGGACAAGAAATGAGTGAATGATCATTATATAGGAGACTTTCAATTTCTCCAAGATCGGCTTGAAATCAAAGAGATCATCGTCACTTTCGATAAAGTGGGATGGCGTGAGTGAGTTCATCGGTGAACTCCTCAAGAAGAGGATCGGGCTGGGAGTGATGCCTCAACATACTCGATGTTTCCATAAGAAGTACAATCGTCACTAAAATCGGAGAAAGTTTCAAAATGATCTAGAGAATACTCAAGAGGGAAAGAGAATCACACATATGCTCGGAAGTTCCTGTGACTCTCTCGGGATTGGGACAAGGTTCTCAACACTAGACTTTATGAATTAAATCGATTCCTTTTCGTGAACAGTGTCAAGATGCTCGTCCCCATGTTCGAGAGTGAGTGGGAATATCGGGTGTGATAACAATAGACTGAGGGAGTTGAGAAGGACTAGCATACATATGTTTTACACTTTCCATTTGTTCTTCTGCTAGTAATTCCATCATAGTCTTTTCTCCCTGATTTTTCATGGAAGGAATTTCAACTGATGAACTTGATGAACCCGTACAAAATTGACGAATATCAAGGGTAACTTCATCATCATCTTCATCGAGAAGAGCAGCATTGCGAAATATAGCACGTGTTTTAGCTGTTTGTTCTTTGACAAGTAATTCCTCCATGCTCTTTTCGTTTCTAGCATCTCGTTCTTTTGCAAGTAATTCTGCCATAGATTCCTCACGAGAGTTTTGAAACGACATAGCCGACTCTCCTTAAGTTCTTTTAATAACTCCGGACATTTCGTGAGAAGGTCCGTCAAGTTTCATGAGGAGTTGTTTGAATCATTTGGTACTGTGGAGGTTGGTCTTGAAATGATGTGTCAAAATTGCCACAAGGAAATATAATCCCCGTTTGACAATCCGAGCTGACGTGTGGACCTCCACAGTACTCACAACAAAATGATTGTTGTGGCTAGACTTGTGAATAATATGGAATTTGGTAATTTCCAAATCCCTGAGTGTTACCAGAAAACTGTTCATAGACAAACGTGTTTCCGGATTGACACTCAAATCCTTGGTGAGGACCTCCACAAAACTCACACGAATATGTCTGAATCTCATGATGTGGTAGCTGATGGAATAAATCAGTCGTGTCATGGTAAGAATAGGGATCTTGGTTAGAGAAAGACCTATTTCCTGACTCTACCATGCTAAAACTGAGATAATTATCATCATTATGAGGGCCACCACACCATTGGCAACCAAAATGGTGTGGATACGACATAGGAAAGAATCAAAGGTTTACAGAGGGGTTGGGATGAAGAATCAAAGATGTGAGAGGGTAAAGATGGATATTTTTAGATTTTGGATAAACATTTTGTAAATATAAGCAAGAAAATCTTTTGGGTTTTGTGTTTGTTGAAAACCGATTTTAAAATGTTTTCGGGAACCGTTTGGTTTTTATATAATAATAATAAGAAAATATGAATAAGGATGGTAAATATACAATGGGTGTATATTCAACAATCATCGATACTTCCAATTAAATTCTGAAGACACCTCCCGTGATGGCGCCTAAATTTTGATTCGCTCCAAACGGTCTATCTTTTATTAGTCAAACACTTGTGAATGGTCAACCATAAAGTCAAACATTTCGAACAAAATGCAATTAAGTCCAGAGGAGTTTAGTGTATCCCAGGGTCGTTAAGTCCCAACGAGGTGTAAAGCGTAATACAACGAATCGTGATCGGGTGAAGATTGAGCAGGAAAAGGTTATGATTGATTACACTAAGGAAATTAAATCTAATAAAGACTTTGAAGTCATTTTAATTCTATATTTAAAATCGATTAACGTTTAAAACCTAAAACGTGCGTTTAAATAAAATTACGTGAGCGCATGAAATAAAGCGTGAAAATAAAGAAGTAAAATACCTACGGATATGGAAAATACATTTTACAATCCTAATGATGCAAGAAAATTATTGGAAAAATAAAATTATTTTATGACTATTTATTTAATTATTATTAATTAAAACTATTTCTAACTATTTAATAATACCCTAAAATATAAGAAAATATGAAATAAAGCTAGAAAAGTGAAATTATGACTTAGAAAAATCTAAAATATTATAAAACTTATTTTAAAACGAAAATATATTTATTACACTTTTTATCTATTTATTATTAATTAATTACTATTTAATGATTATTTAAACTATTTTAAATTATAATAAATACTAAATGAACTCTAATAAATATGAAACTTTTCTATAAATACTATATGATAGCGAATACTAGGAAAAATATAAAAGTTAGATAAGCTCACTAATAATTTGAATTGGGCAAATAAGCGGTTTAAATAAGCACTTGAAATAAGCAATAAGCTATCCAAAAGCTACCATAAGCTACTACAGCCTAAATCTAACCTAAATTGAGCTAATGCAACTGATTGGGACCTAAAAGCACAAGCTACGAGAAAAAAGCTCGAGACCAGATTTCAAGTCTCAACACGCATAAATAGCCTTAAATAGAAGCTATCACTATTTTTATTTTTGGTTTTCTTGAATTTTCTTTACAAAACTATTTTACTACTGAAAATAAGCAACTTTTGTGAAGACAAAAATTTTAGAACTTAAAAATAAGTTGGAATGAGGCTGCTTAGCTTAACAGTCCACTATATAAGGTTTTTAAGATTTTTGATTTTTCAAAATAAGCTAAAAGCTATATAATAAGCTAAGGGGTGACTAAATAAGTTACTAGGGACAGATGTGAGTATGTTTAAGCTAAAAGAACTTAGAAAAATCCAAGTCCAAGAGCTGAAAAGATCACAATAAGCTCATGGTCTGCTGATTTTCTGTGGTACAGGGCAAAAAGTGCCTTTTTCAAGCCCTTAAAAAGCTGCTAAGAAAAAATATTAAAAATAAACTAAAAATATGACCAAGTACACATGCAATCCATTTCTAAGCGTACCAAATTTCAGATGAATTGGACTTAAGATGAAGAAATGAAAAATAAAAGAAATTTGCTGCAGAAACAAAAAAAATACGAAAAATATGCAGTCTTTGATGGCTGTGTGATCAGATGTTGTGCAGATGTGTGCAGGCTAAACAAGACCAAACCAACTCTTGGGAATACACTATATGAACTCCAAGGAACCCAGAAAAGCCAAGGTTGAGGGCTAAATATGCTTCAGCTTATTAGGAGCTTATATGAGCAGTTTACTTTCTATCTTTGTACCAACAAACTCAAAACCTATCAATGCTTCAAATCAACTTATAACCTACTGAGAACTACTTATCTAGCTTCAAATAAGCCTAATCAACTTTTACCAAGTGGCAGATGAACAGTAACAAGCTTCTATATCCTAAAACATGGTTATCCCAAACAGTCCTTTTCATGGGCTGAGTTGATTTTTTACACTAGCACAAGCTTGTTATAAGCTTAACTATCTGAATAAAACTTGTTCAATGACTTATTGTGATCCTAATTAACAACTCTTTGATGCAAATAAGCACTCAAACAAGCCGAATGCTTATTGAACTGTTTTTGGACTTTTTAAGATTTTTTTAGCAAAATGAAATAAAAGATATGAAGTACTTATGAAACTGATGAAATACAACTAGAAACTAGTAATAAGCATAAAATAACAACAATAAGCTACTATTAAGCTATTGTACAGTAATATGAAAACAAAACATGGAAATATTGAAATTGCTTACAACTGAGTATTGGATTATAGAACAAAGAACTAATGATCAAAAACACCTAGCTTGTTAACAACAAGCTAGAAACCAAATAAGCTCTTCCATGAGCAGCTCATTATTCATAACTGCTTATCTTGAGCTCCCTTTGACTTTTTGTTGACTTTTTCTATTTTCTTGAAATTAAACAGCACTAAGCAATAATAAACTAACAATAAGTTGTCACTAGCTTGTGTTAGCTTATTAAAACTTAAAAGAGAAGCTTTTAATCTTTAAGTAACAACTAATTCGAATCACCAAATTAACGTGAAACTTGAACTTGAATTAAAACTGGATTGGTACAAGGTTTTGAAACTGAAATTGAGACTTAAACTAAAGTTACAAACCTTGAAACAAGTAACTTACAGAATTTAAAGAACATTAAGCTTAAAAACAAAGATTCTATACTACGAATGGTCTAAAAACTGGGACCGACTTCTCAGTGTGGCTTCATTCCTATTAATAGACATCCAAAAAGCTTCCTCACTTCCTTCTGATCAAATCCCACTTGTTTCCATCCATTGGATCCTTTGAATTCATCAAAACCGTACATGTGGCATTTTGGCGCCAAAAAGTAATTTGAGAAGTATGAGTGGTTTGGAAGCAATTAAAGGATTTTGGGATGTTATGTGAGGTGGAGGGGACATGGTGGGAAAGGTTGGTGATGAGCTGGTGTGTGGAGGACAGGTGTGGTGGTGAAACCAGGGATGTGGAAGGGGTGGTTTTGGTTTTGG
Organism: Chrysanthemum lavandulifolium; assembly: GCA_022545495.1. NCBI lineage: Eukaryota > Viridiplantae > Streptophyta > Magnoliopsida > Asterales > Asteraceae > Chrysanthemum > Chrysanthemum lavandulifolium. The sequence continues at coordinate 15,597,999 of CM040240.1, read as the reverse complement.
GTTTTAGTGTGTGAGGGAGAGGGAAGGATGGGTTTGACTGGGGAGTTGACCCCGGTTTTATTAATAAGGGATTAGGTTGGGTTTATATACGAGTGTTGGGCTTTGGTTAGGGTCCGGTTTGGTTTGTAGAAATTTAAGCCCAAGGACCAAAATTTGTATTTTCGAATTCTTGAAGGGTTGAAGCATAAATTCCCAAAAGTTATCAAAGGGTTTAAATTGTAACATGTGAATATTACAAGGGTATAATTTGATAAGTTTCCATTTTAAATACCCAAGGACTATTTTGCCAATTTTGAAACTTGAGGGTAAAGTTGCAGGTTTGTGTAAACTTTCATCCAGGGACTATAGTAAATATTTTTGAGTTCCCAAGGACTAAAGTTGACTTTTCATTCATTTTAAACTTTCGGGGACTAGATTTGCCAATTTATGAAATTCCGTGGACCGAAAATGACAATTTTGTGAACTTTGATCATTTTCACTTGTTTTCAATCTTTTGTACCGATTCATATAAAACATATTTTCATGATATTTGTAACATTTATATAGTCATTTGTGTGTTTTTGGCTGTTTTTGTGGGTTTAAATAATATAAAATATATGTGTATTTAGACACATATCAGGGCAGCACTTATCACAAAGAGGCTTTGCTCTTGGCTCTCAAGGATGAAGCTGGTGGAACTATTGCCAACAAGGAACAGGGCTTTATGGCTAATGCCGATTCAGATGATGACATGGAGGACTTGCAAGCTAATGCAGCTGTGTGTTAATGGCAAACATGCAAGAGCTCTGCATGAGTAACACCGGCCCAGTGTATGACACTGACGGGTTGTCTCAGGTACCGGATCAAAATTTACTCATTACTGATCTGATATCTCCGCCAACATCTGCATCCGGCGAGGCTCAGAGTGTTCAACATGAATCTTCTACATCTCATTCCAATGATAATCAAATGGATTCCGTAGTTATATTTGACGATCAAGATGACCTCATGGTTAGTATTGATAATCAAGTTGACTCCATGGTTATATTTGAGGATCTAAATAATGATCATGTTGAGACTCACGTTGAACAAGATGAACCTCTGTCTAATCCAGATCTTGAGCTCATGACCAACTTAATTATGACCACCCAATCTCAAATGGAAAAAATCCAAAAACATCAAAGAAGCAATGAACACATATACTCTTGAAAACATCAAATGCTGAGGATTTCATACATGAATTTTTCAAAAACTCAATTACCTTTTAGATCTGATAGATCTAACACTAAAACACCTGATTAACACAATTGAGAGGCTGATCTAAATGTTTACACCAAAACTCCTAAAGTTTTGAAAAACCCTAATTTTTGAAAAATATAATTAAACACTAGATCTACCCTATCTAACACCAAAACACCTGCTCCACTCTCAAAACAAATCGATCTAGACGTATAGTCAAAGAACCTTAATTTTTGAAAACCGTTTTAAAATTTTGGTATAGAGCAACCTAGTTCTGATACCATGTAGAAAACTATACCAAAAGCTTCAAAACACACAAGCAATCAGATTATGAACCCAACTAACCTCCCCTTGGTTCACTTTATTACTTATTAGGCTAACGTCTTAAAATACAAGAAAAGAAAACTGGAAACCAACAACCATATCTAGAGAATTGCACAGATCTTGAATGACAATACCAATGAGAGAAATACACACATAAATTTAGAGTATGAATAATTCCTAAATGATGAGATTAGGCATTCTATACTAATAAAAACAAACGTTGCAGTTTAGTCCCAAAAACTTTGCACTTACTCCTTGTTGTCTTCTATTTTTGTCACATTTGGTCCTTCTACAAATAGGTGGGTACACTTCTAGCACAAACATCTCTTGAATGACACAGAGACCCATGTGTTTGCCGCATAACTCTTATACTTCTAACAAAATATTCATGAAGTAATTCTTTGAAGAAAATCTTACTTTACTGAAACTTTTATTTCGAAGTCTCGAAACTCATTTGCTCGTATGAGTTATCAATGCGTTTGTAGTTTGAAACAAAGTTTCAAAACTCACATTGAGTTTAACATTACAAACTTACAATATTTTATTATAAAATAATTACAGCAACAAGATATTATCTTATCTTTTTGCCGGTGTTCCAACATAGATGAAGTAAAATACCTTCAAGTACCCATTTGACTAGTATCCCAACCTATTACACTCACCCAGTTTGATTTTTAACATGTTGAATGATAGGTGGTGGCTTTTACTTTGTTACGATTGTAAAAATCAAAGGGAATACTAAAATTATATTATCAGATTCACTAAACATTGAAGATTACATAGCATTAACACCCTCTCTTAAACTCATAATGTTGCAGTGGTAAACATTGAGGGTTTGTCAAACCTAAATAAACTAAAACTAAAAAATAGCACGCAGCTTTGAAGCGTCTCAAAGCGCAAAAAGGACCAAAGTCATTGCAAAACCAAAACCAAATCCAGAATTAGAGCAGACCGACACAAGTACGAAGATGAACGGGAGTAGAACGGGTAGAACCAGATAATGAAGAGCAGATTCAGACATATGCAGACAGAGTAGATGGAAAGCAGACTTATGCAGATCGATGCAAACACAATGAAATCAGATGCAGAGCCAGACGTAACCAAATGCATAATCGGGCAGAATCAGAGCGAAACTAGGAAGAACCAAATGCAGAACAACATAAAAACAAAACAAGTTGTTGATGTCGAGATACTACACATAACTACTCAAGATATAGTCGAATATTTAAAATTATAACATCACCATCACCATTATCAACACAAAATTAGGCAGAGCGGACCATGCATAAACATACATATACAATGCATAACCAACAGAGTCACATAACCATTTTTTTCTTACAATATTCCTTCAATAACACAAACGAATAGGATAACACCAATAAAAATAAATTATCCCCAAAAACCAAGGCAAATACCAATACTAATACCATTACTAATAATAACACAAATTACAATATCACGAACCATTAACCACCGAAACTAAACATACTAAAAACCAAAATCAAAACTTATTTAATTATGTTATTCAAAACAATTCATAATCTATAACCAGCAGCAATTCGGAACCAACAAGTTCAAAACTATAAATCATGACACGAATATATATGTCTCCAAAGAATTAATAGCAGCTCCTAATCTCAAAATGGCAAATTCCATAAATTTAGAGAATTCGGGTGTAAAACGCATACAAACGAAACCGACCAAATTGTTGTATTGACTTTCATCCGCCCATTAATTCTTTATACATACGAACAAGTAACAAATTTCATAACGAACAAACTATTTATGTGATCAATATTGTTTTCCTTTTTCATAACCCTGATACCATGTAGAAATCAGATGCAATACAGAAATTATATTATCAAATTCACTAAACATTGAAAATTACATGACATTAAATAGAAGACAAACTAACTTAAACCTAACAACTAACATGCCAAACATACGGGCTTATGAGCCTTATTATCTAACAACATTGTCTGTGTATACATGAAAATAGTAGTAACAATTTATTGTGTTAGTTGATAGATGACTAGGTTGGCCCAAACCTAATTGTGGGCTTTGGTCCATTAGGGCTAGGTTTTGTATTGCTCGTTCATGAAGCTATGTGTTTATTAAAAATACATAGGCAATCTTGACTATTTAATCGCAGAAAAACACAATCAAATATCATTACTCTTTTGTTATTTTACATAGTATCAGAGCTTTAGGTTCAACCAACACAAAATAGTTGTCTTCTGATCATCGGCCACTCGTCGATGATCCAAAGGGCCTGATTTATTCATTCTTTTCTCGGTTTATATTTTCATTTATTAATCTTTTAATCTCATCCCAATCATAAGTCCTAGAAAATAAAAAATATTAAAAAAATTGATCTAGCCATCATGAATCCTAGAAAATAAAAATTGAAAAAAAAAAAAAAAAAAAAAAAAAAAAAAAGTTTTTCGTAAGCCTCTTGTTTAAACTAAGAGGAAGTGTTGGATGACAAAGTTGGTCCAAACCTAATTGTGATTGGGTCCATTTAGATTATGGTTAGTATTGCTTGTTCGTTAAGTTATGTGATCAATATTATTACTCTTTTGCAATTTTACATTAGTTATTCCCAATGATTACCTGATTGACTAAAAGGTGTGAAGACCTATCATTTTGAAGAAATAGATTAGGTACAATATTGCACTAAACCCTCTAGATATTATTATAGCGATAAAATTAATAAGTTATTATTATAATATATATACTAGTTAGAGATAAAAAAATAAAATACAAAAAAAAATTAATTAACATTTTATCAATGCCAATCATTGAAGAAATTAATAAATGTATACTAATGAATGTTACGAGGTTCAAAGCATTGAAGAAATTAAAAAAAAAAAATTAGTAATTTTTAGTTGGGTCATTCGGTATTTACTCAATCGAAATTATCAAAATTTCGTATTTACCCAACACATGCTTAAAAGGCATTATACATGTGCATTGAAAACCTGTGTTTTGGGGAATTATGAAATTTTGATGTTCTGGTTGGGTAAATATAGAATTATCCCTTATTAATTTATAGTTTTATTGGTACTAATATACATACATTAAGGTTTCAAAAAATTTATTATCTTATTATTTTACCGATTGAGGTTTAAATTTGTACCGGTTCCAACTTGGAATTGAATAAATTATTAATTTTATTAAGGTTATTAATTTATCGAGTATTAATTTATAGAGTTTTTACTGTATTAAAATTAAAAAAAAAAACGAAAACACAAGGATCAAACCATTGACTACAACAACTAACATGTAATAGACATTTGAACTACCCGTAATAGTTTAGTAGTTTTAAAAAGACAGTTGAGCAATAATCAAAATATATAAAGGTAATCAAAAATCTCTTGCTAATAATGTTGATTTCCTAAAAAAAGTAAATAAATAAATACATGATTGAACATATAACCTTTTCTATTTACATTATTAGACTTTTTCTATTTCTTTATTTAACACTACCAAATAATTATGGGTAGTTCAAATGTCCATTGCACATTATTTGTAGTCAATTGTTTTATCATTGTATTTTTTAAGCGAGTCGTATTCAATTGATTATCTTTTCTATTTACATTATTAGACTTTTTCTATTTCTTTATTTAACACTACTAAATAATTATGGGTAGTTCAAATGTACATTGCACATTATTTGTAGTCAATTGTTTTATCATTGTATTTTTTAAGCGAGTCGCATTCAATTGATTATTATTAGAGTTGAGAAAAATTTATTTAGAGATATTAAGGGTGCGTTTAGTTGGGAGAAACATCTTTGTTTTACACAAAATATTTTGTAGAAAAAAAAAAAAAAAAAAAAAAAAAAAACGGAGATCACGTTTAAATAAACGTTTTCTAACAAAATATTTTGCAAAACATAAAATCCGTTGTTTTCTAACTTAACAAGGAAAATTACAAACATATTTTAGTTGTTTTCATTATTTTCCTTTGTAACCTACAACCCTCCATATTTTTCTTCAAAATAGAAAATACAAACATCAACTAAACGCGTTTTTTATATTTTCAAGTGCTTTATGAAGATAAATTTCTCTTTCAAACTTTTACAAAACTAGAGATAGAAAATAAGAGAATTTTTTCTCCAACTTAACGCACTCTTATTTTCTTACATTCTAAAAAACTTATTCCTACCATCCAAATTAGTTAATCTAATGGACAAGATTAAACATAAAAATATCTATCGCTTTCATTCCCATCTTTTCCTAATTAAAACTCACATTCAACTCTCTTTTTCAAAAATTGAATATCTCAAAAATCGTAAAACGTTAACCTACAAATATTACATCATCATAATGAGCATTTAATTATATTTCAATAGAGTGACACTTTTATATACTTTCGACTAACTTTTTTTCTGATTTTTTTTCTCGGTGCGGTATTTGGGTTGATATATCACTTTATGATATAACACTAATTTATAAGTTCCAACACTCAACATGCTGACTAAATATTGTGTGAGGATAGACTTTTAGTAATCTCTTTAGTAGTGACAGTTTTCTTTTTAGTGGGAGTAGCTCAAAATGGGATTTAGTGACTGTTTGTATACTTTTGCTCACACTTTCTTTTAGTGAGCAAATGTCATTTATTTGGTAGTAACTACATGTTTTGCGATAACTCCATTGATGTATCAAGAACAAACAAAAATCGAAACAGTTTATATATAAAGCCTAATAGACACGTACATGTAATTGATATTTCAGTTTTATACTGCATAATCATATTATGATGCATACGACACTCTCTTTGATACAATATGCTTTCATACAAGTGGGTGCTGTTTTTCAAGTACTTTGTTTATAGAATAAGAAAATTACAACTTGTCTTAGATGCAAGAAAAGCATAAACAAATTACAACTTGTATGTGAGGTAATGGACTTAATTACTGATTACTCACCTACTAGATTGCAAGTGAATTGTTTATGATATTTTATTATAATATTCGTGAGCAAACTTGATCGGTATTGTCTATAATCAAAAAACATAGTCACCATATACTGAGGGTCGTTGACTAATTGGGTTCTTTAACAAGCTTAAGTTCATTTCCAGCTTATGATTTACGAGTATCCCGTCAATGGCAGCCTTTGTGATTATATCGAAGACCATAATAAGATACATGGCACAACGTGTTGTTCCTGTTTAGTTAGTTACAAAGATTAACAAAGTTAACTAACGACCTTTCATACTTATTAAAGTATAAAATATTTAACAAATATAAATGGTTAATAAAGATTTACACAAGAACTTGTAAATTCTTATTAGAAATTAATCAAATAATTTACTAAGAGTGTGTACAGAATAACAATCTAAGTTGAATGATAATATTTGATGATCTTCTCACTTAACTTAAATGCAAACCGAAATTATTGTTAAAAAAAATGCTAACGGCATTAACTAATAATGAACTATTATAAAGTTTTATAAATTAACTTTTTCATGTCATATCAATAAGTTTTAGATCTTTTGAGTTAATAAACATCTTTTAACTATGGTTTAAACATCTTAAACCTTTATAATTGTTTCACTCAACAAATGTATTAAATGTTTTGAGATTATGAAAAGCTCTAATATTTAGGACATTTTCATGACATATATGTATAAAATGAAAATCAACAATGGCTAATATAAAACATAAACCTTTTCAAGTTTTTTGGGCCAATTCTTATACCTCTTATAGGAGATGCTTTAACCACACTGAAAGGGTTTCAGGACTTCATTCCTTAGTTCTTATAGAAGAGTAAATGATATGTTAAATGTGTATTACATTAATTATGGGTAATGATCATCTTGAGAAATAAAATTAAAATGAGAAGAAAACAAACTACAACCACACATTTCAGATGCACCTAATTATATAGATGCATCTCCCTTTATATTTATCTCCCTTACTTGAAATGTGTGGCTAATACTTTTTTCTCATTCTTTTCATTTCAATTTATCTTCTCACTAGATCCATACCCAATTAATTATAAGAGATACAATTTACTCTTTTACAACATTCTCTTGTATAGGCAAATATCGAGTTGGAAACCCGTAAGGTAATAAAGATGTGTCGAACATTTAACTGGGTGGTATACTTACATTAAATGTTCCTACTTGGAATGTGTCAAACCCTACTTTAGAGAAGAGTGTGACATGCTATTTGTCATTTTCTACCAATTCTTATACTTTATTTGACATTTTATGATAAGTACATTTCTACTTATCTTCTAAAGAAAATTTCCGTCTAAACTTTCATATACTTAGATATTTTTCTAAATATCTAAGTTTATAATGTCTTTGATTGTTGAAGAGATCAAAGAAAGTTAATGAGTTATTGTCATTACGTAATGATTCCGTCATGTTCAATTCTTTAGCTTCAGGACTTCATTAAGCGATATTCGTTTCAGAAAATGATGAGACTTTGTTAGTCTTTGGTGAACTATGAAGATCCAGACGCCATAAATTTTCGTGTATATGTATTTATCCAACAAGACACCCCCACATTTATACGCTGATTCCAGTTTTCCACCTTGGACGGCCGAAAAGAATACCTAATATTTATATTTATATATATATATATATATATATATATATATATATATATATATATATATATATATATATATATATATATATATATATATATATATATAAAAAAAGAAAAACAAAGACGACTATTGGAACATGCAATGAATTATTGAGTATTTTATATTTGTCTTAAGTGAAAGAAAAGCATTAACAAATTACAACTTGCATGTGAGATAATGGACTTATTTGCATGATCACTGCTTTTTTTAAAACCAAATTAAATTTACTGATCACTCACAGGCTAGCTAGATACAAGTCAATTGTTTATGATATACATTTTTTTTTTATTATTCATGAGAGCTAGTGGCAATATAAGTATTGCGCAAAGATGGAACTAATCGTCTATACATTAGCAAACTTGACCGGTATTGTCTATAATCATAAATAGTCACCAATATTCAAGAAGAAAAATAAACAATGTCTTCTCCAGTGGCAAACCTTGAAAACTTTCAAATTCCACTAAACGAAATCATTTCAGCCACTGGAAACTTCCACAAAAAAAATGAAATCACAGATGGTGAATATAGTAAGCTTTACAGAGGACAGCTCTCTGAAAGTTGGGAAAATCTCACTGCTACATTCAAGTGCTTTATTAGTAATCGTTGTGACGGAAAGAAGGAGTTCCTTAACGAGCTCAAAGTCATTTCCAACTTGAACCATGAAAACATCACTCCTTTCCTTGGTTATTGTGATGAAGGCGATGAAATGATTATGGTTTACGGGTATCCTGTCAATGGCAGTCTTCACAGTTATTTGGAAGACCCAATTAAGAGGAGTTGCTTAACGTGGCAACATCGTCTGGAGATTTGCTTGGATGCAGCAAGAGGACTAAATTATCTCCACTCTGGTCTTGGGAAGCACGACACAATAATACATGGATCTTTCATGTGCAGAAACATATTGTTAGATGACAATCTGAAAGCCAAAATATGTGGTTTTGAATTTTCAGAATTTATCCCTGATAATCAGCCATGTCAGGAGGTCTATAAACCTCATAGAAATGAGGACAGCGTTTTGATTCATCACAAGGATCCCATCTACTTAGAAACCGGCTTTCTCAAGGTAGAATCGGATATCTACTCATTCGGTGTGCTATTATTCTGTATATTGGCTGGGCCGGACGCTTATAATGAAAGTGACTGTATACCAAATAGTCGCATGAAGGTCCAACACCGCTATGATGATAGGCTAGACTCGTTAATTGATCCTGCTATAAGAGACCAAATCGGCGGTTCATCTTATTGGATTAAAGAAATTACACATAAATGCCTTAGTTACGACATAAAGGATCGCCCTACACTGGATACGGTCGTCAAGGCAATCTCAGAAGAACTGGATTTTGTAAGTCTTTTTTTTTCTTTTTTTTTTTTTCTCTCCTCCTCTCTCTAACCATGCTCTCTGAAAGATTTCTAGTTTCATATGCCACCAAATGTGAAAAAGTACTTTATATGCATCATACAATATTAGCAGGGTAATCGGGTGTTTCGTCAATGGATATTCATTAATCAAATTTTTTGACGAATAATATGTTCTGATTACATGTTTTTCGTGATAATGACTTTACTCATGGCGAGAGTATTGGGAATAACCAATAAACATAAAGAAGTACTAGTATAAATTAGTTCTTTTAATATACAATTAATATTTTTTTTGGAAATCTTTTTCAGAAATTCTTAATAATTTATTGTTCTATTTCTTTTTTAAATTTTTAGATTTTTATGAATTTTTTCACAAAAAAGCTCTTGTGATATTATCTGCATTATCCCTACTTAAAATGAAATCAAGACCGATCCATATATATATATATATATATATATATATATATATATATATATATATATATATATATATATATATATATATATATATATATATATATATATATATATATATATATATATATATATATATATATATATATATATATATATATATATATATATATATATATAGATTTTCTAACTTGTACCCTAAGGGCACAAGTTAAGCACATAAAAAGAACACCGGGTCCCGAGAAAGGATATAGGATTCACAAAATTATATATATATATATATATATATATATATGGATTTTTCGAACTTGTGCCTTAAGGGCACAAGATAAGAACATAAAAAAACACACGGGTCCCTGAAAAGGACAGGGATCCACAAAAAGTACAATTCTTGTGGATCCTTGTGTCCTTTTTGGTGCACTTGTTGACAAACCCTATATATATATATATATATATATATATATATATATATATATATATATATATATATATATATATATATATATATATATATATATATATATATATATATATATATATATATATATATATGGGAGTTAACGTGAGATCAAACTTAAAGATGTAAAAATAAGATCAAGTCTAAAAAACCACTAAAACATTTATAGATAACAATTTTACTAATAGTACACATAAAAATAATACATGAGTTTGGATTCGTGATACACTCAATACACATTACCCTAATAAATATTCCAAAACCTGATATACATACAAAAACCTAATACACATTACATTTTTAATCAAAATGTATCACCTAGGTTTTGTAAAATTCTTCTGCTTCAAATAATATTTATTTAGATTAGCTTTTCTGTGGCTAGATGAGTGAGAGCTCAAATAATATTTCGGCTTCCCATTAATTTCTTGTAAATTCTATGATATTTTTAATAAAGTGATAATAATAATAATAATAATAATAATAATAATAATAATAATAATAATAATAATAATAATAATAATAATAATAATAATAAGGGCAAATGGCACAAAAAGACATCAAAGTTAGGGTCCATTTCCAATCAAGGTATTCTACTTTTTTTCTTGCATAAAAAGGTTGCCAACAAAAAAATTTAGCGGATTTGGGTTTTTTCATTAACTTCCGAAAACAACTAACCAATAATACTGTTAAGTGTATACATTGAAACATTTTAAAATTTTGAAGGGCCAAATTTGAACCTTTTCTTTTTTATAACTATTATCCCCAAATCAAACCTTGACAGGCTGTAGATGCTTATGAAAATGGACAGACTAGAAATTAAGCAACCGAACTAAATCAAACTGCATATCACTAATATTACATTACAAAAAGATGAAACAAATACATACCTTAAACATATTTCTCAACCAAATCAAACCTAAAAAGAAACTTCTTATGATTACAATCCAACATTTCACTCAAACTGCAAGAAACATTCTTCTGCTTCAAAAGCTTTTCTCGCCTCTCAAGCCTCTTCTTTAAACCATGCTGAAAAAAACTCAGAATAATCTGCATCTTCCTCAAGTCCTCGATTCATTACCTCTACCAAAAATCTAATCCTTGGTTCTAACTAAAGTTGCTATCTGTTGGGAATCAAACCCTCTTGTTTTGAGGTAATCACAATTTGGTTTCAGAATCTTGTCAACATCTCTACACAGAACTTCTGGAAGATTAATAATAATAATAATAATAATAATAATAATAATAAGTATTAGAATTATAATTATTTTTGTTACTTATAAAGAGTGTATGTTTATTTTTGAAACTTAAAATTTAGTAATATTAGTGGACTATTATAACATTGATTAAAAATTGTAACATCATCTATGGCTAAAATTATTATTTTAAATATCATTTAATCCATAAACTTTTATCACTTTTTGTTTTTAACCCATGGAATTTTTCTTCGCATTAACTACAAATTGAACACGTAAGTTTTGCGTAAAGTCTACACCATAATCACGATTTCGCAAGTATAATTGTTTGCCGCTCTACTCCGTCACTTTCCACGAATATCTCGTTTAGCTATTATTAATGTTTCGATAACAATAAGTTGTCCATTTAAGTTTTTTTTGGCTGCATACGCACTTGAGACCCAAATAACTTCAGGTAATACATATCTTTGATATTTACTATCTAAACTCTTCAGTTACGTTATCAAAACATTAAAATGAAATAAATGAAGGTAAAAAATACGTTAAAACATTTATAGCTTCGAAACAACTAGTTCTCTTTTACACAAAATAAAGTCACCTGGGACGTTGTAAAAAATTGGATACTCAATCAGGTTATATTCGCAGATCCGGGAAAAAGCTGCTTATGTCAGACGAATCCCTGTCAAAGGAAGCCGCGGTGAATATCAAAACCCAACAGAATTTCATATTCCATACAAGGAGATCAAATTGGCCAGGGGAAAGTCTGAAAACCGTTCTCTCCCATGTCGTTATATTGAACTTTACACAGCAGAACTATCTGAACGATGGCCTAACCGTACAGTTGCCTTTAAAAAATATATGGGTAGTGTTAGCTGGGATGAAAGGGAAAGAAGTGAAATGTTCAATAATGAGCTTGAAATACTATCCAGATTCCAGCACGAAAACATCACCCCTTACATTGGTTACTGTAATGATGAAGAAGAAAAAATTCTAATTTACGAGCATGCTATCAATGGTAGCCTTCGTGATCATCTCCAAGACCCAGATAAACTATGTTGCATACCCTGGGAACAGCGCCTCAAGATTTGCCTTGGGGCTGCAAGAGGAATCAAGTGCCTACACTCTGGTCTTTGGGATGAAAATATATTAGTAGTACACAGATACGTCAGGAGTGAAAACATATTGCTGGATGAGAATATGGAAGCCAAAATTAGTGGATTTTGTTTGTCAATATCTGTCCCAAGAAATAAACCTCAAGTGTCTGACAGTAGTAATTGGAAGTTTGGAGTCATTGATATAATCAACTATTATGAGGCATCCATGGATCCCATTTACAAGGAAAGTTGTATTGTCAATACCGAAGTAGACGTGTACTCTTTTGGGTTGGTAATGTTTGAAATCTTGAGTGGGGTGCCGCTGATAACAAGCACTTATAATGACATAAGTGATCTGATAATCCGTGTCTATCGTCACCGTGGTGACAAAGGAATGGATAAATTGATTGATCCCAGTATAAGAGATCAAATCGATGGTCGTTCCTTACAAACATTTGTAGAAATTGCGTACAGATGCCTTAGTTACAACATCAAGGAACGGCCGTCGATGAATAGGATCGTCAAAAAGATTGAGGAAGCATTATACTTTCAAGTAAGTATTTTCATTTAAATAGCTAGCAATCATAAAGTTTAGAACATTGAACTCAAAACAGAAAAATAGTTGAATCTTTTTCTAAACAAAATGGTTGTGTTTATATTGACAGAATCACAAAGCTACTATTTCTACCACTGCAATACCAGGCCACCAATATCAAAAGCTAGAAGATTTTTTCATTCCATTGAAGGAGATCAGCTTGGCTACTTGTGAATTCAGTAAAACATCTCAGATCGGTAATGGCGGATTTGGTGTAGTCTACAAAGGACGACTCTCTGAACAATGGCTAAACCATGAAGTTGCTATCAAACGCCTTGATAAGACAGGTCACCAAGGAAAGAAAGAGTTCCTTAACGAGCTTCAGTTGATTTCCAGATTCCACCATCAAAATATTATCCCTTTTGTTGGTTACTGTGATGAAGGTGATGAGATGATATTAGTTTATGAGTATGCTAACAATGGTAGCCTTGATTATCATCTTCAAGACAAGACCAGGAGACGTTGTCTAACATGGGTGAATCGCCTCAAGATTTGTTTAGGGGCAGCAAATGGACTCGACCACCTTCACACGGGTCTTGGGGAGGATCACAAAGTTATACACAGAGACGTCAAGAGTGGTAACATATTGTTGGATGAAAATCTGGAAGCTAAGATTTGTGATTTTGGATTGTCAAAATCAAACTCCGCAACACAGCAACAAACGAAACTCTATACCAATGCTGCGGGTACAAACTATTACGTGGATCCTATTTACCACGAGAGTGGCATCCTCCGTACAGAGTCGGATGTCTATTCATTTGGTGTTGTAATGTTCGAAATGTTGAGTGGGATGCCGGCTTGGCATCGGAGAAGCTTTGGGAAGGATAAGCCACAGCCTCTGATAAATCTTGTCAGACGATACCACGACTATGGAAAACACTTATTAATTGATCCCCAAATAAAATCTCAGATCGACAAGAAATCTTTTCATACATTCATCGAAATAGCATACCAGTGCATTAGCTTTAATTCAAAAGAACGCCCAACAATGGAAATGATTGTTGATAAGATCGAGGAAGCACTGGATTTTCAAGTAAGTCTTTTGATTTATTATTTTCAGGGAATTCTAGTTTCATCGGTAAGCAAGGATCAAAATTCCCCTCACTTTTGTATGATGTTTATTTTTTGCTTGTACAACAAATGAACATCTTATATGAAGATAAAAGCAGGGAATCAGTTTTGCCTACTATCTATACTACTATAAACCTTCAATATTTAGTCTTGTCTTAAAAACCAGACCAAACCACTAGTAACCCAACCAGATTTATCGAAAATATAACTTTCAAATAAAACTTATTACCATAATCATAACCAGACCTACTATTCAGACCTGTTTCAGACCGAAGTCATGTCTTAAATGGTTACTTTTAACCTTTTAACCTACCTTCAATCTTCATATTTGTTTACATAATAACTAATATATAATTTTTATGCGTAGGAAATTGAGAATGATGTTAAAGAGGTACAAGAAAAGGTCGATAATTCAACTGTCGGTAAGGTATATATGGTGGTGCAGTTTTGTTTATGCGAATTACGATTACATTTACTGTTACATTATTGGTTATACGTAAATAATGTTTTTATTTGGTTCTTTCTAGAATATAATAAAAATTAAATCGGAATTCTCACCTCAAATAAAGGTATGTGTGTTCATAAAGTATGTTTGTAAGGTATGGTGGTGCAAATTCTATGTGTTGTTGAAACTGGTATTTTGATATACAGGATAACAAAGGTGCTATTATTGAAGTGACAGATGATACCGAAAAGGATAAGAGAATAAGAGAAGAGGTATAGCTTTACCGTTTTATATGTTTTCTAATGTTTATTAATGATTAAATTAAGAGTTTTTTTATCACGTTGCTTTGACTCAACAGGAGCTTGAATTAGGATTACGGAAGTCGAAAACTTCTATTGATTTAGAATCAGAATCTGATAGTCCCAAGGGTGTCTATGGTGATATATCTGGTGCCAATAATGACAAAAGGATTGACAAAGGTGATGTATCTGGATCCAATGATGTATCCGGAGCCAAAGATGGTGTTGTTGCTAAAGATGGTGATGTATCTACTGTTAAGAAACGTAAGTCTTCATGTCTAAACGGATAAGGGTTTTGAAAGTTGAATGCGATGATGCTGATATGGTTGCTGATGATAACAAGGATAAT
Source organism: Chrysanthemum lavandulifolium (assembly GCA_022545495.1). Lineage (NCBI taxonomy): Eukaryota > Viridiplantae > Streptophyta > Magnoliopsida > Asterales > Asteraceae > Chrysanthemum > Chrysanthemum lavandulifolium. The sequence continues at coordinate 15,582,573 of CM040240.1, read as the reverse complement.
AAAATGTGATGTGGTACTAATGCACTTGCTATGTAGAATGTCTTTATTCTGTTATCTAAGGTTTAATTTTGATATACAGGTTTCTGTTGCTGGTGCCGTTTCTGATAATAAAAAGGTGGTAAAATTGATGCACCATGTGAAGTGGATCATGTTTAGTTTTATGAGGTACAGACACATTTTTTATCAACATAATCATTTGGCTTATATCTAATAATCAGTTTTATCATTGGTTAAATTATTACTCCATTCTTTAGGGTGAACCTACTGACGTTTTAAATGCGCCTAATAAACGTAAATCTTCGTGGACGCGGCAGAAAAGTGTTGGCGGCGTTAGTTATGTGGCTGCTGATGCTGATTTATGCTGTATGAAACGCACACCTTCATCGACGAAACAGGAAATGGTTAACAGATTTGGATGTTGATACATCTATATTCCCATACATTGTTATTTATCTAATTTTTGTTTGTTTCTACCAATCCATTTTGTAGTGTTGCTTCATAATTTTTTTATACTTTAAATATTTTGAATTCGTAGTTCTTAGATTTAAATTTAGTGAAGTTTAAATGTTTTATGGTATTAAATAATGTATTACATATCCCGTGTCGTTTTGTAGATAGTTTATTTCAATTATAACCAAGTTATATAATTTAAACTGGATGTAAAGCACACAATATTGTGATAAGTTTATGTAAAGATTCTTAGGCATGGTACAATAAGGACCGTCAGCTATTTTCATTTTTCCTGTCACCTCAGGTTTTTTTTCTCTTAGGATCTAAAGCCGGTCTTTTTTTTGAGTAAAGGGGAGTAATCCTGCACCCTGGTAAATATATTAACCAAAAACGTTTAAGTACAATGGATATGAGTGAAATCCCATATCTCAACCCGTTACATAGGCATAAAGCTTACATAACAAGATACTACATATTTTCTAAACAAGAAAACAAACCACTACTCAAATGATAACATAGGACATAACGAAAGAAAATTACTTCCTAGGTCCTTGAAGCTTGGTGCCATACATGGCATTAAAGGCATCCAAATTCCGGAAGATCGAAACACCTTCGCATAGTCATCTTAGTCATAGTCATCATACTCATCTTCAAACTCTTGGCCACCACCGAATAGATTAGCAAACTCATCAAATGGGTTAGCAACCACCTCATCTTCAGAATCAGACACCACGATCTCTCCCACTTTAGAAAAAGGGCTAACTCTCTTAGTATAAGAGGCGGGTGGAATACAATAATCACTAGTTTTAGGAGCCACACCCGTCTCCATCTCTTTCAAATCACTCACAAGGGGTTTTTGTGATGCAGTACATGTCTTAGTAGACTTATCTTCATTAACTTCCATTGTACGATCAGAATCCATATCCTTATTGGTGTCATTAGAAGGAATACCAAAAGCATCCGTATATTCCGTATTAAGAGCATCAAACTGATTAGATTTAGAGATCTTTGTTCCACTCGAACTAGCCACATCAGAAGCATTCTTCTTAGTAACTTCCACTTTCTTAGGTTCAGGAGGAGTCTTTTTGGGTTGATATTGAAACGCTTACCCACAACAGGTTTAGTAAACCTCCTTGACCCGGAATAGTAGAACCACCTTGCTTTCCCTTCTTCTTATTATTGACCGTCTTGAAACCATCATTAACACGCTTAGTAGGCTGAGCAGGAGGTTTAACAACTTTAGGATCAACAATAAGGTTGTCCCTAAGCACCTCATCCGACTTCACTTCAATCATGCATCTAGCAAAACTACTACGGCCCTACGAGTCCTTGCACATTTGGCTAGTAAAAGCATCTAACCTTTTGGGCGTGCCTATCAATGTGGCAAGGAGACTAACGCCATCATCAGAAAACATGGCAAGAGGAACATCATGGAATTTAACCCACACCGGGATATTGGTCAAATCCTCTTTAAGTAAGTTGGTGTTCAATGTCCATGGTTTAAGAATAATAGGTACATTTCTAATCAACCAAGGACCATTTTCAAGAACATCATCAACACCTTTCTTCGAATTGAACTTAAAGAAGAAGAACCCCTTTGCATTCATCGTTACCTTTTGTATACCAAACTTAGCCCACGCATTGCGTACAAAGTAATCAACAACAGGAAAAGCAAGGCGTTGACCAAGGAAATACCCATACAAAGTATTCTTAAACCTAGTGTTCACCTCTTCAACCACTTTCATCGGGACAAAAAGATCCACACCATTAGCTTTCTTACTACAATCCAACCTACGAAAGTTTGACGTGTGTTTCTTAGGTTCAGTAGAAGTAACACCAGCCTACGATGAAGAAGGTTGTTTCAAAGCATACACACCAATCTTCTCAATACCAACAGCCCCATGTGCATTCGTATCAACCTTATCATTAGCATTATTATGGCCATTAACATTAGAAGCCATAGGACCACTCGTATCTCTAGGAGGTTTCGAATAATAACCAATAGCAGTAAGCATCTCCTCTAGCTCCTTATGTGACTGCGACACCTTAAGATGCTCAAATCAATTAGCCCCAGTAGAAGTAGTAGCATCCACTGTCACGGCTGGTTTTAATGGTTGCCCATCGTCACCCACAAGAACAAGTTTTCCCTCAAAGATTTGTTTTTCAATAGCACGAATTTTCAATAAAGTATCATGACCCTCAGGCGTGTCATGACTAGGGCTTGAACCAAGTGAAACCGGCTCCACTTGTCCATCACAACGAGAACCGGAAGCAATACCAGTAAACTCATCATTCCTACTATTAGGGTTCATTGTCGATTGAAGAATCGACTCACCAAGACTAACAGTAGGCTCATTCACATCAACATTTAATTCATCAACCGTAGGATTTACATCATGTAGAACCGGCTCCACATGAGGTTCACGCTGCCTACAATCCATTAAGGCATCCTTATCAACGTTAGGCACACCCTCCATCAACACGACAATAAACAAACCCTAACCAAAGGAACACAATCGAAACAAGAAAAAAAACAACCCGTACCAAACCACGTAATCGCTATGTATTAATTAAACCCTAGTAATAAACTAGGGTTTATAAGCATAATCGGCCATAGATCAACCCATGAAAACAGATATATCAATTCAATAATTAAAGCTATACGAATCAGCGGTGGGCAGTATCGATTCTCAAAATTGCAGCCCCTAAATCAGTTAACCATGCAACGTAGTAGTATATATCAATAATATAAAACTATAGCATGCACGAAACCAAAGAAAAAAGGACACCAAAAGTGATGGATAGTATAATAAGATCACAGTCCCACGATAAACAAGTCACCAATTAATTATAACCGACCGAAGAAGATTAAAAAATCAAAGGGTTAAAAATCGTTGTTAGGGAATCGTGGGAGAGGGAATCACTTTTTTTCGCCAACAGAGGCAATCGCTTATCTAAAGCCGGTATTTTAGACACAATAAGGCGGATTACACTAAAAAAAACATACCCTACAAAAATACATTTTAATTATTTTTACACACACACAAACAACACACGAACTAGTTCCTCGTCTATCCAAAATGGAGACCGACGACCGACTGAGACCTTCATGCCACAACAAGGCCGACCGAGGTCGACCCACTCAGTCGCTACCCATATTACGAGCAACCTGAAGTTCTTTAATTCAAGTTATATCATTTAACTTCTGTATCAACGCTTAAAATTATTAATCACTTTCATTCAACATATCTCAAGCACCAACAACACACGAACTACTCGTGGTTTGTTGTTTTTGCAAAACAATGTCCTTCACCAAAATGTTGTGCAAATCTTGTACCGGTGGTTTGCACTTTTTGCAAACATTGTCCTTGAGGTTGATGTTTCATTGGAAAAACTCTATTTTAGCTAACGATCATTAGAAAATTCTGTTAGTGAGTCCTCACGTGCGTTCCATGTGAGAGCATTTTTGCCATTTCACACCTGCTACCTTCCCAATCACACGTTTTGAAAACAAATTCATAGGGGCATTTTTTGCAACATTAAATCGTGTTTAAACCAATCAAATCTCACACACAAACACATTCACATCGGATTTCAATCGATCAAATCACACAGTCACAACTAAAATGGTAGTGGTTCCTTACTTTGGAAAATTCGAACTCCAGAGTTCCCGACCTATGAGCTTGGTCTTATTTGCGGTAAGCTTAGATGTTTTAAGTTTTCATTTGTTTTTGTAATTCGAACATCTTTTGAGTTGTCATATGTTTTTGTTATTCAAACTTTTAATTTGTATTTGTTTTTCTAACCAGATTGTAAACTGTTCACTATTAAAATCCACCACAATGGGTTCTTCACAAATCCACCAAACTGAATGTATCGGTAGCCAAATATAGCATATGTTGACCTAATTGATGTTGATTGTTTATCCATTTAGCAGTTTGTTGGGATGTTAGATGAGCTTGGATTAGGGGATGATAAAATTTTGTTCACACACTTTAGGATCCCTGAGGAATCGTTGGTTAATGGGTTGGTCCCATTGATGAGTGTGGATGATGTAGTGACATTGTTCAAATACATGCCTCGATTTAAGGAAATAAAGGTTTACATTGAATAGGATTTTCATCAGTCGAGCAACATTTGTTAGACATGAGGACTAGTCGTGGTAAAGATGTTGTGATTGAAGATATAGAGGAAGGTGATGTCGTTAAAGAATATGAGAAAGATGGAGATTTATGTTTGCTAGAGTGGCATGGTGCTACCGAAATGGTAAATGAGGGAAAACAGGTTGATACTTCAACTCATGCTTCATCTAGTAAGTTATGCATGGATGATGAGAATGCCTTTTTCATAGATTTGGATGATGGGCTTCTTATTCCAACATCATGGTCTGATGAAGGAAAGAACAAAAGAAATGGCAAAACGATCTGGAGGAATTCAGAAACATCTTGCTCGAGATTGACTTCTTACTAGACGATGGGTATGAGAAAATGAAGGAGAAGCTAAGCCAAGAAACTAAGGAAAATCAAGAAGAGGTTGTGGCAGATATGAATCAAACATGTAACACCCGTATCCCGGATACAAATAGGCCCCACCCTAGATGAAATGGACCGGGTTTAGATGTGGTTGACTAAGGAAAAATGAATGTATGGTATAAGTGTTGGTCTGACTGAATCCTGGATACGACATATCCAGGACAAGGAATATAGCGTATTAGTATTGTATGGTCAGTAGAGCAGGCTGATCTTAGTACCAATACGGCGTATTGGTTATGTTGCATACGGTGTATGGAGTTTGGCTTGGGTACGGCGCACCCAGATAAGGGAGTACGTAGTATTGTGGGATTTTTATGGGATACGGCGTGTCCATGAAGATGGATACGGCGTATCGACCCTAAATGGACAGGAATGACTATTTTTCCCTTTTAGCTAGATGGATCCTTATTTATCTATAAGGTTCTACACACTTCTGTAAAAAAAGTATGTGTATATTTGAGTGTCGGATATAGAGAGAAAGAGAGGAAGGAAATGAGGCTTAAAGGGTTATGATGATGGTTTGGAGATGGATTTTCAAAGGCATGATTCCTAGCATAACTATGGCAAGATGTTAGTGTGCATGATGACGATGATGATGGATGATGATGATGATATCATGATTAGCTTAGCTTGGATGCTAAGGTAAGTAACTTGGTTACTATGTGCTTAATAACGAAGTTGTTACAGTATGTGATTATGAATGCTTGTGTTAAGTATGGTTATAAATGCTTAGAAGGTGTGGTTAACTTAGAGACTTGATTAATGGGATGTTATAGAACTAGAATGTGGATTATGGAATGATTAAGGTATGTGTTGAATGCCTTATGTGTTTATGTGGTTATAGTTATGTCTTATAGTAATGTGTTCGTGATGCATATTGATGATTGAAGTATTAATCATGTAATACTCAATTACTTACTAAGTTTTATCGCTTACCGTTATAGTTAACCTATGTTTTGTTGGTTATTTGGAAGTGATATGGCTTAAATTATGGATTAAACATGCGAAGGTTAGAAGGTTGTATGTGTTTAGGAGCTTAGGTAGAATACCGAGCTCAATGTCGATGTTGTACCCCCGTGAGTCGTTTAATGGTCTATAAATGTGTCATCAAGTGTCAAAGTATGTGTCTTGGTCGTTATAGTATTTTGGTTGCTGAATGGTATATTATAGCAATGGTTAAAGTGTATGTATAAGGTTAAAGGTGTGTTTGGATTTATGTGTATTTATATCCATTTTGGGTTATAACGGGTCAAGTGCCGTATAATGTGTTATGGAATGTGTGGTTAGATCCAATACGGCGTATCCATTCCCATGGATACGGTGTATTGGTGTAACATAAAGGTTGTTAGGTTTGTGTTATAGTTTTCGCGTAAAGTGTTTTGAAGGGTATGCAAGTATACGTCTTCGTAAGTATTTTAAAGAGTTAAATGTTACATGTTCTTGTCGTTTTATAAGTGTTAAAGAGTATCTGTTATAGTCAATGCGTTTCCGCGTCAAAAGTTTTAAATTTCTGGTCAAACAGGCACGGGGCGTAACAAATTGGTATCAGAGCTTCGGTTTAAGTGAATTAAGTTGCCACTATAGGTTGCCTAGACTCAAACCACTCATAGATGCGATGGATGTGAAATTAAGGAAAGCGGAAATGTATGTGTTTTAGTTATAGAAAGGATTATTGATATGTTATGCGATGGGCTATGTGAATTTAAAATGGAAGCATTGTATACGCCTTAAAGTATTAATGCGTAATTAATGAAGATCCACGGCTGGCTATATGGGTTAAGGTGATTAGATCATCGATAAATGTAATGTGATTATGTGACTGTGTGTTATAGAAGTAATAGCGAAGTGTGAATAGAAGTGATAAGCAGTATGATTTCTTATAGAAGCCGTGGTTAGAATATCGTTATAGTAAGGAGTTATAGATGTATAATGTGATGTGTATGACCCGTGTGATAATGTTGACCAACATATGGTCTCAATGTATTTGATGAATGATGGTAGGTTGTTAAAGTGGTATAAGAGATGGTTAAATAGTATAGTATGCAATGAGTAAGGATGAAAAATGTGTTATAGTATAATGTGATGAAGGCGTGATTAGAATTTGATACATCAATCATTATGTGTTTAATATAAAAGTTCTAGAATTGGAAAAGATATGTTGGTATGAATGATGAGAATAATGTAGCTTAAATGCTAACAATTAAAATAAAATAAGTACAAGTATGTGAAGAGTGTGTTATAGTTGACAACCTAGGTCTATATGTGAAATAGAACGTTAGAGCCCAAGTGCCATAAAACGTAAAAGCGATAAGCTAAAGTATATGAACAAGAATGGGAGGAATATGGCTTAATAAAACACAATGAGACCGTGTTAATGTTATGGAATGCGTAAAAAGAGTTAATGGATGCTAATGAATATGTTATAGTTGATAAACCCATGTAAAGTTTGCGTGGAGAAAAAGTTGGATAGACTAAAATGGTAAAAGTAAGAATGTGGAAATGGTCAACAATGGTTGACGGGTAAATGAGAGAGTTAGATGGTTAAACACATAGCAAATGTGTCAATATTAAATCAAAATGGATGTTATAGCATGTATGTTAAAGTGTGAAGTTACAGGCCACTTGGATCCAATGTGTTGTTATAGTATGATGTTACAGGCCACTCGGGAAATGTTACAGTGGTCGTTATAGAAATCCTACGGGATATGTGATAGTAAATCCTACGGGATATGTAATAGTGATCCTTCTGGATGTGTTATAACCCGAATTGGCAAGTAAATGTTACAGGAATCCTACGAGATAGGTAGGTAGATTTATAATTTCATTATTTGAATAGATTGGGATGCCTTTTCATTTAAATAAAGAAGTGAATCGCCGAACCATGAGTTTGTATTTCTTGATTTACATCGTTTGGGACGCCTTTACATGTAAATTAGGAAGTATAAATGAGTGGGCTTATGTATTCCCGACGTGGCATGAGTAGGGTAAGAAGTAGAAACGGAAGTCTAAAACTAGTTGGACATCTTAAGAGAATAAGATAGGTGGAATATAGAGTTTGAATTGGACCCAAAGTGAGAGTCGTTATGTAAAACCTATGCATGGTGTTTTAAGTGTAAGATGGGATGAATGTAAGCGCGATATGATGTTATAGTATGCCTTATGGCATGTTGTGATGTGAATCATGACTATGGTGATCATAAACTTAATGAAAGTTATGAGAAAGTAATAGATATAAATGAAACATTGCAATAAAAATGTTAATGAAATAATGGAGTGGCTATGGTAAATGCAAAAGTGTTGGCTAAATTTGACTTACGTAAAGTCAAAATGATATGAAAGTGAACAGGTATGTAGTGTAATAGTAAGTAAATCAGTTATAAAAATATTTGGTCTTGAATAACTTAAGTCTCGGATGGCATAATGACGTGGTAAGAACCGTATGTTATAGAATTTACGCGAGAAGTAGAATGGATAAAGGGTTTGGAATGTGTTATAGTGTGCCTTGAGTTGCAAGATCTAGTAGATCATTGAAACAAAATGTTTAAATTGTTATAAATGGTGTAGGATGGAATTAAGTTTTGGTCGGTTATAGACGAGAGATTTCGGGGACGAAATCTAAATAAAGGGGATAAAATTGTAACACCCATACCCTGGATACAAATAGGCCCCACCCTAGATGAACTGGACCGGGTCTAGATGTGGTTGACTAAGGAAAATGAACTATGGTATAAGTTTTGGTCTGACAGATGCCTGGATACGGCGTATCCAGGAAAAGGCATACGGCTTATTAGTATTGTATAGTGAGTAGATCAGGCTGATCTTAGTACCAATACGACGTATTGGTTATGTTGCATATGACGTATGGAGTTTGGCTTGGGTACGGCACACCTAGATAAGGGAGTACGAAGTATTGTGGGATTTTTATGAGATATGGCGTATCGACCTTAAATGGACAGAGATGACTATTTTGCCCTTTTAGCTAGATTGATCCTTTTTTTATCTATAAGGCTCTACACACTTCTATAAAAGAAGTGTGTGTGTATTTATGAATATCGGATATAGAGAGAAAGAGAGGATGGAAATGAGGCTTATAGGGATATGATGATGGTTTGGAGATGGCTTTTCAAGGGCATGATTCCTAGCATAACTTTGGCAAGATGTTAGTGTGAATGATGACAATGATGATAGATGATGGATGATGATGACGATCATGATTAGCTTAGCTTGGATCCTAAGGTAAGTAACTTGGTTACTATGTACTTAATAACGAAGTTGTTGTAGTATGTGATTATGAATGCTTGTGTTAAGTATGGTTATAGATGCTTAGAAGGTGTGGTTAACCTAGAGACTTGATTAATGGGATGTTATAGAACTAGAATGTGTATTATGGAAGGATTAAGGTATGTGTTGAATGCCTTATGTGTTTATGTGGTTATAGTTATGTGTTATATTAATTTGTTCGTGATGCATATTGATGATGGAAGTATTAATCATGTAATCGCCAATTACTTACTAAGCGTTATCGCTTACCATTATATTTAACCCATGTTTTGTAGGTTATTTAGAAGTTCTATGGCTTGGATTATGGATTGGATATGCGAAGGTTAGAAGGTTGTATGTGTTTAGGAGCTTAAGTAGAATACCGAGCTCAATATCGATTTTTAACCCCCCCTCGAGTCGTTTAATGGTCTATAAACGTGTCATCAAGTGTCAAAGTATGTGTCTTGGTCGTTATAGTATTTTTGGTTGCAGAATGGTATGTTATAGCAATTGTTAGAGTGTATGTATAAGGCTAAAGAGGTGTTTGGAATTATGTGTATTTATACCCATTTTGGGTTATAACGGGTCAAGTGTCGTATAATGTGTTATAGAATGTATGGTTATAGTTTATATGCTAGACAAATGATAACTGAGGAGGTTATAAGGTTGAAATCGAGTCTCTATGGTTTATGTTAAATGTGGTGCTTCTGTAGTTAAGTCTGCTGATGTTCTGTATCTGCAAGCTCAATTCGGCGTATCCATTTCCGAGTAAATATGGCGTCTCACTCTTTGATGATACGGCGTATCGTGCTTAGATCAATACGGCGTATAGGTGTAACAGAAAGGTTGTTGGGTTTGTGTTATAGTTTTCGTATAAAGTGTTTTTAAGGGTATGCAAGTATACGTCTTATTAAGTATTTTAAAGAGTCAAATGTTACAGCTTCTTGTTGTTTTATAAGTGTTAAAGAGTATTTGTTATAGTCAATGCGTTTTCGTGTCAAAATTTTTAAAATTCCGGTCAAACGGGCATGGGACGTAACAAGACATTGGGCAACATTATAGAGAAACTTAGTCAAGTGGATGTTGAAAAGGGTATGGGTGAACCTGAACTTGAACAGGTCTAGAAGGTGAGTTAGACACAGGGATACAAGATGATTTCTTCTACCAAAAAATTGTAGTTGATTACCAGGATGATCGAGAATACCATGGACTTTATCAGCGGGAAAAGATTGATGTGTTATATGTTGAGTTAGAATTAGTTATTCAAAATGTGGCTTTTTAAACAATGAACTCAGAGATGAAGCAACAGTACTTTCTGATGAAGCTCCAGCAGTAGATGTTGAAGAAAGTTTGGAAGGGGCAAACATTGAAGCACCAGCTATAGATGTTGCATCTGCCAGTGTGACCTTTGGTACACTGATGGCATCAAATAAATACATATTTATAGCATCATTTATTCCATGCATATTGCTCGTTTTATATCATTTATTATAAGTTTGATACTTAATTGCTTAAATGTTTCAATCTCAGTTATTATCGAGCAATTGGTGAAGATTAGCAATAATGGACGTGTTTTGATGCAAAATAGATCAAGTTCGAGAAAGTCCACTTTACATATAAGAATACGCTATATCATTCTGGACAGATACGTCGTATACCAAGACTTGGATGATTATGAAAACTATTGCTTGACTTTGAAGAATACGCCATATCCAATTACTTGGATACGCCATATATGAAACGTTGGTCAACAAGAAGAACGAGCTTGTTTTAGTCCAGATACGCCGTATCACATTTATAAGATACGCCGTATTCATCAACATGACCTCACCAAATATCCAAGATACAGATGACCTAACATCGTATTCGTCTCTATGATTCCCCGTATTAGGATGGCGGTCAACGAATATTTCAGAATATTTTAATCTTGGACCCCACGCAAAGTTATCTCGATACGCCGTATCGGAGGAGCTTGATACACCGTATTGACCGTTTCCAAAACTATAAATAGAAAACCCTAATGCCGGTTTTCAAGTGAGGAGAAACTACCAAGTACGATTACAGAAGATTAAAGATGACCAAAAAAGTCATGCTAGTGCTATAATTCCATAAGAAAGCTCTTGTGCTCATTATACTCGGCTATAACCGTTCGGTTAGCGTGTTTATCCTTTATCGTTTCTTACTTTAATCGTATGACTATGGTGTTTGTATGATTTCAGTGACTATGGGCTAATGCCTGTAGGTATTAGCCATGATTATGATAATATTATTTTTTAATTTGTTTGCATTGATTATTTACTCTTTTGTTGCTTGCTGAAATCGTTTATCAATTCATGCACGTTTATGTATATGCGGACTGATTCTTGTATCATCAATAAGTCATAATCTCGTGTTTATTAGTAGTAAAGTATTGTGGATGATAGACTAGGATTATCAATAAGTCCTTATCTCACTATTTAGTGCAAAGTGGATGATAGACTAGGATTATCAATAAGTCCTAACCTCGTTATTGCTAGTAACCTCGTAAAGTGGATGATGGACATTATTTGAGGAAAGACACATATTGCCTAGCCTGTTATTGGATCAATAGTGCTACAACCATTAGGCTACCAATAATCTGTTAGGGCATAAATTTGTAATAAAGTACTCGTAGTTCACCCTGGCAGTGATTTCGTATAGCGGATAGATTGAAATCGGCAGTGATACTTTATGCGGGTTCGGTTAATTGTGACAGGATTAATCAGTTTGAAACCTTGAATTTAGGGAGAAGTAACACCTAGCGAAATTGTTGATGTTTACGGGGTAGAATACTCAGACGATTCGCTTCTCTAATACATTTTTTGTCACAGACTAAACCCTGAAATCCAACCTCATTTTGTCACATTCGTTTAGATAAGTAATAGACTAAACCCTGCTCTGTATATAGTATGGTGAGGATGGTATCTGCTATGACTAAATGCAGTTGCAGTCTATTGATGGAAATGTAGCTCAGAGTGTGGAGCCTTATAGGAACTGGAGTTTTACTCTAAGCTTGATGATGCCTTATACAAGAGCCTCTGTGGTGTCAAGTGTGAGGGGTATGCACTTGATCACAGGTAGGGTGTTTGTATATGAAGGAAATGTAGTCAAGTTAGAGGTTTCTCCATAGTGTCCTAGTGCTAGTAGTTGTATCTAGACTAGTTGAATTGGTGAATTGTATTCTGCTTGAACATGTCTAGTTCTTGCATGAATGTATGGTGTGTTTTGTTTAAGCTTTCTAAGGTTGTTTGGGCATGTCCTCTCATCCTTTGAATGCTGTGTTTTGTTGTAAATACATGAGCTATAAAATTGTGGTGTACGTCTTAAGATTCGTGTATCACACACGCGAATTTACCTTTTAATATATCTTTCAACCTTCGAGAGCTGTGCTTTTAGCATGGCAAAAAAGTGTACCTAGTGTTTTTATATAAGTGTGTGCATGTTGTTTTCCAAGTACTTTGTTTTTGGAATAAGAAAATAAAGACGACTATTGGAACCATCAATTATTGAGTATATTATCTTTTTCTTAAAAGAAAGAAAAGCATTAACAAATTACAACTTGCATAGTTGCATGTGAGGTGATGGACTTAATTATTGATTAATCACCGACTATAGATGCAAGTAAATTGTTTATGATATATTTTTATTTTATTCATGAGTCGTGTCAGTATAACCATATTACTATAGCGGCAAGGATGGAATTAATCGTCTATAAACATAAACATAAATAGTCACCAATATTATAAAAAAAACAAAAAACAATGTCTTCTCCTGTGGAAAACCTTGAAAACTTTCTAATTCCACTGGAGGAGATCTTGTCAGCCACCGAAGAATTCCACAAAAAAAATCGGATCCTAGTATTAGGTAAATATGGTAGGCTTTACAGAGGACAGCTCTCTGAAAGCTGGGAATATCGAACTGCTGCCTTCAAGCGCTTTAATCAAAATCGTCAGCATGGAAAGAAGGGGTTTCTTAACGAGCTCAAAGTCATTTCCAACTTGAACCATGATAACATCATTCCTTTCCTTGGTTATTGTGATGAAGGCGAAGAAATGATTATAGTTTACGAGTATCCTGTCAATGGCAGCCTTTCTGATCATCTCGAAGACGATGACAAGAGGAGTTGCTTAACGTGGCAACATCGTCTGGAGATTTGCATGGATGCCGCAAGAGGACTGAGTTATCTCCACTCTAGTCTTGGGCAGCATGACACAGTAATACATGGATCTTTCATGGAGAGCAACATATTGTTAGATGAAAATCTGAAAGCCAAAATATGTGGTTTTGAAATTTCAGAATTTATCCGCGGTAATCAGCCATGTCAGCAGGTCTATAAACCTTATAAACCGGCTCACGATATGTATGTTTACTACGATCCCATTTACTTAGAAACCGGCTTTCTCAAGGTAGAATCGGATATCTACTCACTCGGTGTGCTATTAATCCGTATATTGACTTCGGAGCAGGGTTCTGATATAGGGCTTGTAGATAAAAACTGTATACAAACAAGTCTCACCTTGGTACTCCAACACCACTATCATAATAGACTAGACTCGTTAATTGATCATGCTATAAGAGACCAAATCGGCAGTCCATCTTTCCGTATGATTGAAGAAATTACATGTAAATGCCTAAGTTACAACATAAAGGATCGCCCTACAATGGATACGGTCGTCAAGACAATTAAAGATGCATTGGATATTCATGTAAGTCTTCTTTTTTCTTATAGCCATGCTCTGAAAGACTTCTAGTTTCATACACATCAAAATGCGAGTAAGTACTATATATGAATCTTAGGTTCATTATTATTTATTTATTTATTCTCAAAAAAGCTTAAAGATCATGTATGTACAAGTGTTTAATTATTAAACTACAGAGAAAAAAAAATGCGGATTAAAACAAAAGTTGCGGGCTATAAAACCACACCATGTGACTAGATCAAAACTCAAGATTCAGATCTCGTGAATAGGACTATTTAATTATCTTTTGACCTTTGATTCATATAGATTTATATTGCCTGTGCGTTGTGCCGGGATGATATAGTGTTTCAAATCATTGTATGATCTTGTGTTTTATTCAAGTAAATGGTTTACTATTTAGAAGAATGTTTTTGCGCCGATAACCTAAATAAAAGATAACTAATAGTTGAAACTATACAGTTTCATAACTCTTTAAAATTAATACTCTTAATTTTCGATACTAAACCAAATTAGTAAAAAAATTAATTTTATAAAATTAGTAGTATAACCAACATAAAAGTAATTTCATAACATAGGTTGAGGATCATGTGCGGATTTTTTTTTTTTCGTGCAGATTTCTTTTTTTTCGTGCGGTCTGGACCGTTCACCTAGATCTTATCCGAATCAAATCACATACGCACGAAAATATCACGGTACCAATTGACCATGAAAACGATTTATTTGATTTTGGTATCCTCAAAAGTGTGAAGTCCCATAATAGTAATGAATTCCCTCGTAGTTGTTGGCTCCTTCTTACAGGTTCTAAACCCATCTTCGACACATGACGGACTTATAATTGACCATATGCGCAATAGAATTGAGACAAAAGTAAACAAAGGAGTAAAATAAAGACTTGAATAAAAGTAATTGTTGTTGTACATAAACAAACATGACTCGATCTATTTATAGTTCATGAAACGGTACCATGGTGTTAAAGGGTGAAACGTTACAACGTTTCACAAGAATAACCGCTTCCTAACTGCCTTTAACAGGCCCTTAACTAACTTAACAGAATGTTAACGGGGCGTTTGGATATAAGGATCCAACCCATTGTCTTTGCCCGTTTGACCCATACTAATAAAACAGTAAATAAATTGTTTTCCAAGCTTAACTTAACAAAACATTACAAAGGGATTACATCTCCCCCTTAATTTTTGTAAGTTAAAACGTCTTCCATGGTTCTTTTCCTTTATGCAACGATGATGAAATCATCTTCACTTGATGCGTTTCCCTTGCCAAATCCGCTTGTAGAGCACTCCATATCTTCTTCCTTCTTGACCTCGCCATGGACATACTTGATTCTCTTCTTTGCCTTTTCTTCTTGTGCTTCCTCCATGTACACACGCTAGTCTTTGCATCACCACATGGTACATCTCCGACCATATCTATCCGTGGCTCTCAATGACCTACTCTGCGTGCTTCCTCATAGTACACTTTAACCAATGCTATATACTCTCGATAGCATTCCTTAACATTATGTCCATCTTCCCGAGTCAAAACCAAAGGAAGTGCAATATCGCCCCACAAATCATTAAACGACACATTCAAGTAGCCACCCATGTCGTCTACAAATTTATACAAGGCAAGCAAATCTGTCCTAACCACCCCTATTACCGGTGGTAAATCACCCAACGCATCCATACCCATGTACTCATAATAGAACCATCCCAACAAATCAATAAACTTTTTCTCCATGACTTCCCAGTTTTTGAACACTAACTTATCGATTTTAACTAGATCTAAAAACGATAAGAAACGTTGAAATGTATTTACTTTAAGATGATAGAGCGTACCATTTAAACTAAGGTACTCTTCATCGATGTAATCATGGCTATCTTCTTTGTTCATCTCTAGTTCCTCCATTCCTTTCACTAACGAGCACTCGTCACTCGGATCAAGCGACTTGTAGTATCCTTCCATGAATTCTTGATGTTCCTTGATTGCTTCCTCATCACCCTTGTCCACGGTTTCCTCATCTTTGTCAAACATGTATTTGATTTGACATGTACCGTCTTTACAAGTCACAACGAACCCTTGATCCTCGAGTTGCTTCATACTCAAAACATTCATTGTAATTTCAGGCGTATACAATACGCTAGGAATCACAATTTCTTCTTCCTTATTATCAATGATTGCCTCCCCTACTCCGTAGGCAATAATAAACTTTCTCACCCTTTCATCTTTTCCCACCAACTTGAATTGGTTTAGCATGCGCTTGAACAAATATCTTGAGGGAGTCATATGTTTAGTAAGAGTTTTACTAACATACAGTTTCCTTTGTCCGTTCCCCTTATCATGTAATCTGTATCAACATGTATTTGTTCTGATGGCCAGTTGAAAACTTCGTTCATGTTTCCCTCGTTCTTCATGGTTTTTCCTGAGTCGATATGTTTTTTATTGTTGCAGTTCCAATAGAAGTGCCCTCTGAGCTTACACACATAACATCGAGACCTTTTTTCTTTTCTGGAAGTTGTACAAATCTTCCCTTGAAAAGTGGAGGACGGTTGAGATTTTTCTGGGACGGTTGGGTTCTTTTGGGTATTAAAGGATATAACTTCATTAAGTTTATTCTTTAATAACTGTTTTTCAAAATTTGATAACCGCTTCTGCTTCCCATTCTTTTTGTAACCGTTGGTAGTTTCACAACGTTGTAGGAACCTTTTGTTTAATGTGACCCTTGTGTCTTCCCTAGATGACTTGTTCCATGAATCGTAACGTGGGATCTAGTACCAATGTTGGCTCTTTCTTACAGGTTCTAAACCAAGCCATCTTCGACACATGACGGACTTATAATTGACCATGATTATGCGAATAGAATTGAGACAAAAGTATAACTTGTATATCGTAAAAGTGATAACACAATATAATGAACAAAGGAGTAAAATAAAGACTTGAATAAAAGTAATTGTTGTTGTACATAAACAAACATGACTCGATCTGTTTATAGTTCATGAAACGGTACCATGGTGTTAAGGGTGAAACGTTACAACGTTTCACAAGAGTAACCGCTTCCTAACTGCCTTTAACAGGCCCTTAACTAACTTAACAGAATGTTAACGGGGCGTTTGGATATAAGGATCCAACCCATTGTCTTTGCCCGTTTGACCCATACTAATAAAACAGTAAATAAATTGTTTTCCAACCTTAACTTAACAAAACATTACAAAGGGATTACAGTAGTAATGTTGTGCGAAGTACCTCCCAACTAAAACTTCGAAGTATCTGGCTCATCTAATTTAGTGTGCAAATCATAAAAGGCGACAATGCTAAAGAACTCCAAAATCAGTTCCAAACTAGAGGACCTTTAATCCTAAACAAATTTACCCAACCATTTGATTTGAAATGAACCGAACCATTACTCTTTTTCAGAAACATTCTACATCTCTCATTAACCTCATCCATAGCTGTACCGAGATCAACTTCAGAAAAAGCTTCCAAATCCAAAGACTCAAAGTGAGCTATCTCCCTTTTGCAAATCATTTTATATCTAGGCTCAAACCTCATTCGTTCTTTGTCAGTGTAAGTGGGGTGGTCAAAACGTAAGAATTGTTGTGTTACTAAATGTCTCATGATCCATTTTCCTAAAAATCGCCACATATATGAGAGTTGCAGACAAACCAAACAACAAGGAGACTAAAAATCATATATGAATGGTGAAGGTAAAAACCAGATTTTTTGAACCAGATCTTGAATATGCTGTATACCTTTAGATGGGCATACACCATATACAGGACGTATACACACATAAGTTCATACGCCGTATACATCTGCAAAAACAGACCATACGCACAAAGTTTTACAAATGAATTTTACCCAAAACTTTTTACCACGGACGATTTTCGTTAAAATTTACCCCAAATCAACAACTAATATTAACTTAAATTTTAGATTCGAGTTAGAAACTTTTAGAGCTGGATAAATTCATTAAACCCTAATTCGAATCAAGGTCAAAAAAACATACGCAAAAATTTGTTAAATCAAGTTCAGAATAGGCACATCATTATAAAGAAAATCTCAATAAAACCCTCATATTAATTTGACAAAAGTAACGATCAAGGTAAAGTTCTCAAAAATTGAAATCATCAAAAACTTAACAAATAATAAGCTAAGGGAGGATTAAAATACCCTAAATACGCATTTTACATTTTCCGGGATGACAATAACGCATAATTTCCTTACTTGGAGCAGTTGAAAAATAAACAAAAACAAAATAACCTAAACTGTTCAAAATCAAAATAAAAGAAATAAACATCCGGGTTGTCTCCCGGAAAGCACTTTTATTTATTGCTTGAGTAGTTAAGTTCAACTCCCCTATGGTATACGTTGCTCTTTGGACAACTCCAGCCTCGTCCATTTCTTCCATAAAATTTAACCTGATTCTAGCAATGCTCTCCACTATTGCGAGTTTTATCAGACTCAAAAGTCTTGGCTGACACATACCATTGTTCGGGACTAATCGTGTACCTTGTTACCTAAAATCTTTCCACTTTCATTTTTGGAGTACTTTTATATGGGATCCTAAGTAATTTACATTTCCTTTCTTTGTATTTCATTTCGTCTTGGTCAACGAACCATAGCAGGGATCGATTTCTAATAATCTTCCAAACACTCCAAGTCGTCCGCATTTGATGAGGTTTCGTATAAAGTGTTTTTAATAAACTAATCGTCCCAGATTTTATTCCTAGTTAGCCTGTCAATCTTTCGATAATCACCAAACTTAGCCTCTAACTATTATTAAAAGTCATGTTTTTTCCCTAGGTGTTAGCCTCTTGATCACAATATCCTAAATGGCCATTTTGGCTCTCTACAATGCATACGTCGTATACTCTTTGTGGTGTATACACTATTTAGTCAAACTGGTTGAAATCATTTTTTTTTTTTGTTTGAATGCTCATTGGCTAACCTTTCTTTCCATTAAGCCTCGTAGGCTTCCTTTTCTTTACTAGGCAGTTCCTTCCATTTATGATCATCAAATTCATCATACCACTCCTTGCTTTTCAAAACACATCACATCATCGCATGCAAGGTAAATTCCTGGTATGCTTCCACCATTACAGTATCCTTCAATTTTAGAATTGCAAGTAGGCCATATCCTGTATGGTCCATCTCCTTTTAACCTCAATAGTTCGCATGAATGCACCACATTAGCATCCCTTAGTGATTCTACGCCAATTTTTTTGTGGTTCTAGTGATGATACGCATGCCATGGATTTCTTTCATCACACATTAATGACCACCTGTGTTCCCTTTCTTCATACTCTTGCACCTCGATGTTGCATGTGAACACATCTTCATCGATTTCAAGAAGGTAATTGAATCCCTTAAATGTCTTGCACAAGGGTGAATCATATGAAATACGTTCGTAGCGATTTCCAGTGTGTTGAAATTTGCACTATGTATATCCAGTGCTTTATCACATCAAGCACAACAATCGCATTTACACAGTAGACAAGTTTAATGGGCACTTTCCTAACCTTATCCGTATTGACTCCTACTCACTCGTTTCCTACTACAATAATCATTTCCTTATCAAACACAACTATTTGGGCATGTGCAGTAGCTAGGAATGGTCGTCCTAATAGATGAGAAATTGAGGTGATTCTACCATGTCAATGACGAAAAAGTCCATAGGAAAGAGAAATCCTTAACTAGGACATTGTTTCGGCAACTCCTAGTGGCTTCATTAGGTAATGGTTAGCTAGCTCAATTTTTATTTTCGTAGGTTTAATTTATTTTAAACCTAAATTTTTGAGCATAGTGAATGGCATAACATTAATACTAGCTCCTAAATCCGCCAAAGCATGTATCTCCTTAATTTGGTAAATTGATCAAGGAATAGAAAAACTTCCTGGGTCATTTACTTGTGGTAGTAGTCCATCACTGATTAGAGATGCAAGTCCTCCTTCCAATAGTGGACTTTCGACCTCCTAAAACTTCGTCTTGACATAGAT
The DNA here is from genome assembly GCA_022545495.1 of Chrysanthemum lavandulifolium. Taxonomy (NCBI): domain Eukaryota; kingdom Viridiplantae; phylum Streptophyta; class Magnoliopsida; order Asterales; family Asteraceae; genus Chrysanthemum; species Chrysanthemum lavandulifolium. The sequence goes on along the minus strand of CM040240.1, from coordinate 15,562,623 downwards.
AGCATCCTTTAATGCTTGGAAGCTCTTTGGTTCCTTCTTTAAAGCATCAACAATCGGCTTATTGATCTTTTTCTTCTTGAGATTCTCTAGGCACATCAAATGGTTATATTTTTCTTCTGCCTCAATCAACCTATGCGGATAGAGAATTGTGAGAATGTATGGTTCAACATACGGGTTTACCACCGGCACATCATGGGAGTTATCATCTTTTAGTCAGTAACCCGAAACACCTGCCAAATAGAGGATATGCCACTAGAAGAGACATTAGTAGCATTTGAAAATTTATTAGGTGCATCCAAAACTGATTCGACCCGTGAGTTGATGCATTAACATGAGCTTTACTAGGATTACCGGTAGAAGGAACATCAAACCCACTTTTTACTGATTAAGTTATTTGATTAACGTGATTCTCAAGGTTTTTAATAGAAGCGGTTGTTGTAAAAGGGTATCGTTTATAAGGAAGATAAATAACAGAAACCAACTATGAGTACAAAAGTAAGATACAAACCAGAAACTGTCGATGAACAAGTAACTAGATGTAAACGAGAATAATGAATGGAATTCTCGGGATTTACTGCTTTGCATTCGTCATAGCACCACATCACAGTTATATTGAACGACCTAAAGTGTCGTTTTAAAAACACATCGTTGGATATTTCATAAAAACAATCAGAGTTTACAACATCGGTCCCAAAAGGTTTACAAAGTTTGCGTAAATACAAATATGTTACAAATCCAAACGATGTTTTGAAATAAAGTACCATAATGTACATAATGTAAGTCGACGCCGCGACTCAAAATATAGGTCCCTAAACCATGTCATGATGAACGTGCCTCGCCACGAAAATACATTGCTAAAAACGGTCAACAATAATGTTGGTGAGAAATCATAGGTTTATGTAAATGTTTTATACGACTACACAAGTATAGACCATGCATGACAATCAAGTCACGTAAAAATAATGTTACAATTGCTCTAAGCCCATGACCCCAAACTAGACTGCTCAATAATGTATGCCCCGCAGAGTGTTTGCCGACAACTCCGTAATGTAATCAAATGAAATGCATCCGCTCGCTTGGTTGGGATTCACCAACCCGGATGGAGGCGCCACCTCGATAGATCTATCCACTCATCCTCGCTCAAAGATTAACGGTTCATGTTCAAGTAATGGGGACTTTCAAATTGGCAAATGCGGTAACTTAAGCAATGTAATGAATTTAACATACTTGGTATCGTATAAAAAAATGTAGTGCAATGTATTCTCCCTGGGTTTGAAAATAATCGAAAGCATGTAAACGGGCTATGAAAACTCACTTGGATAAACCGGAATAACGGCAAAAGTGAGTACACCGAGGTTTAATGTAATGCGTCAACCGGGACCTATTACGAATGATATGATATGTCATGAGTTGCAATGTAATGTTATGCATGCACTTCAGATGTTATTTATACCATTTACGGGTTTTGAAAATATTACTCGTCGATTTAAAAATACTCTTTTGACGCCTTGACCCTTCAAAATGACTTTACATGTTTTTACGTCAAAATGTCATCCTACAATGGTTTTATAATGATTTTGGTGAAATTACCATTTTTCGTCGCAAAACAATGTCGCCGGAAAAATCATGAAATTAACAAAATGGCTCCGAAAAGTAGTCGAAATGGTGTACGCCGATCGTTAGAGAACGAACTCGACGGTTTTGGAAAGTTTGTATCGATATCTAAAAGTTTCAGTTCAGAGTTTTCGTCAAAAGGTCTCGATCATAAAGATATCAAAGGCTAAAGATGGTGGTTTTTGCTAATTGTGTGCGTAAAATGAGTTTCGCCAAGTTTGAACGTCCGTAATTAATTTACCATAACTCCGCTTGACAAACGGCTTTTGTTTTGAAAAATATGGCCGATGAACTTGATTTTACTAGAAGACATTTCGTTCTAAAAGTTTCACATCATGGTTAAAACACCGCAAACATAGCCCTTACAAAATAATGAAATACTTGTAACGTAAAAATAATATAGTTTTTCGTAAAATAATATTTACGGCAACTTTATGAAAACGCCATATCTTTGTCGCTTTAAACCGCTTTCACGAAAATATGTCCTTAGCTTCGATCAAGTAAACTAATATATTTTTGACTAGTCGAAATAATTTGTGAAGCTTAAGGCTCGCTTTTGACCCGAAAATACTAAAACAGCAAGCTGAAATTTTCTCGAAAATATACGCTTCGTCGTCAAACTTTAAAATCCATAACTTCTTCGTTATAAGTCCGTTTTATCCGCTCAAAAGCCACGGATTCGCTTTTAAAGTATATTTTCTAAATATCAAGGCCAAAGTTTCGCACCAACAGTAGGTTTTTCCAGAAATTGAATTAAGGACAGAACCTAAAATATAGTTATCGAAAATAGTTTTTCTCGGACAAAACCTATTCTAATCCCTTCAAATCAACTCCAAAGCTAATCTAATCCTACCATACACCTTCTTAGGGTGTCATGGGTTCCTAATCACCATCAAGACCAAAGAATACCATGGGAATATTTATAGGATGACCATAAGTATATATATATAACTCAAAAATCATGAAATAAATGGTATAAATCACATAACATGCATATAAGCTCCAAAATGAAAAGAAACATATGAAATGAAGAGGAAACATGAAAATGATAAAAACAAGCTTACAAGTGATAGTGAAGAGGTGTAGGTAACAAGGATTAAACTTAAATATCCTTGGTTTTTATTTCAAAACCATATAAAGGATATAATCTAGGTTGTAAACACACTTGATTTTGCAAAACTTTTTGATCCCTTGAGCTTGTTGAGTGGCGGTTATGATGAAGGAGAAACAAGGAGAGGAATTTTTTTTAACACTTTGAAACTATGTGAAAAATGATTGAAGTGAATGGTAAGAAAATGTGTTAAGTAAGACTTTGTAGTGAATGAATTATTAGAAAACATAACACCATGCCACATTTATGAATACACCCTCCCTTGGCGGTTTTGGGGAGGGTTGTCTCTTCAAAATATATTTTTTTTTTTTAAATCTATTACTTGTATAATTTGTATAGAAAGTTGTAAAATAAAATGTAAGTAATTTGTAAGAAAATGTAACTTGTAGGATAAATGGAAATTTTTGGTACAAGTAAGTTTTAATAGGTCAAAATAGATTGTAATGAGATGATAAAATTGTAAAATACTTTCCTTGTGAAAATTGAGTGATAAAATAATTATCGATAATTTTTAAGAAAACGACGTAATAATTAAACTTTAACGATTAAAGTACCAAATAAATTTGAAACACTAGGAAAACTAAAAATATAGTTTTTATGAACTAAATGTAAGTTTAAAAATACCTCGGGATCATTTTTGAAAGTAATGGATTAAATATACAAAATAATAACTCACGCGATAAAGATTATTAAATATAAAAATTACGCGTTGAAGGTGAAATGAAATGTCGTGAATGTACTAATGAGATGCACATGATGTCAATGAAATGTAGACTAATCATAGTCCATATGAAATGTACGTGATGTCATGATCATGAATTCGCCGCTAAACCTCCAAGGTTACGCGATTTGAAACAAGTAAACCAAGTTTACTAAAAATGTTGAAATAATGAGACATGAACGGTGTCGAGAAATGACCGAAGTACGGATTGTCACATTCGCCCATCAAAAAGGAATTCAGTCCCGAATTCAATCGTTGTTAGGTCTAACGGTGTCGGCGAAAGATGAGGATACTTGCGTCGATCCGGTCTTCCTGCTCCCAAGTAAACTCGGGACCTCGCCGAGAATTCCAACGAACTTTCACAATAGGAATACGACTGCTTCAACCGCTTGACCTCGCGGTCCATGATTTCTCTGTGTTCTTCCACAAAGTTGAGTTTGTCGTCAAGTCGAACTTCGTCCAATGGAATAACGAGCGATTCGTCTGAAAGACACTTCTTCAAGTTTGAAACATGAAACGTGTTGTGCACATGACTAAGTTCGAAGGAAGATCAAGTCGATAAGCTACCGGACCAACTCGGCTCAAAATCTTGAATGGTCCAATGTATCTCGGGTTTAACTTTCCACGCTTTCAAAACGCACCACGCCTTTCCAAGGCGATACTTTCAACATAACTTTGTCACCCACTTGAAATTCCAAATCCTAAGCGCCTAACATCCGCATAACTTTTCTCGTCGACTCGGCGCTTCTAAGTCTATCACGAATTTGAACGATCTTTTCCGTGGTTTCCGCACCATTTCGGACCGCAAGTTGTGCGCCTCCTACCTCGCCCAACAAACAGTGATCGGCACTTACGACCATAGAGTGCCTCAAATGGTGCCATCTTGATACCGTGTGATAACTATTGTTGTACGAGAATTCAATCAATGGCAAATGGTTAGCCCAACCATTTCCAAAATCAATCACACATGCCCTCAAAGATGTCTTCTAATGTTTGAATGGTCCTTTCACTTTGACCGTCGGTTTGTGGGTGATATGTCAGCTCATCTCTAACTGGTTCGAATGAATCTTGCAATGAATTCCGAAGTTTGAAGTGAATCGACTATCTCTCGCGGAAATGATAGAAATTGGTGCTCCGTGCCTCGAGACTATTTCCTTGACATAAAGTCTAGTGAGTTGCTCCATGGAATAAGTCTCTAATCGGTATGAAATGGGTCGACTTGGTAAGGCGATCAACAATTACCCAAATAGCGTCAGAACCTCCCGATGTCTTAGGAAGTTTCGTAACAAAGTCCATAGTAATACGCTCCCATTTCCATTGAGGAATTTCCGTTGTTGGAGTAATCCCGACGGCTTCGATATTCGACTTTTACCTTAGCATGTAAGACATTTGCTAACGACGTGGCAATCTCCGCTTTCATGTTCGCCACCAATAAAGCTTCTTAAGATCTTGATACATCTTATCCGATCCTCGGATGAATAGAATACTTTGACTTATGCGACTCATGCATAATCAATTCTCGTATTCCGCCATACAATGGAACCCACATTCTATCTTTGAAACATAGTACTCCATCCGCTCTCTTCACAAAACCATTTGCGCTTTCGGCATACCATAAAGCTTTTCACTTGGTCGGTTTTCCTCCTTGAGTGCTTCGACTTGTGCTTCGTGGATTTTCGATGGTAAAGGAGAAATAATCGTCATTCCCAATGATCGAACTCTTAAAGGTTTAGGCCTCTTCCGACTAAGAGCATCACCACAACATTGGCTTTTCCCGGTGATACTTGATTTCACAATCATAGTCGCGAGTAACTCCAACCAACGACGTTGTCTCATATTAAGCTCCTTTGATCAAGAATATATTGCAAACTCTTGTGGTCGGTAAACACCGTGCACTTTGTACCGTAGAGGTAGTGTCTCCAAATCTTGAGCGCAAAACTACGGCTCCTAACTCGAGATCATGAGTGGTGTAATTCTTCTCATGAGTCTTAAGTTGTCGAGAAGCATACGCTATCACCTTCTCATTTTGCATTAAAATAGCCCCAAGTCCTTTATGCGAAGCGTCGCAATATACAACAAAGTTCTCAATGCCTTCGGTAGTGCCAAAATCGGCGACCGCAAAGCTTTTGCTTCAACAACCGAAAAGCAACTTCTTGTTTCTTTCCCCACTGCATTCTTGTTTTTCTCGTGTCAACTTGGTCAAAGGTCTCGCTATCTTCGAAAAACCTTCGATGAACCTTCGGTAATACCCGGCTAGTCCTAGAAATTGTCGAATTTCAGAGGATTCGTTGGAGTAGCCCAATCTTTCACGGCTTCAATCTTTATGGATCAACTTGTAGTCCTTGACTATCAATGATGTGACCAAGAAATTGCACTTTGTGGTTCCAAAATCACACTTCAAAACTTGGCATACAACTTCTCATTCTTGAGTAGCCTTAAAATCGCCCTTAAATGCTCTTCGTGCTCTTCTTTGCTCTTGGAGTAGATCAAGATGTCGCCGATGAACACAATAACAAACTTGTCCAAATACGGCTTACAAACTCTATTCATAAGATCCATGAATACCGCGTGCATTAGTCAATCCAAACGGCATCACTTGAAACTCGTAATGACCGTAACGTGTTCTAAACGCTGTTTTGAATATCCTCTTCCGAACTCGTCGATGATAACCCGAACGAAGATCAATCTTGGAATAAATACTTGAACCTTGCAACCGATCGAACAAGTCATCAATTCGGGAGTGGGTAACGATTCTTCACCGTTAACTTGTTCAACTCTCGATAATCTATGCACATTCGAAGGATCCATCCTTCTTCTTCACAAACAAGACCGGTGCTCCCAAGGCGAGGAACTCGCCTAATGAATCCTTTGTCTAGAAGCTCTTGCAATTGATTAGACAACTCTTGCATTTCGGATGGTGCTAAACGGTACGGTGCTCGCAAGAATCGGTGCAGCCCGGGCACTAAGTCAATTTGAAACTCTACTTGACGTGCGGTGGAAGTCCCAGAAATCCTGGAAATACTTCGTAAAATTCACGGACAATAGGAACATCTTCAAGTCGCTTCTCCTCCGACTTTTCTCGGTTACATGAGCTAAGAAAGCAAGACAACCTTTCTTAATGTACTTCTCCGCTTTGATACTCGATATGATACTAATTCGAGTTCCACTTCTTTCCCCACGAATAATCAAAGTTTCGCCATTGTAGGAAGATGAACAACTTTCTCATCACAATGATCTTTGCGCGATGCTTAGATAACCAATCCATGCCGATGACGACGCAAAACTACCAAGCTCTACGGGCATGAGGTCTATGTTGAAGGGATGATTAAGAAAATTGAATGTGCAACCGCGAACAATGGTGTTGGTGCTAACTACGCTACCATTAGCTAATTCAACGTTGTATGATATGTCTAATGTAGTTGGTTTAATGTTGAGCAAAGGTGCAAATGCAAGACACAAAACTTTTATCGGCACCGAATCAAATAAAATCAAGCATAACGATTATTGAGAAGGAACGCACTGTGATGACATTCGGGTCCTCCTTATCTTCTCCGCCTCCAATGACATAAACCCTTCCTTGTGCCATACCTCCTTGATTCGGATTTGCTTGATTCTTTCCTTCTTACAATCCTCTTGTAGTGTCCAATTTCCCGCAACCAAAACATGTAACTTTTGGTGCATTGCAATCCCTAGTACGGTGACCAACTTTCTTGCACTTCTCACACGGATCGACATCGACCCGGATTGTGGTGACTCAAACACTTATTACACTTCGGCAAAACCCCCGAATATCCTTTTCCTTCTTTTTGACCCGCGGCATAAACCTTAGCAACCTCTTGCCTTTTGGGCGGTTGTTGAGTAGCATTCCTACCCCTTGTGTTGTCCCACTTGCGTTTGTTGTTGTTGCTATTGTTGTTGTTGTAGTTGCCTCGGTTATTGTTGTTGAAACGGTTGTTGGGGTTGTTGTTGTTTCGGTTAGTGGTGGTGTACTTGCCTCGCTTCACCACTTGTGCCATCAACTTCTGAGTCACACGAATAGCTTCCTCGATTGTTTGTGGATCGAATGAAGTCACATCTCCTTGAATGACTTCGGGAAGTCCTCCAATAAAAGCCTCTAGCAACTTTTCATTATCCGATACCATTGACGGGCATAACGCGGCTAATTCCTGGAATCTCCGAATGTATGTGTCAATGTCATACCCAATCGTGACCAATTCATAGAACTCCGTCTCTAACTTTTTGATTGCTCGAGGACAAAACTTCTTAGTCACCAAGCCTTTAAATTCCTCCCACGTAAGCTTAAAAGCATTCTCCATACCAATCGGTTGAGCGATGAATTCCACCATGACAACGCTCCATCGAGTAAAGTGCTCGTAGCAAATTTAACCTTATCATCATCCGGACAGCATAAAGCAAAAATACCGATTCCAACTTTTCAAACCATCTAACCATTGTCGTTGCTCCCTCGGTACTCGAAACTTAGTGGGTTCACCACTTTTGAAATCTTTGTACGAACATTTCTTAACCCCGGATCCTCCGGATTACCAGCCAGTAGCAGAGAGTCTAGCGGCTTCAAAGAATGACATGGCCTCAAAGAAGAAGCAGCAGCCCATCGCTTCTTTTCGACTCTTAGAGCATTAGCAATGCTATCGCTCACTAACTTCAATTGTCGCTTGGGTCATTTCAACTGTAGCTTTCTTCGTGCCATAACTCTTCAAAATCACAAGATGAAACAATCATGAGAACTCGTAAGTAGAAACAACCATCATACAAATATATCCACAACCACAACATGCATAAAGATAAATGGAATCACAACGGAACAATAATGAAATATCACAAATATAATCACAACACACGTGGATAATATACATGAAAATTTCGCCTACATGGACCGATATCATAGATAATAATAACCATTCCTACATAGTAGAGTCAATACTTGATACATTTGTTTGTACAACAACCAAAATACAACAAGTTCTTTAAACTACGCCACACACCTTGTGACTAGGATACTAATGGTCAAAACTATACAATGACAAAGTCTACATAAGGCACCTCATGGTGCTCACCGCCCTATCCTCGGAGATCACGAACCCGAGTAACCAAACTATCAATCAAACTCCTCATCTCATCCATCCGACCGCAATGTAACAATACTCTCACGAGCTAAAGATAACTCCCGCGATCGACTCAGAACTCATCCCGAGTCATCTCGGCCCCACAAACAACTCGGCATCTCCGCCTCAACTCATCTATACGCTCTCGGTCCTCTATCCGCCTATGTCAATACTCGATGAGATAAGTCAATGCAAACCCCGCCAATATCAAACCTCGACCTCCTCGCCGATGGGCTCAATCCTATCTACCGACAGCCTCCAACTGCCGTGTCAAACTATCAATCAGAATCGCCGAGCATCGATACGGGCACCTAATGCCTCAGAGAAGGTCGTCGTGCAAAGAATGCCCTAGAACTCTCACCTAACTCAAATCTAGCGGGTGGCTCGGGCTCGGTGGATGGTGGTGTAGGATATCAAACGAGCACGCTTTTGGGCGGCAAGTCCGATGCGGGTACAGGATCCCTAAGAAAATATGATGATGATGGTGATGATGGTGCCGGCAGTGGTGCCGTGGTGGTGGTGGTGGTGGTGATGGTGCGAGCAACGGGTTAAGAGTCGGGCTAACGTGAGGTGGGGTGCGACTTCACCCTCCTCGGGGGTTCGGTCTCGGTGTCGGTCATGATCGGTGGAAGGCCGCAGTGGATCCAATAGAAGATACAATCTCAGTGGAATGTGATGAATCATCATCCATGATAGGGTTAGCCGGAACATCATCCGAGCTAGAGTCCGATGATATGGTGATAGGGTGAGAATCTGAAGACATGTCTGTGACAACCGATGTGAAATAAATGTAAATAATCTCGAATAAAGTGTAAGTGAATCCGCATGAAAAGTGAACATGTACAATGATGAAATGATGAGATGCTATGATAATGTAGCTATAGTCTAGGGTCAATGATGCAATCCTAGTTCTCTATAATCGTAGCTCGTACCAATCATCACACCCCAATTTACTGCTTTGCAATGAATGGAATTCTCGGGATCGATCGTCATAGCACCACATCACAGTTATATTGAACGACCTAAAGTGTCGCTTTAAAAACACATCGTTGGATATTTCATAAAACAATCGAGTACAACATCGGTCCCAAAAGGTTTACAAAGTTTGCGTAAATACAAATATGTTACAAATCCAAACGATGTTTTGAAATAAAGTACCATAATGTACATAATGTAAGTCGACGCCATGACTCAAAATATAGGTCCCTAAACCATGTCATGATGAACGTGCCTCGCCACTCGAAAATACATTGCTAAAAACGTCAACAATAATGTTGGTGAGAAATCATAGGTTTATGTAAATGTTTTATACGACTACACAAGTATAGACCATGCATGACAATCAAGTCACGTAAAAATAATGTTACAATTGCTCTAAGCCCATGACCCCAAACTAGACTGTTCAATAATGTATGCCCTCGCAGAGTGTTTGCCGACAACTCCGTAATGTAATCAAATGAAATGCATCCGCTCGCTTGGTTGGGATTCACCAACCCGGATGGAGGCGCCACCTCGATAGATCTATCCACTCATCCTCGCTCAAAGATTAACGGTTCATGTTCAAGTAATGGGGACTTTCAAATTGGCAAATGCGGTAACTTAAGCAATGTAATGAATTTAACATACTTGGTATCGTATAAAAAAATGTAGTGCAATGTATTCTCCCCGGTTTGAAAATAATCGAAAGCATGTAAACGGGCTATGAAAACTCACTTGGATAAACCGGAATAACGGCAAAAGTGAGTACACCGAGGTTTAATGTAATGCGTCAACCGGGACCTATTACGAATGATATGATATGTCATGAGTTGCAATGTAATGTTATGCATGCACTTCAGATGTTATTTATACCATTTACGGTTTTGAAAATATTACTCGTCGTTTAAAAATACTCTTTTGACGCCTTGACCAATCAAAATGACTTTACATGTTTTTACGTCAAAATGTCATCCTACAATGGTTTTATAATGATTTTGGTGAAATTACCATTTTTCGTCGCAAAACAATGTCGTCGGAAAAATCATGAAATTAACAAAATGGCTCCGAAAAGTAGTCGAAAATGGTGTACGCCGATCGTTAGAGAACGAACTCGACGGTTTTGGAAAGTTTGTATCGATATCTAAAAGTTTCAGTTCAGAGTTTTCGCTCAAAAGGTCTCGATCATAAAGATATCAAAGGCTAAAGATGGTGGTTTTGCTAATTGTGTGCGTAAAATGAGTTTCGCCAAGTTTGAACATCCGTAATTAATTTACCATAACTCCGCTTGACAAACGGCTTTTTGTTTTGAAAAATATGGCCGATGAACTTGATTTTACTAGAAGACATTTCGTTCTAAAAGTTTCACATCATGGTTAAAAAACGCCGCAAACATAGCCCTTACAAACTAATGAAATACTTGTAACGTAAAATAATATAGTTTTTCGTAAAATAATATTTACGGCAACTTTATGAAAACGCCATATCTTTGTCGCTTTAAACCGCTTTCACGAAATATATGTCCTTAGCTTCGATCAAGTAAACTAATATATTTTTGACTAGTCGAAATAATTTGTGAAGCTTAAGGCTCGTTTTGACCCGAAAATACTAAAACAGCAAGCTGAAATTTTCGAAAATATACGCTTTCGTCGTCAAACTTTAAAATCCATAACTTCTTCGTTATAAGTCCGCTTTTATCCGCTCAAAAGCCACGGATTCGCTTTTAAAGTATATTTTCTAAATATCAAGGCCAAAGTTTCGCATCAACAGTAGGTTTTTCCAGAAATTCAATTAAGGACAGAACCTAAAATATAGTTATCGAAAATAGTTTTTCTCGGACAAAACCTATTCTAATCCCTTCAAATCAACTCCAAAACTAATCTAATCCTACCATACACCTTCTTAGGGTGTCATGGGTTCCTAATCACCATCAAGACCAAAGAATACCATGGGAATATTTATAGGATGACCATAATTATATATATATAACTCAAAAATCATGAAATAAATGGTATAAATCACATAACATGCATATAAGCTCCAAAAATGAAAAGAAACATATGAAAATGAAGAGGAAACATGAAAATGATAAAAACAAGCTTACAAGTGATAGTGAAGAGGTGTAGGTAACAAGGATTAACTTAAATATCCTTGGTTTTTATTTCAAAACCATATAAAGGATATAATCTAGGTTGTAAACACACTTGATTTTGCAAAACTTTTGATCCCTTGAGCTTGTTGAGTGGCGGTTATGATGAAGCCAAGAACAAGAGAGAGGATTTTTTTTTTAACACTTTGAAACTATGTGAAAATGATTGAAGTGAATGGTAAGAAAATGTTTAAGTAAGACTTTGTAGTGAATGAATTATTAGAAAACATAACACCATGCCACATTTATGAATACACCTCCCTTGGCCGGTTTTGGGGAGGGTTGTCTCTTCAAAATATATATTTTTTTTTTAAATCTATTACTTGTATAATTTTGTATAAAAAGTGTAAGTAAAATGTAAGTAATTTGTAAGAATTTGTAACTTGTAGGATAAATGGAAATTTTGGTACAAGTAAGTTTTAATAGGTCAAAATAGATTGTAATGAGATGATAAAATTGTAAAAATACTTTCCTTGTGAAAATTGAGTGATAAAATAATTATCGATAATTTTTAAGAAAACGACGTAATAATTAAACTTTAACGATTAAAATACCAAATAAATTTGAAACACTAGGAAAACTAAAAATATAGTTTTATGAACTAAATGTAAGTTTAAAAATACCTCGGATCATTTTTGAAAGTAATGGATTAAATATACAAAATAATAACTCACGCGATAAAGATTATTAAATATAAAAATTACGCGTTGAAGGTGAAATGAAATGTCGTGAATGTACTAATGAGATGCACATGATGTCAATGAAATGTAGACTAATCATAGTCCATATGAAATGTACGTGATGTCATGATCATGAATTCGCCGCTAAACCTCCAAGGTTACGCGATTTGAAACAAGTAAACCAAGTTTACTAAAATGTTGAAATAATGAGACATGAACGGTGTCGAGAAATGACCTTTCGTAGCGAAATCCTTTGTACGGATTGTCACAATTCTCGCCGCTTTGGCGCATTTATCTAAGGCGATAAATTCTGACTCCGTTGTGGATCTGGAAATAACTGTTTGTTTGTAAGATTTCCATGATACAGTTCCACCTCCAAGTACGAGTACATATCCACTTGTTGATCTAGTGTCTTTATATCAGATATCCAGTTTGCATCATTGTATCCTTTGATAACAGTCGGATATCTAGCATGCAATCGAGTGTACCTTATGTACCCCAGAACCCTTGGTATACTTTCCCAGTATTTGTAACTTGGGTTGTTTGTGTACCTACTTAGCCTACTCACAGTGTATGCTAAGTCAGGTCTCGTATAATTCATTAGATACATCAAGCTACCAATAATGCTCGAATATCCCACCTGGTTAACTCATTGACCTCTATCTTTAGATAGATGTTTAGCCGGAGTCCTCGCAATGTTGGAGTCATCTAGATTATATTTCTCAATAATTTATCCATAAAGTGTGTTTGACTCAACAGAAGTCCATTTTGGGTTCGTTTGATTTTCATTCCAAGCATCGGATCTGCCAAACCCATGTCTTTCATGTCAAACCTTGATTTCAACATGTCTTTAATACATAGTATCATCTTATCATTGATTCCAACGATTAACATATCGTCTACATATAGACATAAGATGACATATCCATTGTTTGTGTCTTTCACGTTGACACACTTGTCACATTCATTAATTTTGAATCCACATTCGACCATGAAGTGGTCAAACTTTTTATGCCACTGCTTAGGAGCTTGTTCCAATCCATACAATGACTTGACAAGTTTACATACTTTCGCCTCTTGTCATGGGGCAGTGAATCCCTAAGGTTGTTTCATGTAAATCTCTTCATCTAAATCTCCATTTAGAAAAGCAGTTTTTACATCCATTTGATGAACTTTTAGATTTCTAATGGCTGCAATAGCAAGTACCATCCTTATGGAGGTTATTCTTGTTACAAGAAAATAAGTGTCAAAATAATCCAGATCTTCTCGTTGTTTGTAACCTTTGATCACCAATCTTGCTTTGTACTTGTCTATGGTGACATTAGCTTTCATCTTCTTCTTGTAGATCCATCGACAACCTAATGTTTTGCAACCCAGAGGTAGATCTACAAGCTCCTATGTATGGTTATGCAAAATAGAATCTATATCACTCTTAATGACTTCTTTCCATTGAGGCCCTTCTGAGGAAGCAACCGCTTCTCGGTAAGTGCTTGGTTCACTTTCTACCATAAAAGAAACAAAATTGGGTCCAAACGATTTCTCGATTCTTGGCATCTTTTTTCTTCTAGGTTCAACATTTTCTTCCTCAGATTGATGTTGTCTCTCATCGTGAACAATGTTATCATCTCATTGTCTCTTTTCGTGGACAACTACGTCATCTCTTCTAGATGACCTTTCATTCTCCTTGGTCAAACAAGGGAACACGGTTTCAAAGAATGAAGCATTCATTGATTCCATTATCGTATTCTTGTGTATCTCGGGATTCTTTGACTCGTGCACAAAGAATCGATAGGCGCTGCTATTATGAGCATACCCAATGAATACACCTCCGAAAGTCTCTACTTGCGTAAAAGCATTTGTACGCAATGGTTACCATTATAGGAATCTGCTAGTCGAAGCCTGACACCCTCCGGGGTGTGTCCTTCAAAGATATTAACACAGAGGTTTAATATGACCAATTCAAACCTATGATCACACCTTTCCCGCTTTCCCACCAAGTTAGGAATTGTGGGTGACTCGCCCAACAATCACCTAAAAACATAGAACACCCCCATAGTCTCCGGTTTTTAGTGCAGAGGCTTGCCAAAGCCTATTTCCATCACCTATACATAGCTTGGCAGGTCATTCAGGTTTGATCATGCTCTCAACACCTACATATGATTCTTAGGAACTTATTGCAATCACAAACACATACTTAGTCTCACGTTGGAGGTGATTCGCAGGGCCCAACCCCTGCGCTTCACTTAAGATGGTGTCTTCATTAATTTTGTCACATGTTACTCGAAGCTTGGCAAGTCACCACATAAGCCCTTATCTTTAGATCACGATCGTAAGGCCCGGTGCATTTTATCGTACAATAGAAGAATCACATGCAATTTTTTATTTTAATATCACATGTGATTTTATTTAATCAAATGTGATTGTTGAAATCACACGTGATTTATAAAATAACAAATCACATATGAGTTTTTTAGCCTCAAATTTTAACACTTAAACAAAACTAAAAAAAGAAAAATATTTCGTAAATTATATCAAAGTGCCTTTCTACTGAAAGATTAAAAAAAAAATCTCTATCACGATTGTGTATTTCTTGTCGTTTAATAATTTAACATTTGCAGGATATTTTATTTTCAAAAAAATTATGAAAAACGGCTCTTTTTAGTTTATATTTAAAAAACAAAAAAAAAAGGAAAAAAAAAAAAGAAAAAGAAAGAAAGAAAGAAAGAAAGAAAGGTGACAGGTATTCATTCATTGTTTATTTTGAGAAATTGAGATTTATATTTGTGAGACCCAAATAACTTCATGTAATACATATATAGAGCATTAATTATTTACATTAAAATGAAATAAATGGAGGTAAAAAAATGCTTCAAAACATTTATAGATTTGACAAACTCATTACACAAAATAAATTGGATACTCAATCGGTTTATATTCGCAGAACCGGGAAGCTATTTCTTTCAAAGGAAGCCGCGGTGAATATCACAACCAAAGAGATTTTCCTATTCCATTCAAGGAGATCAAATTGGCCATGGGATTGTTTAAAAAGAGTTCTCTCTCACCTAATATTTATAGTGACCTTTACACAGGAGAACTATCCGAACGATGGCCAAACCGTACAGTTGTCTTTAAAATCTTTGATGTTTCTGGTAATTTCTATAATGAGATTGATATAGTATCCAGATTCCACCACGAAAACATCATTCCTTACATTGGTTACTGTGATGAAGGAGATAATAAGATTCTAATTTCCCAGCATGCTATCAATGGTAGCCTTCGTGATCATCTCCAAGACCAAGATAAACTACGCTGCATACCGTGGGAACAACGCCTCAAGATTTGCCTAGGGGCTGCAAGAGGACTTAGGTGCCTACACTCTGGTCTTTGGGATGAAAATAGATTTGTAGTACACAGACACATCAGGAGTGAATACATATTGCTGGATGAGAATATGGAAGCCAAAATTAGTGAATTTGGTTTTTCAATATTTGTCCCAAGAAATAAGCCTCAAGTGTGTGATGATTATTGGCCGCTTGCAGAAAAAATTAAAATGGACCATTTTGTGGCAATCATGGATCCAATTTACAGGGAAGGTTATATAGTCAACACCGAAGTAGACGTGTATTCTTTGGGGGTGGTAATGTTTGAAATATTGAGTGGGTTAACGGCGTATGAGCAAAAAAACTATGATGATGATGATGATGATGATGATGATGATGATGATGACGATGATGATGACGATGACGATGGTGATGATGATGATGATGGTGGTGGTGGTGGTGATTATGATGATGATGATGATGATGATGATGAGAAACGTAATTTTATAAAGCGGGTCCATCGTCACTATGATGATGATGATGATGGCGATGATGATGATGATGATTATGATGATGATGATGATGATGATGATGGTGATGATGATGATGATGATGATGATGAGGATGATGATGATGAGAAACGTAGTTTTATAAAGCGGGTCCATCGTCACTATGGTGAAAACGAAATGGATAAATTAGTTGATCCCAATATAAGAGATCAAATTGATGGCCGTTCCTTACAAACATTTGCAGAAACTGCGTACAGATGCCTTAGTTACAACATCAAGGAACGGCCGTCGATGAATAGGATCATCAAAAAGATTGAGGAAGCATTATACCTTCAAGTAAGTATTTTCATTTAAATAGCTAGCAATCATGAAGTTTAAAACATTGAACTCAAAGCATTATATATTTCTTCTTAGCCAAATAGTTAAATCTTTTTCTTTAAACAAAATGGTTGTGTTTATATTGACAGAAGCACAGAGCTACTGATTCTACCACTACAATAGGAAGCCAGCCGTATCGAAAGCTAGAAGATCTATTAATTCCATTGAAAGAGATCAAATTGGCCACATGTGACTTCAGTAAAAATTCTAGGATCGGAAATGGTGGATTCGGTGTGGTCTACAAAGGACAACTCTCTGAACGATGGCCAAACAATGAAGTTGCTATCAAACGCCTTGATAAGACAGGTCACCAAGGAAAGAAAGAGTTCCTTAACGAGCTTCAGTTGATTTCCAGATTCCACCATCAAAATATTATCCCTTTCCTTGGTTACTGTGATGAAGGTGATGAGATGATATTGGTTTATGAGTATGCTAACAATGGTAGCCTTGATTATCATCTTCAAGACAAGAACAGGAGACGTTGTCTAACATGGGTGAAACGCCTCAAGATTTGTTTAGGGGCAGCAAAAGGACTCGACTACCTTCACACGGGTCTTGGGGAGGATCACAAAGTTATACACAGAGACGTCAAGAGTGGTAACATATTGTTGGATGAAAATCTGGAAGCTAAGATTTGTGATTTTGGATTGTCAAAATCAGACTCCGCAAAACAGCAACAAACGAAACTCTATACCAATGCTGCGGGTACAAACTATTACATGGATCCTATTTATCACGAGAGTGGCATCCTCCGCACAGAATCAGATGTCTATTCATTTGGTGTTGTTATGTTCGAGATGTTGAGTGGGATGCCGGCTTGGCATCGAAGAAGCTTTGGACGTGATAAGCCACAGCCTCTACTAAATCTTGTCCGGCGATACTATGACTACGGAAAAGACTTGTTAATTGATCCCCAATTAAAAGATCAAATCAATGCCAGATCTTTTCATACGTTCATAGATATTGCATATCAGTGCATTAGTTTCAATTCAAAGGAACGCCCTACAATGGAAAGGATCGCCGATAAGATTGAGGACGCACTGGATTTTCAAGTAAGTATTGATATTAGTTTTAACGATTTCTATTTTCTCCAAACATAATTATCAATAGTAATGTGGATTATACTATAACATAATAAGTTTTTCATGATGTTTATTGTTTGCTTGTATCACAAATAAACACCTCATATCAAGAACTAATTTTGGAATAAGTGGTTACATCTTGTCTTATCAAACATTCTCATACAACTGGTTAAGTACCTTATTCATGAGACTTCATAAAATGTTTTTTATCGATCAAAAGTTATATGTAATATGATGATTAAAACTCAAAAAATTAGTAAGATATTCTGATATGATAAACCTTTTGGTTGGTTATTAATGCATCTTTCCGGTTATTGTACTTTGTAATGTATCTTTAAATTTAGCATCTGGCTAAGTTCCATTTCCGTATGGTAGGTGAAAAAGGAGTTCTCAAGAAAAGGCGATTAAGAGGTTATCAGCGTGGGTAGTTATGGAGTGATTCTTCAGGGTAAGCTAGCTTTGTAAGTATGCGTTGTTGGCAAGTTTTCGGATTATTTATTCATGGATTCTAGCAATGTGTTAGTTTTGTTATATCACTACAACAAAAGTGGCTTTTTAGGACCCTTTGTGTAGGACGGTATGATAATGGAGTCCTAAAAAACTGTTTAATAGGACATATGAGTGTTTATGGTCCTTTTTAAATATTTGCTACTTAGGCGATGTCCTAAAAAGGTATATAATAGGATGGTCGATGATTTGGGGTCCTATTATCATATAACTTAATATGACACTTAAAATATGGATCCTAATAAATTACCTTTAGAAGACGTTTATTCATTATGGTTGTATTATAATAAACCATAATAGGACACTTGAGTTTTGAGTCATAAGACATCAGTTAGTTAAAACGCTTATTCACAAAAGTTTATTATAGCAAAATTTAATAGGACCTTTGACACGTGGGTATTATAACGTTAACCTTTATAGGACGCTTATGTACAATGGTTTTATAACATCATTTTTTTAAAACAATTATTTGCAAAAGTTTTATTATAACAAAACTTAATAGGACCCTTAAAGGATGCATATTAATTATGGTTTTATTACAATACACCATAATAGGACACTTGATATATAAGTCATAAAACATTAATTATTTAAAACGCTTATTCGCAAACGTATTATTAAAACATAACTTAATATGACAGTTGACACTTGGGTCCCATAGATTGATACACCATCATAAGACACTTGATATTTGAGTCATAAAACATCGGTTTTATGGAACACTTATTCGCAAACGTTTTTTTTATAAGAAAAGTGAAAAGGAACCTTGACAATAGCGTCTTATAACGTTAACCTTTATAGAACGCTTATTTATAATGGTTTGTTTATGATACACCACAATATGGCACATCTTTTAGAGTCATAAAACATCCGCTTTTATAACGCTTATTCGCTTTTATAGAACGCTTAATTGCAAAAGTTTTATTTGAAAAAAATTAACAGGGACCCTTGACAACTGTGTCTTTTAACATTAACCTTTATAGTACGCTTATTTGTTGTCGTTTTATTATCCTACGCCATAATAGAACACTCCTTTATTTGAGTCATAAAACATCGCTTTTTAGAATGCTTATTTACAAAAGTTTTATTTAAACATTAGTTAGTATGACACTTGATACTTGGGTATCAAAACTTGATACACCATAATAGGACACTTGTTATCTGTCTTTGTATTGTTATATGTCTCAATCTTTGGAAGTTATGTATGGGTTATCTGTCTTTGTATTGTCCTTATCTATCAATGATAATGGTTAATTTGGTGTATTATTGTTGTACTATACTAAGCCGTAATTGCACTCACAAAATAAACTAGGCTTGATTAAAAACAAAATGACCGAGTGCGGCATCTCGGTCCTAATGGGGTGATTAGCGGACCAAATTAAAGCAACAAGATAAGATCTAGAATCCCAATTAAGCTCGAGAATTCTCTAGTCAAGAGTACAAGCTACTAAAGGAAACAAAAATGTAAGAGAAACAACAAAGTGAATAAGCGAAATTAAGCTCTTAATATGGGCATTTGAGCCAAACGGTGATAAGCCATATTGACCTGTTTGACCCATTTGAGCCAAACACCCTTAAGCGTGGTTGTTTTGAGATCTCAAAGTGAAAATATAAATAACAAGAAGCTAAAAAGTTAAAATTACCTAAATTTAAATAAGAAATGTATAAGAAAGAGTTATACAAACAAGAATGAGGATTGTCATTGATTCTTAACAACTAATTTTACATAAAAACAGGGACTATTATTATTTAGCTAATTGAAATCATTAAGCTTCTTCAACTGGATCTTCTTCATCGGCAATAACTAAGTCATTGTTTTCCACAACGGTTCCATCGAAACCACCTCTAACCAATTCAATATCCATTGTTTCGTCATGTTGAGGACACATAAATGAGTCACCCTGCAAATGTGTTTCCACGTCATCAAGACTTGTTTGTTCATCCATGTCATAAACATGTATGGGCGTTGTCTTGATCACAACTTGCCATCCTTTGTCAACACTATCTGCAACGTAAAATACTTGATGTGCTTGAGAAGCTAGTATAAAAGGCTCGTTATGAACCTTCAATCCTTCAAAATTCAATAGAGTAAACCCGTTGTCATCTTCTTTTTTCCTTGAACCATTCGAAATCCAATCACAATCGAACAAATCCGATTGTAATCGACTCCTGTCCCGATCCCGACACCCGACTCCCTTCCCGATACCGATCCGATTGTAATCGGGTCGGGAGTCGGTTTGCGTTTTCCTGGTAATCGGATTCGGACGGTCGAGTCGGATGGTCCCGAAAACGAGCCAAAATCAAGATTTGGGACGATTCAGACCATTATCGGGTTCGATACGATTCGGGACCATTATCGGGTCGGAGTCGGTTTGGGTTTTCCCCATTGCCGTATCGGGATTAGTCGGGACGGGTCGGGATTCGTCCCGATGCTCACCCCTATTACCCATTGTTGATCACCGGTCATGTATTGGTCGATAATATGACACTACAAGCCACTACAACCCAATGCACATGACCCATTACCCATGTTAATTACTTATTGTCATCGATCATGGATGTGTCGTAACATGACACTCTAAGCAACTATAACCCGATGCATATGACCCGTATGATGTCAAATACCCATTATAATGAATGTGACTCATCGATAACCTAATGCACATGACCTATGACCCATGTGAATTAGCCATCATCACCGGTCATGCATTGGTTGCACCGACTTGGTAGGTGTATAGTTATAGTGTGAAGGTTATATGAATTGTATTTGAAGTTATTAAAGGCGGTTATGCATGGGTTTCACCGGCTTGGTAGGTGTATACTGTTTGTCACAGACACTAAGAAGCAAGTATCCAGAGACCTCCCAATCATGTTATCCGGATCGAGAAAGTTTAAATTCGGCTTGAGCTTGACTCAAAAAGCTTGATTTATATGTCAAGATGTGTTTTTTTACACAAATTAAAATTGAAATATAACTTAAGAATCGAATTCGGTTCAAGTTAAGCTCGAAATACATTCATAAATAAGCATTTTACATAGAAAATATGTAAAAAACATATATATGCTATATCACTTACAAACTCGAAAAATCAACAATAACTCGAGTCAAACTTATATAAGGTTGAGCTCAATTCATTAAACATTTCGAGTTCATATGATAAACAGGATATGTGCAAACCTGTAATAATTTTCAAAATTTATACTTTGTTTCATAAAATTTTCCCCGAAATTTAGTATTCCCCCGTATATTTTCATCATATCCCGCCTTACTTTTCCCCAAAATCAAAATCACAACTTTATTATCCCTTCATTTTTTTCAATTATTCAGTCACACTTATCTTTCCCCCAAACAAAAATCACATCCCTCTTGCATCTTCATCATCTTTCATCTCCCCCTAAAATATATCTCACATCTCCCCCAAAGCCATTATCATTGTCCCTCCTTTTTTCCAGCCGACACCCCGCACTGCCTCGCCACCAACCACCCTTGCCGTCACTCCTATGCCGCCATCATCGTCTCCACCGTCCCTCATATCTTTCCTCTCAATTTGGTATGCCAAAACACCACCTATCTCGTTATTTCTTATAAGAACGATTATAATTTAATTGTTATTGTTTTCGTGGATTAAAGATGGATTAAAACGATTTGACAAAGTTTTATGTGGTGGTAAAATGAGTTATAAGAGGTGTTTGTTTGATCAATTTGGTCTCGGGTCGAGGGTAAAGCCGATTCGGTTCGTGTCAAACCCGTGATTTACGAGGTTTGTGTTTGGATTTGTTTATTACTTGCTTATATAAGCTTATTTATTTTGTTTGTTAACTGGGATTAAAAGAGAACAATAGGGTGTGTTTGGTTGTTTTCGGTCCAACAGAGACGACCCACAAGGGTGTTTGGTTGTCTCAAATTCAAGAGAAACCACCCGTAGTGGTGTTGGTTCGATAAGGACTATCATATAATGGCACCGACACAATTAGGTCGCTTCAATCACAGATATCTCATGTGCATAGATGTTGCACATTTGAGGATCTTTGTGGTCATTTTCTATATCAAGAAGTTTGGCTTGCTAGATACCACAAGCTTCTCATTATCTCACTTTCCTCAGACGCATGTATGCAAACATTAATATAACTTCACTTTCACATATAAGATTGGAATTTGATAATTTTTTTGTTTTATTTAAAACAAACCTTTATTTGAAAAGCTTTGCAACCGTGAAACTACCATTCATCAATCAATAGCGTTTACATCGGGTTCCTTTCGTAAGGCTCTGAGAAACTTTTTGAGCTTTGACCTTGGTTACATTAACTTGATTCTTTTTAGTCAGCAAACTAGTCTTTCTCTGATCACAATTAGTAACATGTAGAAACAAAAACAGCTTAGTAATCTATTCAACTTTACAATAAATCATAACTATAGAAGAGGTTAAATTGTTACAAACCATGATCTTAGCTGGAATGATACAGTTCTTATAAGAATTATCACGACAAATGTTTGTGACATCTTTTAACACTAAGTTAACTGTGGGTGCAGCTGGCAGGTTCTGTCACAGTTGTGTTCAATTGTCAAGGCCCTTTGGATGCTCCTGTATTTGTCGGAAGCAGCTTGGTTTCAAGAAAAATGTGAACTCGTTTGTCATTTTGCACACTGGTTAGACATATAAATTCCTTACTTATGTATTATGCCAACTTTAAACTATTCGGGTAGAAGTGTTTATATAATTGGTAATGATGGAACTTACGGCTACAATCTTTTAGGCGTTGGAGAGTGTTGACGAAGCTCTTCTAAGGCTGGAGGAATTACTGCAAGAACGTGATGTATCAAGCTTTAATCACGGGAAGGAGCATCCGAAAGTCGCTTGTTCGACCTCAAGAAGATAAGGAAACTCAAGAAAGAGGTGAATTTTGGAGGTCTCTTTTAGAGCAAAGGCGATTCGCTTCAAGAGTGACTCTCTTTTAGAGCAAAGGCAGATTCTAAAAGGATGCAAGTGGTTAAGGTGTAGGAAAAAGAGAATTTTGCAGGAAAGTCCATAAGTAGGTTCAAGGAAACAACCACGGTAACTAATCCGAGCCCTCTTCCATGAACTGCATTATATAGTCTGATTCATGATCCGCTGTTTCCATGTTTTACTGTATGTTTCCATCCAAAATCTATTAATGAGAGAATATGGATGGTCATCATTAAGTATAGTTTGCACAGGGTGTTTCGTGCGCGGTGTACATTGAGGACATTAACCAAACTTGTCATTTTCACGTATGTGAAAAAAGTAGAATTTTGTTTATAGAAAATTTCCTTGGAATATTTGTGAAGTTTAATTGTGTAAATATACGACAGTTCTGGTCACTTTGTCCTCTTTTATTTTAAGAAAATCGATGTGTGCTCCTTCAACTTTGAGCCAACCTTATATGTTGTATATATTTATGAGATGGTTTGTGGTGACAGATGATCCTTGATGCAATAAAGGAAGTAGATGGAATATATGTGGTGACTGCAGATCATGGTAATGCAGAGGACATGGTGAAGAGAAACAAGGAGTGAGAGCCCCTTGTTGATAAGGATGGCAAAGTTCAGATCCTAACCTCGCACACTCTGCAGCCCGTAAGCCGCTTACCTGTTTCATGTGTATTTGATTGCTAGTAGGAACATTTGATATGTGTTTATAATGGAATCAGGTACCGGTTGCAATTAGAGGTCATGGGTTAGCACCAGGTGTGAAATTCTGCAAGGATGTACCGAATGTTGCGTTAATGTATTGTTTAATGTTAACAGACTTTATGTTAGATTCTATCTACCTTATTTATGTTTAGTGATTTTGTTATGACAATTGCTAATTTGAAATACAATTTCGTTTTATTCATTTAATATTTAGTTGATGTTTTATTCATATCGTAATAATAGAGTGTGCATGGTGAAAATAGCGTCCTATCATATGACTTGTCCGGACTTTGAAATTGTCCTATTAAACTTATTAACCGTCCTAACAGCTTAACTTAACATTGTAAAAGTGTCCTAATATGTTGTTATTAGGACGTTATTTAGGTTGTTAATAGACATTTTATACGACCAAAAATTGGTTTCATAATCTTCCTTGAGATATTAGAACCCTTTTCTTGGTGCTAAAATAGCTATAATGTTATATGATAAGCGTCCTAACAATTATCTTTTAAGTACGCTTGTATGTGTATCAAAAGATTAAAATTAGGTAACAACGTTTTACAACATTGTAAAAGTGTCCTAATATATTGTTATTAGGACGTTATTTGGTTGTTCATAGACATATTATGCGACCATAAAATTGGTATCATAATCTTATTTGAGTTATTAGTACCCTTTTCTTGGTTGCTAAAATAGCTATGATGTTACATCATAAGCGTCCTAACAATACTTTTAAGGACGTTTTTATGTGTCTCAAAAGATTAAAAGTAGGTAATCACATGTTAAAACATTGTAAAAGTGTCCTAATATGGTTTTATTAGGACGCTATTTGTGTTGTTCATAGACATATAATACGACCATAAAATTGGTTTCATAAGGGTTAGGACGCTTTGAACCTATTACAACCGCCTTACATGAAACGCTTTCATCCTTGGTCCTATTAAATGAAAGGTCCTAAAAAGTACCATTTTATGACGCTTATGGGGGTCCTAAAAAGCCACTTTTCTTGTAGTGTATTTTGTGTGTTTTAACCCGTTCGAATTGGAGGATCGAAGTGAAACGTTTGTTGTAGCACTTATTATATATGTACAAATGATTATGTTCTTGAAATAATCTGAAGCTCATAGAATTAAGTGTAATATATTTGCATTACTTTGCAACAAACATAACTGTATATAGCAGTAAACTAATAATGATAAACACGTTCTTTTTTTGTATATGACAGAAAATTCTAAATTTCATATCCCTCAAATCCCCCAAAAATATCACAATGTAACTAGTTATAAAACTACTAATCAATAAAAAGATATTCTAAGAAGGCTAACTTTGAGCACTAAAACTTATAGTTTCGTTTGAGATAAAGAGTGAATCACATGATGAGCAATTTCTTTTACATAACCCTAGCTAGAGACCAAGTTTATAAATTTTACTATTCAAGCAAAACCATCAACAACCAATGACATAAAAACAAGAAGAATGAAAGAGTTAAGAAAACTAACTTGAAGCCCCTTTAAACTCTCTGTGTTCTTCTGATTTGTGGAAGTGATTCATCATTCACATCTCGAGTATGCATGAAAGCAAAGTGGCCCTAAGGTTTTAGAAAGAACTATTGGGGAAATCTTAAAATTAAACAAATTAGAGTTAATTTTCTTATGGATTATGTCTTTAAGAAAAGAGAAAATGTTATAATTAAATGAAAAGAAAAATTAAAATGACCCACAACTACGTATTTGACATGCTACTACAAAAGTAAATGCATCTCTCCTTAAAATTCTGCCGTTTATTCGAAATACGTATCTAAAAATCTTTCTCATTCTTCTTATTTTAGTTTTCATACGCCTATAGTGTGTTTTAAACTTCTTTAAATATTACTAATTTTCAAAAGATCCAAACGTGTATTAAAATTGATTTTTAATTAAAAAATAATTGTATTAAAATAACTATTTTGAATCTCCGTGCACGCACGAGTTTTGAGATAGATTTTTGTTTAGGGTATTTTTACATGATAAGTGTTGAGTTGTAATATTCTTCTTGTAGAAATGGCAATGGGGCGGGTTTGGGGCGGGGCGGCCATCCCCATCCCCAAACCCGATAACAAAAACCGTCCCCAAACCCGCCCCAATCCCCATTGGGGATCTTATCGGGGCGCCCCATTGGGGCGAGATACTCCCCCAAACCCGCCCCATTCCCCATTGGGGCCTTATCGGGTTGTCTTTTTTTAGCGCGATACTCCATCATACTCGTGTGTCGCTCCCTGTTTATTCTTATTTATGTACTATTAACAATATGATTTTATGGAATAGCTTGAATAATCGAGAAACCATTAGTAATATATTAATCATTGGAATAAATTACAACTTTATAGAATAGTATGACATAAAACAAGCTTCTATGATCACAATTTAAAATATCACAAAGATAAAAACTAACAAAAATTAGAGAATTATATTTAGTACGTAAATACTAACACAATATTTTATGTATATAGATTTATGTATATGTATATGTTTCGGGGCGGGGCGGGGATGGTGTGCCCCGTCCCCTCCCCAAACCCGATAAGCATGCCCCACCCCGCCTCAATAAGTTCGGGTTTTGGGTTACCCCGTCGGGCTCGGGTTTTTTTGCCATCCCTATCTTCTTGTATCGTTTACTAAGAATTCGTACATGTTATATTGGTTTTGATCACATATTAAACGTGATTTGTAA
Source organism: Chrysanthemum lavandulifolium (assembly GCA_022545495.1). Lineage (NCBI taxonomy): Eukaryota > Viridiplantae > Streptophyta > Magnoliopsida > Asterales > Asteraceae > Chrysanthemum > Chrysanthemum lavandulifolium. Next base: position 15,536,095 of record CM040240.1, on the reverse strand, counting down.
TTAGATAAAGAAAACATGAATCGCATAGTAAAATTCAAGTAACAAAGAAAGAGCATATTTGTAACTCACATTGAGAGCTCATGAAGTTTTTTGTTTTCTTGTAACTTTATTGTATTCATCTTTTTTATTATATTGAATCTTAACAAATTTTGATGATACATCTGCTTCATGGTTTGTTTTTTCATTGTTAGTTCTTAAACTGGCTTACCAATGGTCCTGGTATCTGTGTACAATATAATTTTTTTCTTCAAATAAAAACCATATATTATTATTTTGTATTTGAAGATTTGTCCTTTAATAAAACATTACTACCTCCGTCCCTAAATAAGTGTCCAGTTTGACTTTTCAGAGTCAAACTGGTTCAACTTTGACTTTAACTATTTTTGTGGACGTTATATAATACTTGATGCAAAATATATAAATGGATTGTGTTTTAAGTGTATTTTTCATAGTATAATTTGTCATCAAGTATTATATAACAAAAAATAATAATATATAAGGTCAAAGTTGTACCAGTTTGACTCTGAAAAGTCAAACTGTACATTTATTTAGGGACGGAGGTTATATTTGTATTGCTTTTTCCTTATGTTGCTTCTTTCTTAGAAGTCTTCTCTTTGATTATTGGTATGTTTTATTTGAAATACACAGTCCACACTTACCTGTTAATGTTTGTATAGTTTTGTTACTTTGTATAGTATAGGGTGCACCTGTTTTGGTTTCAGGTTTCTTTTTCATAGACATTTTGCAATTATTGATTATGACGTTGGACATTATTATTAGTAATACAAATTATCAAGACTAACATTTTAAAATGAAAAAATCTGAACTACTCACAAAACAAAGAAGTGTTAAATAGTTTATAGTATTAAAAATGTATACGAGTATATAATAATATTTATCTATACTACTATATAAAGTGTTTGGGACTTTCTTTAAATGGAAAATAAGCTTACACACTTACTATAAGAGGAAGGCTTAAAATTCAATACATCACATTATTCAATGCACATAATTTTCAGATGTACAAGACAAGAAGCATAGCGTACACCACTTTAATGCACATATTAAAAAACAAAATACCACATTTATGTTATTTAATATAGTCAAATAATTTACTGGTCAATAAATACAATTAATACAGTTATTAAAACACCTCTTACATCATAAATACAAATTATCAAGCATATTGTACAACCAAATTAAGCACATTATACAAATATTCAATCTCGAACGGGCAACGGGCCTAATGGGCTTGAGCCCGAACGGGTACGGGCTAAACGAATTTCTTGATATCTGTAAATTTATTGTCAAAAAGAACATAAAAAAAGAAGATGTCGGTCGTCTTACTGTGCTTAAAAGGTCACATGAAAAGCATTTATTCGCTAAATATAGTCATCGGGTACCCGCCGCCGCATTGCGTGGGTACCCTTCTAGTATTGGTTAGTTGACTTAATCGAGTAATCTATCGATATATACTTCTCTCTCAACCTCTTTATTTCATTGCAAATCTTCATGGTTTCCGTCTTTTTGACCGATTAATATACAAGATTTGAACCATCTACGTATATTCAAACCAAGTAAAACTCTTCATTTTCAAGAGGTTGCATAAACTAACCCAACCACGTGAGCTTGTCAATTTATTAAACATAATCTAATCTAAACATAAGCTCAATTTATAAACTTAGCGAAACACTTGATAGATAATATCATGCTTATGAAAAAACTGCAAAATGAAAAAGCTCATAAGCTAAAGTTAAATGAATAAAAATGAAAAGCAATCTACCGTTTTGTGATTTCCATTCCATAGTTGATAAGCATCGGTTCGACGACCAACATGAAAAAAGTAAATCGTATATCATGATTAAAAAGACAGAGGCTCGGATTTGAACTCAACCTCATTTTAAGCTGCATATTCTCAACCTATTAGGCTTGTCGCAGTGGAAGCAAAAACATCGGTTGGGTGTGCAAATTTTTTGTGCACAACCGATTTAGACATCGAGCAAAGCCAATGCGAAGGTGGGGCGGCACATCGGTCGAGCAAGGATAAAATGGAACATCGAGTGACTTTTAGACCGATGTCAAATGCAACACAATTTAAAATATGACCGTTTGGTCTTAAAAAAAAAAAAAAAAAAAAAAAAAAAAAATCAAACCAAATTTACCACTCTATAAATACCAACTTCACCTCAAACACATTTCTTAACACACAATTTCAAACACAATTCAACCTCAAAATACTTCTTAACACAAGATTTAATATGGCTTGCCGTCTCCCCATTCTCATTGAAGATATGCAAGTGTACGCTCAAAATAAATGTAATATCGACGATGAGGCTCGAAACAAGCTATTATAAGCGCCATCGAATTGTTTGACCAGCGAAGCCGAGAAGGAACAAATGAGACAAAACTACCGAGTTGCAACGACATTACTCTTGAAAGAAAAGCTGTGATCGAAAATTTTTTGAAAGATCAAGCCCGCAAAGATCGCGAGGTTGCTGACAAGTTGTGGAAAGCTGTTTCGATGATAACGAACAACATCAGCACCAAAATCAATTGGAGCTATCGGGAGAACAAAGACGATGGTGTAGACGAGGAAGATTTGGCTCGGTTCGAGGGATTTGCTCGTTCTCGTACTCCCTCGTATGACTCTGCATGCGGGGAGCATTCAGATTAGATTTATAATTATGTATTTCGTAGTGTAATGTTTTTTTTTTTAATTTCGTAATGTAATGTTTTTTTAATTTGAATGAAATTTAAATTTAATGTTAAAAATGTTTGAATTAAAAAAAAATAAAAAAATAAAAATTTGGGTCGTCATTGGGGCATCCGGGTTGTCTCGGTCATTGGAGAGAAAGGCGACGCAAGCGCGGGTTGTCCCAGATCGTCCCAGTTGCGATTGGGACTAGCCTTATTGCGTGCATTTTTATAAGTTCAAGTCGATAAGTCATAAAAAAATTCAATCAAGTTTATAAATTTAACAAAAATTCAGCTTTCGATAAGGATAAAGAATAACTTATTGACTTTTCAGTTAATAAAACATAAAGCCTTGTTGTAATACTAAGTCCAGCGAATTTGGCAACTACACGAGATCGAGTCGCTAATTACCTAAAAATCAATCCAAATTAAAACGAGCATGTGCTCATGCTTGAGTGTAAGTACCATTTCTACCATTTAAGTATGTTTGACAGTTTGTATTAGGAAAAAATCTATAAATTCATAACGTACTTTACAAAAAACTGGTTATGCTCTATCCACTTCACTTATTGTCATAATACATAACCGTTTTCATTTTATTCGGTTATTTTCTGTCCATTTTTATCCGTTTTCGTAAATCGTCCATTTTTATCCGTTTTCATTTTAATCTGTCCGGATAAAAACCTTGTATTATCCACGTCAAAATGTATAAAAACGGACAGAAAATATTACGGATAAAAACGCATAAAAACCGTTTTTATTATCCACGTCAAAACGGATAAAAACGGACATAAAATAACCGAATAAAACGAAAACGGTTATGTATTATGACAATAAGTGAAGTAGATAGAGCATAATGAGTTTTTTTGTAAAGTACGTTATGAATTTATAGTTTTTTTCCTTTGTATTATACAAACAAGATGGGTTGAGTCGAGTTACAAATGTCACGTAATGTTAACCTTTATTAATATTGCTGTTATTGCAGCATTTTAGAATCGATAATGGAGCTACCTTAAGTTTAAGCTTGACAATATTTTTGGCACAACTTGACTTATATGCTTGGCAAAAATAACTATAAATTGTTAACGGTAAGCTGATAAGTGATATTCTTATATGTTGGAGTTTGTCTCGGTGCAGGAAGTTTCCTATCTGGTGTTTGTTTGGCTCAATTTCAAAGTTCTGATTAGCTTAGTATCCTTTATGCAATTGGCGTGATATTCTCATGAAATTACCGTTCATTTGAAATTCTGAGGGTGCTCAATTTGGTAGAGTGGTATGGTGACATCTGGTTAAGTACTTGCATTTATGGAATGATATGCAGGTATTTGGTTCAGCCTGAAGTTGGTTCTTGTTGTCTATAGATGAATGAAGCTCTTGTGTTAGGTTCAAAGTTTGGTAGTTTTGTATAGATTTAAGGTTAGTTTTGTATGGTGTATGGGGAAGAGATCTAGCGAGAAGAGAAAATAAAATGAGAATAGTGAGAAATATTATGAGCCACAAATTTCAACTTTATTTCTCATGTGATCCTCACTCATGGTGTATGTGCATGCTTCAACAAATTAAACTTATACTCAAACTGTCTATATTCTTTTGGTGATAATATATTCACCTTTTTTCCAATGCCTCGGAGCCATACGACTCATGTGGAAAAAGCGTGTCACGTCATCACTTTTTTTTTATAATTCAGAACATATAACTTAACCAAAAAACAACTTCCTTTCATCACTCAAGTTATAGGACACCTTTGACCCCATAATATTTAATTATTTTCATTTATTCAAATAAAACAACACATACAGCTAAAATTAAAATTCCATTAATTAAACAAAAGAGATAAAAATAAAAGTAGAAGAATTGAACCAGTTTTGGGAAAAATATTTGGCTCGTATTTTGATGTGCTATTTCATTCTGCTTTTAATATTTATAAAACTTAGATAACTTAGGATAGACACATACTAATGGGCAGAGTACCCGATCAGATGTAGTAAAGCCTTAGGTAAATCCGAGTATCGTCCCAAGAGAGCTGTGACCTTGAAAGAACTAAGATGATTAGAAATGATATTGATAATGTATTGGTATGACAAAGTTGCTATAATCCATCGATATGCTATTAACCTAGTTACACAGACACCAGAAATTTAGGGTAAAGAGATAGATAAACGAAGCTTAATAAAGAATACAAGTATGAATTGATTCTCGATACGAAGATTCAATATAGTGGTTAATTATCACCAGACTCCTTTGGTCGATTCGTCATGGCCTATGGTTCTTAGATTCCTCAACAAGATGAGCAGGTCACCCGGGATCATTCGGCAACCTAATAGCAGTCATTAAGCACCAAATCTACTAGATCTGGACGGTGAGAACCCGGCCGTTAGGAACTTAGATTCCCCAACCTCTTAAATACCTCCACTTGATAGGTGATCATTTGGTCGGTTCGCACACGAAGAGTGGTTGTACTATGGCCAATTCCTCCCATACTGCTATCTATCGACTCGGGTCATATTGGTATATATCTATATATATATATATATATATATATATATATATATATATATATATATATATATATATATATATATATATATATATATATATATATATATATATATATATATATATTATTATATATATAACCAAATAAAATGCGAGAAATCTAGAATCAGAGAACCATTTATAACCGTTAGATATTTAATCAATGGTTACAATGATTTGTGGCATGATGGTAATAAAATGAAAGTTCATGTACTATCTTTTAGATGGTAGAGGGGTAATATTGGTACTTTATTTTTTTCAATTAGAAACCGTCATGTTAAGTAGGGATACTATTAAATTATGTGATTAGGTCAAAAAGAAAAAAATACCAGGAACCTCTCTCTCCCAAATCATTCCTATGGCCGAAGAAACCCCATTTCTCAAAATCGAAATCGAACCCCATAATCATCTACTATTATGTTTATGAAATAGATTCTTAATTCTCACAATCATGCTCATGTTCATCGATCCACTAACCCATTCGAAAATCCCACCTTATGGAATTTGGTGACATATGGATCTAAAGATCTAAAATTTCCAATTCAAAGACAACGATTTCGTTTAATAATGATTCGAATTCATTTATTAAATGGTTAATCCATTACAAGTTTGCTCATCATCAAGTTGTTACAATTTGACACATGAGTTATAACCTTACAGGTATGTTACTTTATGAATTGCTATTGATTCTCTTATTGGGCTCAATTTACTTATTTTAAATTCAATATCAACAGGTTTATGTGTTTGTACAATATTATTTATATTGTTTTTAGTTACGGAGGTGCAAACATTTTTTTGAAAAAAAATGTTAAACGTAACATTTATTATTAAAAAAAAAAAAAAAAAAAAAAAAAAAAAAATTGTTTTTAGTTACGCAGACATTTTTTTAATGTTTCGTGGTTCGGGTCCTAATTGTTTGTGGTTAATTTTGTTTTGACAGCTTGAGTTTTTATGGTCGTATTTGATGCGGTTGTTTCTTCGCTATCTTCAAAATCAAAAGGTAATGATTTTAGGTGGTTACATCTTTGTTATATATTTATTAAAAAACTTTCTGATTTACTTTATCATCATTGTGGATTGATTTCTTTGAGTGTTGACATGAAGGTTTTAACATTGATTCGATTGATTAATCTCAATGGTATTTATATTTAATCATGCTTCATCCCTCTCGATCTAACAACGCTTTGAAAGAATGGAATCGATCTTGGTTTAAACGTCAAAAGGTAATTGTTAAGATTTTGGTAGAAATCGATCTTGCTTGAAATCGATATTGGTAGAAATCGATCTTGGTAGAATATGGGTTTATATAATCGATTCGATTTGCATATTTTTTTTGACTTTCGGTCCGATTTTTTTTTTTTTACTCGATGTAAATAGATTTTGGCTTCAGATGTGACCTTTTTTTTTTCTTACTTTCGATGTAACAGGCCACTAAAATCCCAGATTGATTTGTTTGAATTGAAAAGATAAAAAGATGGCGATGAGGGATTTGGTGACAGGCGGAGCAAACTGTGACCCATCTGCTTCTTCTTCATCAAATCCTCTTGGTGCTCTTGCTAATGCTTTGATTGGCTCTTCTTCTCAAAAGGTTTCATCTTTTTTACTGCTGTTACTTTTTAACAAATGGGTTCTTTGTTGCTAAGCCTCTAGTTGCTTCTTTTTATAAAAAAGTTGGGTTTTTATAAGAAAGGTTTCATTTTTATTACTTTTAGTTCTTGTGGTTACTTTTTAATTCCGGGTTTTTGTTGTTAGTGATCTAGTTGGTTCTTTTGTAAAAAGTCGAGTTTTTATAGTTTTCTTGTGGTAAATTAGTAATTCTTGTGGTGGTGGTTTTGTTTTGGGGGTGGATGAGCTTGTTTTTGGGGTTTATACGCTTATTTGGGAAGGTTGTTTAACAGTGAAGTACTTTTGTTGGTACTTTAATACGTTCATTGGCAATCGGGTTTGTTTGTGAATAAACGCTTCTTTGTTACGCTTGAAGATGATTCCCTGAAAAGTGATCACTCCCTTCATTTTGGTTATAGTTGATATAGTAAAGACTCATGAAATAAAAGGATTGCAATGGTGGAATAGGCAACGGTGCACACGTGTTTTTGAGTTTGCATATGTGTTTTTATAGTTGTGAATTTAAAATCTTCTATGCATATGTGTTTTTACAGTTTCATGAACTTCTTTCTTTTGTTTAATTTCATCGCTTATGTTTTTTGTTATGTTCATGTAGAATGAGATAATGATTTTAATACTTTAATGTTGAACTTATTTTAGCTTTTGTGTGTGCTTGTTTCGTGTTATTGAAGATGATAATATCATTGAAGACTAACAAGTGGATGCACACATAGATGCATGAAGATAATTTGCTGTATAACGTTTATCTTCTTTGTGAAGATGAGCGAGACGATAAAAACACATGTGTACAAGGATTAAATACACATATGTAGATTAAAAACACATGTGTAGATTAATGTAATATTTTTTGTATAAAATACAAAAAATATTTATGTTGTGTAGATTTATGTAATATTTTTTGTATAAAATACAAAAAATATTTATGTTGTATAGATTAAAAATATTTTTTGTATAGATTAAAAACACATTTGCACAAGGATTAAATACACATGTGTAGATTAAAAACACATGTGTAGATTTATGTTGTTTGTATAAAATTGTATCAATCTATTAATAAATGTTTGTTGTTTGTATATACTTATTTTATGTAATATTTTTTATGTGCAAATACAAAATACCTATGCATAAACAAAAAATACATTTTTTACGTAATGCAAAACACATGTGCACATATTGATTTTTTAAACAGTACAAAAAAAAAAAAAAAAAAAAAAAAAACTAGAATTTCGGAAGAAAAAACGTCTTTTAAATAAAAATAAAAGATAAAATTAAAAGTAATTTTACCAAAATACCCTTTTGAATTAAATATTAAAACTAAATATCCAAAAAATCGATTGGTTGATGGTGGTTCTCGCAGCTTCTCGCAATTTATTTGGTTCGAAAATAACCCTTCCCTATATATATATATATATATATATATATATATATATATATATATAGGTTATTATTAAAGTTTTTAGAATGAAAAGAATGAGAAGGCATGTGGAGGTGACATGTGTCACCTTTGCCACATCATCATGCCACATCACCATACCCCACCCCACCCACCCACCCCCACCCACCCCGAAAAAAATTTCCGCCAAAAAATTTTTTTGGGCAAAAAATTTTTTTTCCGCCAAAAATTTCCTCCAAATTTTTTATTGCATCATAGTTATAAAGTTACTACATCACAAATCATAATTTTAGTGCATTAAGGTTATAAATTCTTGCATCACGCTTATAAAGTTCTCGCATCACAATCATGATTTTAGTGCATTAATGTTATAACATTGATTTTAGTGCATCATAGTTGATGCACTTAACTATTAACTATGATGCGAGAACTTATAATAAAGATGCACCAAAACTTATTAGTGCATTAAGGTTATAAGTTCTTTGCGTCACAATTATGATTTTAGTGCATTAAGGTTATAAATTATTGCATCACAGTTATAAAGTTATTGCATCACAATCATGATTTTAGTGCATTTAAGGTTATAACATTGATTTAGTGCATCATAGTTGATGCACTGAACTATTAACTTATAATAAAGATGCACCAAAACTTATTAGTGCATTAAGGTTATAAGTTACTGCGTCACAATTATGATTTTAGTGCATTAAGGTTATAAATTATTGCATAACAGTTATAAAGTTATTGCATCACAATCATGATTTTAGTGCATTTAAGGTTATAACAATGATTTAGTGCATCATAGTTGATACACTGAACTATTAACTTATAATAAAGATGCACCAAAACATATTAGTGCATTAAGGTTATAAGTTACTGCATCACGGTTATAAATTCTCGCATCGTAATTATGATTTTAGTGCATTAAGGTTATAATTCGCATCACAATTATAATTGTGATGCGATATTTTTATAACCGTGATGCGATAATAAATTTTAGCGGGAAATTTTGGCGGAATTTCTTTTTTTTTTGCCCACAAATTTATTTTATTTTTTTTGGGAAAAAAAAATTTTATGGTGGGGGGGGGTGGGGTGACACATGTCACATGACATGGCATGGTGATGTGGCAAAGGTGACACATGTCACCTCCACATGCCTTCTCATTTTTTTCAATATAAGAAACTTTTCATTTTAACCCTACCCTATATATATATATATATATATATATATATATATATATATATATATATATATATATATATATATATATATATATATATATATATATATATAGAGTTAGGATCAAATAAGAAGAAAAATTAAAATAGGAATGATAAGAAGAAATAACCACTCATTTCGATGCACCTACAAAATAGATGATCTCCCCAAATTCTCCTCCTATTTGAAATGTGTAAGAAATTCTTCTTATTCTTCTTATTTAGTTTTTCTTCTCTCTTCCTATATATATATATATATATATATATATATAAATCCTCCCTCCTATTAAAAATGTGAATTTCTAGCCACAAATAGGAGGAGAATTTAGAGATTATTTTTCTTATTTTAGTTCTTATCATTCTTATTTTAATTTTACTTATTGATATATATATATATATATATATATATATATATATATATATATATACATTATATATAAGAGGAGGCATGCCACATAAAATGCCACTTGGCATCCCATAATGCCATGTCATATTTTCATGTCATCATTATATTTATGTGGCATTCTTTTTTATTTTTTTTAATGCCACCTAAGCCATTTTTAATTAAAATTCGTTTTTTATATTTAGGATTTTTAATTAAAATTCGTTTTTAATATTTAGGCCGCATGATTTTTTAAAAAAAAATTATGTGTAGGATTCGAACCCTAGATCTGTGGATAAACTAACAAGCAATTTTACCAACTGATCAACTTAAATTTGTGGTTATATCTTTCAAAACCAAATATATAATATGCAAGTGAATGTTAATACGAAATTTGCTTTGGATATCTTTTTCCCGTAACCCTAATATATTAGCATTGATACGTGAAACCTGTATTCGAATTGATACGTGAAACCTGTAGAAAAACATGCGACAACCAGAAAAAAAAAGGCCTGAAGCACCTAGAAAAACCCTATACCAATATCATTCAATCTCACTAATCAAAGGTATGTTTGACTAGATTTCACTTGAATCTCACTGTTCGTGCTCGAGTTCAAGTTTTGGTCACTTATTGTTTCTTTTGTAGGTAAATATTAAGCCATGTTCGTATGATAATCATTTGTTAGTCATCTGTAACCCGCCTTTGTTTAAAAGCTTGATAATGTGGATGTGGTGGATACAAATGTAAACATATTTTATTTATTTGAATTGATTCAAGAGTAGATGTTCGCAGGAGACACATCCAATTTCGTCATTGATTATGCAGATAATGTACACATTGAGGGAACTAATTATGTAGCTACCTTTTATAAATGGTTTATAGAGCTAAATTTGTTATGCCTATTGAAACAATGTTATGGTACCCATATCCAAATAGCATACTGGTGTTGATAGTCTTCATGCATTTGTTTGGGGAGATGATAAAGGAGAATAACGTAAGAAGCTTCAGTATAACGCGTTTGGTCATAGTATCAGGTAGTATCAGCATTTTATTAAGGTTGTTATTAGCGTCATTTTGCTAGAAATATTTTATATTCAGACTACCAAGTCATATAGTCGTAAGATATAAATGATCAATAGCTCATGTTTTGACCATAAATTTCATATCTATTTTGTAGAGAACTTGATATTGGGATTTTTCCTTATTGGCGTAAGTATGTCAATAATGTTGAGGTCATGTTTTTTTATGCATTGCTATCAATAGAGATGTTTCTCTTGGTTTTACTATTTATGACATATGTATATTAGTATAATTGATTATCTTCCTATAATTTCTTAATAAGTTACATTGTTTTTGAGTTGAAATTTACGTAATCTCGATCTCATTATACCAAAATACGTACCTTATTCAGTATCAAGAGTTTGCAACTAAATTTTTTAGTCTTGCAGTTAGATGGGAAGATCATAGCTCCTAAAAAGCCAGCAAGCTGGCCATCGGGACTCCGTCAATGGCTTGAATTCGCGAAACTAAACGGGATAACTATCCATGGAACTGGTTATTGATGGGCAAGGCTCGGGATGGTGGACCACTGAGTCAGGAATTAAACCAATGGTAAGATAATATAGTTCAATTAAGTTATTTATATAGTGAATAGGTAAAACTGGTTAAAACAAGTTCTACTTAATTTTTAAAAACATAATGACATAAACCAACTAAAAATTGACTATATACATATACAGGCGGTCAGGTTTTAAGGGAGTTCCAATGTGACGATAATAAGCATAACGATTCAAAACAGCCAACAAACTCACCTCAAGTTCGAAAATTTTCAATCCGTTCAGGTTTTTGGTATTAGTGTTTCATCCCGGGGGACGTCCCAAATACAGACGGAATTCACTTGCAAAACTCTCAAGCGTGAAAGTCGTTAAGCATAAATTTCTACCGTATTGAATATTTAAGAGAAAAGAGCTAGAATTATTGTTAGAGGAGTTTGTATTAATGATAAATTTGATAGTCTATGCTTCTTATACCAACACTCTGCAAGTATGCGTTCAATATTGATTAATTTTCTAAAAATTCGTATTTTGTTGCCATGTTGCAGCTTAGGGCTACTCTTTAGGGACACTTTAGGGAGTGTGGTAAGACCACAAGGTTATCTATCTCTAAAGATTATCAATCTCGTGGTCCGAATGGGTAAGCTTTATTTGTAATTTACGAATGACTATGAATTTTAAGCTTTCGAGGCTTACACCTTGATGCTTTATTTTCATGATTGTTTTATTAGTTTTGCTGATAACAAGCCTTAGTGGAGCGGAAGTTGGTGGAGGTACAATAAACTGTACAATAAGCTAATTCTAGAGCGATGGTTGTTCTAGAGATAGGGGCATTTAATTTTGATGAGGACGGGGTGGGAAAAATGGTGGCAGGTTTAGTGGTTGTTGAGATGCTGGACGTAGAGGTCACGGGTTCAGTGGGGACTGTTTAGGTAGGTTATTCATGAACAATATGTTCGAACCTTTTGGCACGATCATCGTTATAAAATTGATTTGCATTATTTTAAAGTCTGATCAGAATATGTGAGTGTTATTTATATAACTTAATTCTTTGATTCACATCATTCTTGGCATTTGTTTATGGTGATGATTAAGTCTATTTGAATTTGTAGGTTGAAAATTATGATGATGTTATACAGGTAATCTGTTTGTGGGCAATAAATCTCCTCGGCCATAGTTGACTTAAGGGGTATCTTTGTTTGACTTTATACATCAAACTCTAAATGTCCAGTACTTCACCATCCCATGTTCATATATCCCCGAGTGCCACCACTTGATCTCCAGAATATTTGTTGCAGACCTTGATAAGGTATCATATTTTTCCTTATCGTTTAATTTAGCATCATTACAAAACAATTTCAATATATACATGACCTGTGGTAAGTTACTTCAATTAACCTTTTAGTTCGTCTTTTTATTTAACCTCTTTTACAAACTTTATTACCAATTTAATCACCTTTTATCATCGTCGTATTAATGTTTTGGGGTAATATGCTCGATAAAGGATATCCAAACCAATTTGTATAAATTAAAGCTATGGCGATTGACATAAATAAGTTTAGTGTGTAATTTGGGCTGTCTGGACATAACCCCCTTATGCAGCCATCCAAACACCCCCTAACAGCAACAAGACTCCCCCATACAACACGGACCTGATTGAAGCGTACAGGTTAGCTGAAAAAGCTGATCCAATGAGTGATTTTAGCGATATTGTAGTGTTCAGAATGAAAGTCAATGAAGTGAGTAATTTATGTCTTTGTGAATCCAATTCACCAAGTAATGCAATACCTAGAGAAGTGACTGTAATTACTATTTTTTGTTTAACCAAAGCTTATCTCTTTTGGCACTGTTACTCTTTTTTATATATTGTTTTTTCTTTTTTTTTGGATTGTGAGTCCAATAGATTAAACCTTACTCAACAATCTTGAAGGGCCGATTCGAAAAAATGGTTCATGCACACCTTGAATCAACTGTCTCTTAACTATTAGATTCTCAAAATCATATATTTTGATCCATATTTACATTCAGCTTAGTCGCCTCCTTTGCAGAAATGTGCATGGAAACTTCTTGAATGGTTCTATTTTCAGGATTTCTCAATATCGAGAGCTTAACCTATCTGTGTGCCCTATTTATTTCTAATTTACGCCCCTATCTTAAAACATATCATTATTTATTTCTAATTTACGCCTCTATAATGTGTTGCAAAGACATAAAGCATCAGAAAACCGACAGGAATATTTAGCACTCAAAGAGGAGGTAGATACTCATAAAGATCATGTGAATCAACGTGAAGAAGAGATAAGGGAACTCAAGAGAAAGCACAAGCAAGAGCTGCAAGAAGCATTGGCTCATCAGAAACTTCTCCAGCAGGTAGCATTGTAGTACCTTTACGTTTAGTATGTTTTACAGATAATTATCTACTTTTCTTAGATAATTTTGCGAGCACAAGTGTTCTTTTACTCCATTTTATAATTTGCGTGTAAAGGGGACCCCTTATCATGATGGTCTCTTCTATTTTTATGTGTACTATCCCAATAGCCCATCAGTATGTCATCCTCAATCTCCATACATACCAGGTTTAATGAATACAATTAGGTTTAACGAATTAAACCAGGTTTAACTCATAGTTTAGTGCTGGTGATAAACTTGCACATACAGGCCAAACAGTGTTCACAAGTTGGGCAGTTTCTCTAGAGGCCATTTTTCTCCCGTGGGAAACTTTATGTGGCTGTCTCTAATATATTATTTTCAAATCTCACTGGGGAGAGCATGGCTGGTGATTATAAAGACTGTGGAGCTTCGTCTATGCTTTTAATGGGTGAGCCGCCCTGGTCCACCCAGGCTCACGATAGCACCACTCATTCGGGTATCAGGAATGATGTTGTCCTTCGTTATAAGGAAAAGAAGAAGAACCGCAAGTGAGTACCTCTGAACTTTCAGGCTACTTATTTATTAGAAGGGTAAAATGGACTGTTCAGCCAGTGGGACAACAAATCAAGCTGGATACGGGTCAAAACGGATCTTTTTGTCAAAATTCTAAAACTTAGAGAAGTAAGGCCTCTCGATCTTTATTGATTAAATCTCATATACTGCTATATCTGTTTATGGTAGATTTGAAAAGAGAGTAACGTATGCTACACAAAAGGCAATAGCGGATGTAAGAAAGCGCGTGAAAGGTCATTTTGTGAAAGCTGGTGAAGCGTACGATTACAATCACATGAGCCAAACCAGAAGCTACTGTAAACCATTATTTTTTACATACACCACTATACTTATGATTACAGTATATCACGATTTTAGCATACTGGTTGAAGTAGTTAAAACTATAAATATGATATGTATGTCACCATTCTATTATCAAATGTTTATTACCTTTGTGGCTTTCATGATCTCTATTATAGTTTTGAATTTGCAGGTCACTATAATGAAACTTTATTTTGAATTTTAAACTAAAAAAACGTTGTAATATGCTTGGCAAGATAGCCGGAAAGACTGGTCTATAGACCCAAATACAAGACTAACTTGAATACAAGAACTGTACTCGAATATGCCCATGCTTTCACCAGTGCGGCATAGGATTTATTTCCCAGAACTGAGCAAACAAGTAGTCACAGTGAGTAATCCCACACACCCCCATAACCATAGATTATGCATGCCATTAAACCACTGCCTCACGTTCAAAACCAGAATGATGACTGCTTCTGTGGTCACCCCCAACTTTCTTGAAGCCTGCTATTAAACTAACAGAAACCCAGCCCTGTCCATTCATGTTACTATGCAAGTAAGTATCTTTTTCTTGGCTAATGATTAGGTCATCCATATTTATTCGGTGTTTCGCTTTGTGTTTTGCAACTGTTACTGTCATATTCAATGATCAGAACCACACAATCATCTAGGATTACGCCTTTTAGGAGACATGGTTTAGATGTGCTTTGCTACGTGATTCTGTTAACCAGCTCCCGTACTTTCCTCAAGTGCCTAATGTGGTTGTACCAAAAGCATCTTAATTTTTTGAAAAGTACGACCAGATTGTGTAGGAAATTGCAGTCCAGAGAAAAGATACAAGGTTTCTTCATATCTACCATTGGTGCCCACTAAGATGTCAACTATATAATTTAAGATCTCGCTTACCTCGTTGTAATCCTGCATAATACAATTACTTAATAACACACGGTATTTCAGTTGTTCGTTTATGACATGGCCAATGTAATTATATCAATAAGAATCCTTCCTATAGTTTTTGAAGATACAGACTAACCTTGGTTATCATGAGCACTTTTTAACTTAGGAAATAATACATTATCTCTTTTTATTTAAATTTTTGATATAAATGGGAAATAGTATTACATAAAAGTTCTTTGAAGACCTTTTGCTTCTGTAGGATTTTTTTTCTCTATAAGCAAAAAGTGATGTAGCTGGGATTCTTGGAAATCATCTGGACATCCATTTTCAAGTTGTTTCTAGCTGTTCAGTTAAGCTTCTCGCCGATAGCTAATACGGAGTACTAAATTCATACGTTTAATTAACTTTCGTGTTTCACTTTTATTGGATCACCAAATCATTAAGCTTTCTTCTTTCTTTAGGTTGGAGAAAATCAAGGAAAGAAGAGGGGAATAAGACTTGTCACCTGAATATAAACATGTAGGTATGTGTCTATTTCCATAGGTTATAAGCATACTCATCTAAGCTAATCCTAAACGTCCTTAATAATTTCAAGTAGGCTGTTTTGTACTGCTTAGGAATTTGATGATTTGCTTGATTTATTTGGATAGCAGATAATCTTAGGAATTTGTCTGATGATCTTGCGTCTGCAAAGAAAATAGGGGTAGCCCAAGTGTTTTTACCAGTTCAAGTCCAATCAGACATTGATGAGATACAAACAAAGCTGAACTCAACATCTTATACTCTTTCTAAAAAAGCCGAAGATAATATAGATGACATATAAAGAGTCCTAGATACCGTGTAAGTAATCGACTTCAGTTTATTGAAACCAAATAAACTTATGGACAAAAGTATCATAAGATAGATAAAGTCTTGTGTTTTTGCAGGACGTTAGTTCTGATTATTATATCGAAGAATGATGCTCTTCTTGACATTCATCCGGTTTCGTAAGCTTCTTTTCTTCCCTTGATAGAGTTGTTTTACATTCTTTACTAATTTTTACTGGTAGCAAATTTGGTGGATCGAGTATGGACTTACTTTGTCAAGACAATAAGTATGGTACGGGCTGGCTTGACCCAAAACAACTTTTTTTATTCTTCAAATAGTTATATCATTTTCAGACATCGGATTCCTGAGACACTAAGTATAGTGTCGGGTTTGGCTTACAGAAACCAAAAGATGGATGCAGACCCTGCCAAATCGCTTGACACTGATATTCGGAAGGTTTACTGAAGTTATACCATTTTCAAACATCGGATTCCCCAGACATCACTTCAGTACTTGAAATGGTTTTTACTAAAGTGGCATTAAAACCATACTATAAGTATATCATGAGTGGTGAGTCGACATTAGGATCCATCCTTTGAACATAAAATAGAAGGCCGATTTTTTAACAAAAGTGGAGCAACAAATACCATCTCAAAGTGGTGTTTGGCTGCTGATTTTTGCAGCGACAATGAACCAAAGTAAAAAACATCTCAAAGTGGTGTTCAACTGTTGATTTTACTGCAACAATAAACCAAACTGCAGCAACAAAAACCATATCAAAGTACAACAACAAAAACTATCTAAAAGTGGTGTTTGGATGCTGATTTTTGAACCAAAGTGCTGCAAGAAAAACCATCTCAAAGTGATGTTTGGTTGCTGATTTTTTACCCAAAGTGCAGCAACAAAAACCATCTCCAAGTGGTGTTTAGATGCTGATTTTTGAAGCATCAATGAACAAAAGAAAAACCATCTTAAAGTGGTGTTTAGCTGCTTATTTTTGCAGCTGTAATAAACCAAAGTGCAACACAAAAACCATCTCAAAATGACCTAAAACGTAGCAGGATTGACCCACAACTCAGCAACAATAAACAAAAGTGGAGCAACAATAAACCAAAGCGGTGTTTGGGAAACCAAGGGTGAATAAATTCATGAGATTCAAGCAGGGTATTTGGGCATACTTTCTGTTGCAATTTTTTTATTTTTATTTATTTATTTATTTATTTTTTGTGGTGGTTGACTATTATGATGTCTATATACTTTTCAAGTAATAAGGGGGTGTTAGGAATTATGACTTACTATCCTCCGCTCTCCGAACATCAGCTAAAGACAAGGACACAGGTAACTTAGTTTATTTATAATAGATTAGACATGGCATTACAACTCATTTGTATGAAAACAGGTGAAACAGGTAACTTACTTTATTTTCAATATGGCCTTTATTTGTTTAATAACAGGTCAAATGGGTAAAAAAATTGGCTAAGAGCGAAACGGGTCAAACATGTAAGCCTCAAACAGGTATGGCGCTAACGTTACCTGACGTGTCGTAACTTAGTTTTTCAGTTATAATCCATTAATTATTAGAAAAAATAAAAATAAAAAAATCATAATCATGTGTAGTGTTGTCACGTTTAAGGTTTACTATGGTCTTGCATAAAGTAGTGTTGGAAAAAAGGTATAGTTCAACATATTATGACATTATTGATTTCAATTTTATGAAGTTGATATGCTAATATAGAATGATCTTATGTCAAAATTTATCTTGATGTTAAACCATAAAATATATATAGTAATTAACCAGTTCAATTGCTTCTATAGGTTTAAACAATATGTTGATGGCTTCTAAGGAAAAATCTACCTAAGGTCTGTGTATATTTTTTCTTTATTATTCACTTTGCTTCTTACTACATTAGATGGTTCAACTGATAGCATCTCATATAACTTTACTCACAATATATTCCTTCAGGTGGAACATCGTCTCGGCATGAGGAACGAATGACTTTGCACGTGATCCAGTTTTGCAACCTCATGGTTATGATTACATGTAAGGTTATATCTATTTTTATAGGATCATGTCCATGATAGGTGGCAATAGACAATAGTGGCCAACATTTTAAATTGAACATATCTTAAGTAGAACCTGTGGTTCATAGCAAGTAAGCTAAAACAAGTCACATTAAATAGTTCGAGCGGGTACAAATTTGTTTCAGAATTCATTTAAACTACATTTAATATCGGTAAAATGTGGAGAAAGAAATCTTTGTAGGTCTCCACCCTGGTGTAGCCACATGTTTAAACCTGAATAGTTTTAACCTGTTTGAACCTGAATCTGAGACACTCTAATGAACCAAAAACATTAAGCCTTTTATAAACTTTTTTTCATTTAATGGCACCCACCCCCTGTGTAGCAAACTCAGAATACACAAACTTTAAATTTTCAGCAAGTGCTTGGTTTTGTTACTGAACTTATTGATACCTTAAAAATAATTTAGGGTTATATACCTGACCATAACCACATATAAAAATACACAAATTTAGAAAACTCATAAAACATAAACTTTAAGCTTCATTTTATGTATTAAAAGGTAACATCGAATCACAAATAGGCTTCAGTGGCATTAAAAGAGTGTGAGCTTGCATGAAAGATATTATGTTTCATTTCTTGCCTAAATTAATGAACCACCCTTTTAAACAGAACATATCTTAAACGGAACATACCTTAAGCAAAACATGTGGTTCATAGAAAGAAGCTAAACCAGGTCACATTAAATGGGTCGAGGGGGTAAAAATTTGTTTATGAATTCATTTATTATTATCAGTAAAAAGTGGAAAAAGAGATCTTTGTAGGTCTCTCCTGGTGTAGCCACCTGTTTGAACCTGGACAGTTTTGACCCGTTTGAACCTGAATCTGAGATACTGTAATGAACCACACATTAAGCCTTTTATAAGTTTTTTTCCAACTCAATGTTAGATTGTATTTATGATGTTTTGCCGTATTTCATTTATCAAATACTAAGGGGACCAAAGTATGTTCACTACGCACACATTTTGCATCATGACCTAAAACCAATCAACTTGCTTCTTAACCCCAAGTGTGACCTAAATACTGGTGATTTTAGACTTGCTATAACAACTTCCAAAACAAACTTCATGACTGAGCATGTTGTTAGTCGATGGTACCGAGCACCTCATTTGCTCTTAAGCATAGACTAAAGTAGGTAAAATAAACAATATTTGATCGTCGTATAAGTAGGTAATATGCCTGAGAGTGTTTTTGAAAAGGATACAACTGAGAAGAATTTAGACTCATCTGTTAAGGAAGATCAAGTTGAGAGTTTTAGTGACAGCCCAGGAGCAGTCCTGCTCAACTTGCTGACCAACTTAAGGCAATTACCTATAGGGATGCATTTAGTTCTTATTGTAATGGCTCTGACATGGGTGAGTTCAATGTTCTAAGTTAGGTTCTTTCTCTAGAATTATAAATAATATGACCTTTTGAAATGTATTTATTTGTACCTTTCACATGTGCAGTTGTCCTGGTTTCCCTTTTTCTTTTTTGATACAGATTGGATGGGTAGAGAGGTTTATCACGGTGACCCAAAGGGGAATGATGATCAAGTAAAAGGTTATGATGAAGGTGTCAGCGAAGGTTCATCAGGTTTGCTATTGAATTCAGAAGAACTCAAAATTGAACACCAAAAATTATACCTTCTAGATAATCAGTAATGAAGTTTTGTGTTCTTTCCAATAGTTTGAATCATTCGTTTTTAAAATTCTCTTTAGGATTTATAGGTCATTAGTTAACTATTTGTAGGCACGAAATATAAGATGTAAAATGATGGTAAGATAGGATTGTGCTTGCAATGTGTTTTCAAATTGTGTCCATTGACTTATGTTTTTTTTAACAGTTTCTAACCTCAGTATCCATTTCTGTTGAGACATGTGGTTCTTGGTATCAGTTCTTTCCTCATTGAACCAATGTGTCGGTGGATAGGTTCAAAATCTGTGTGGGTTGTAAGCAATTTTATTG
Organism: Chrysanthemum lavandulifolium; assembly: GCA_022545495.1. Classification (NCBI taxonomy): domain Eukaryota; kingdom Viridiplantae; phylum Streptophyta; class Magnoliopsida; order Asterales; family Asteraceae; genus Chrysanthemum; species Chrysanthemum lavandulifolium. The sequence continues at coordinate 15,515,737 of CM040240.1, read as the reverse complement.
TGTTTGCCCGCATAGCAGGCACTGCCATCATAATTGTAATCTCTCTAGAAAAGTCTCGAGGGAGTGATAATGCTGTAGGAGGAAATGAGTCAATCAAGACTGCTTCATTGGTTGTCTTCGCCATTTTGGGCCTTCCTCTTGCTATAAGTATATTGATATATCATGTATATCTCAAAAACCGTTTGATTTGCTGTTATACTGATCGCTGGTACTTAAAGTAGTTGGATGCGATCTTTACATGGTATTTCTTCAACCAAGTAATTCTTTACAAGATTCACTCTTGAACATGATATGAAAATATGTGTACAAATAACATATTTTTGTAGTCACGTGTCATCAACTTACTAATGCTACATATTATATGCGGTTTAATTTTGGGTAAAGGGTTTTTACACATATTCTATGTTGTTTTATGACCATGCATCAACGCTTATTCTGATTATTGAACTAAAATGATTGAGTTCATATGTTTGTTTATGATTTCAAATGTGCTTAAAGGATGATCACCTAATAGCTAGATAATGATCCATTGGACGTCTTATGGAAAGATGTCCGAAACAGAGGATGCTGAAAACCGCTATGTAATCATACGCATGTCTCGAGCCAAGAAGGAGGTTGTGGAGGCATCCTGTAAATTGCAAGGATTCAATGAGCTGAAAATTAAAGGTGATGGAGTGACAAAAGATTACAAGCATATTAAATGATAATGTTTTAGCCGTTTTATGGATTATGGTAACATCAATTATAGATGTTAACCGTTTTATTTAACTTTTAATTATTTTTAGTATATATCGTTCTACTAAATCCTAAAAATAAAACCACAAATAAAAGTACTTACCGCTTTTAGCCATTTTATGGATTATAGTAACATCAATTATAGTTCTTAACCGTTCATTTAACTTTTAAGTACTTTTTAGTATATAATCGTTCAACTAAATCCTAAAATTAAAAACCAAAAATCAAAATACGTACTTCCTTTTAGCCGTTTTATGGATTATGGTAACATCAATTATAGATATTAACCGTTTCATTTAACTTTTAATTACTTTTTAGTATATATTTGTTCTTCTAAAACATAAAAAATAAAAACCACAAGTCATACCCGTCCATCGAACGGGTTTTGACACTAGTATATATATCTATACATTATATATAAAAGGAGGCATGCCACATATAATGCCACTTGGCATCCCATAATGCCATGTCATAAATACACCTCATCACAATTAAAGCCAACTAAGCACACATTCATAAAATCCGGATTTTATTTTTCAAAAAATTTGAGCTGCATAAGAATCGAACATGGGTCTCTTATTCCACAAAGAAACATGATAACCATTAGACCAACTCATGTTTTGGATTATATCTTCTAAGTCTAAATCTATAAACTTATGCAAACAATTATTGACCATGATAACTACCATGTATATTCCTTAATTATAGATTTATTATCACACAAAACCCTAAGAGTTTCTCCAACCCTAAAATACAACACACAAACAATGCGTGTATTATTGTTTGCCGCATATCAGGAAAAAAAATATCACAGTTTTTATTTTTTAGTACAATATATGAACACATATTATGAGTTGTTGATGAGTTTTGTATGCAGGATGTTAATTATCAGTTGTTTAAAGACACATCATAGAAGAAAAAAAGAAACACCCCACATAGTGACGGTATTTAAATCGAACCTTGATCGTATTTAGTACAATCTATATATGAACACATGCTATGAGTTGTTGATGGGTTTTTTATGCCATATGTTATGAGTTGTACATGGGTTGGTTTTGACTGCTCCAAGGAACATGATCTTTGTAAGTAATTTTGTCTTGATCATAGTTTTTATTTTTTAGTACAATCTAAATTGGTGCAATCTACATGTAGCTTATGAAAAGTTTAGCTAAATAAAAGGCGGGGATGTTCAACAGGAGGAGGTTTGTTTACTGCTGTGATGTTGTAGCAAGATCAAGAAAGTACGGTGGGTTTTAGAAGTGTTATTAGGCCACTGTATCGTATGTTATTATGAGTTTTCTTTATTGTTTGTGCAGCTCAAGAAGACACTTATGAAGGGCATACATAATCAAAGGTCAGTTTCTTTTCATCCCTTTTCGTTAATATCAAGACGACATTGATCGATTCAAAGCTATCTAAAGGTACGTATGGCATCTTGATTTTATTGTTTATTGATCCATGTGAGGGTTCTTAAAAAAATGGGTAGGGGCTGTATGAGTGGTCATATTAATTGTGTAGCAATGAACATACATGCAATATTAAGAGTTGATCATGTTCAAATAACATTACCCTACTAAGCAGCCTTCTGTATCTTATCTATTTGTAGCCTTAGAGTCATTTGTATTGAAGCTTATATTTGTAGCCTTAGAGTCATTTGTATTGAAGCTTATATCCAATAGACCAGCACATTACCAATAATCCTGATGAATCTTCTCCTAGAATGATATATTTGTTTCTAGACAATTAATGTATATAGATACAAAATCTAAGATGTGGTTTGCTCTCTTTCTATAGCATTCACATCTTAAACTCGTGATAAAGCTCAATTACATAGACCACACTAGACAATCGAATTTGTTACGCCCACTACAGATGGTGAAGTGACGAACATATCGGGATAGGGTGCATTTGTTTTTAGTTATGTAAAGCGTATTTGTAGGAAAATGAAGCTATATGGGTAGGACTACCGACATCGGGATGAGCCAATAATCTATCTAGACAACACCTAAATCTATATACATTCAGATATTTAAAACACGCTATTTGATTCATAAAACACTATAGTATTTAATGAAAAGACAATACTATAAAAATATAAAAATCAATTATTTGATTTTTATAGTGGAATTATTTGTACCGCGTTTTATTTATAAAGCGAATTTTATTTCCGTAGGTACAGGTTGACAGTGCTTTGGGCTGCAGTCAATGAACATAACCAAGCCAATGCAGGTACTATTGCACATTTTTTCTTATGTTATAGTTTACACCATTATAATAAGATGCTTAAAAAAGCTATCGCAACAGGAAATGATTAAAAAAATTATAAAGCGTTGTCGATATGATCTGGGAACTTTTTTATCAAACAGATAATCATAACGTTTCTAACGAAACTGAGCAGCCTCAAAACCGATCTGATATTCAGTCTCAAGTATGATTTTGGTTGCTTGCAATGTTTACGACTTGAGTAGTATTAATTAGATAGTTTTATAATACAAATTCAAACAACCTACTCTTCTACTATTGACGTATGATTATTTATGCATATTGATAAAAGTTAAAGAAGAACGTGAAGGGAGCTAAAGCAACAGTCGCATAAATTTACCATGTGCTGTATGTTTTTATGTTGATTCGATTTCACAGGTTGCTTTCCAAGCCAATTGCATTCAAGAAATCGTTTTGTGTGAACCATGGTTTGTGTGTGATGTTTTGTATTTCAATGTAACAGTAATGAAAATGTAAATGATAAAATTATAAAAGATACTTCTTATTAATCTAATGAATTCGATACATATTTATACATGATGAATCGACATGACTTGTGTCAAAGGTTGTGTCGTTTCATCATTAACTGTCATACCTAAATAACCGTTTAACTAAAAGGTACGGGCTGTTTGGGTTAAGAGTTTCAAGCCCATAAGCAGACCTAATACGACCCATTACAAACTAATACATAATACAGTAAATATTGTCTTAATGAAAGAAGTAATAAAGCATTATAATTAAGTCTTCATTTTCCTCCTTAATGCTTTAGTGCTTCTTGAAGTCATCTTGGTTCTTCAAGTAATGACAATGAAGTCATCACTTTCATTGGTGCTTGTTTCAAATCTGTTCTCCACTTGCTGTCCATTCTTGTGCATATTATCCATTGCAGTCTCATCCCAATTTCCTTGAGATTCAGTCTTTACTTCTTGGGCATCAAACGCATCAACCTGTGCAATATCCTTTGCACTTCCTTGTAGCCTATCTGCAAAACCCATGCTTGCTACTTTTGGTTCATTTTCCATTCTCTTTGCCTCTTCCAAGTAAACCTTGATCATACCAATATACTCTTGGTACAAACCTTTCACTGCTTCATTTTCATCATATGCTAGACCAAGAATTTTTGCCAATTGGTGCCAATTGTTGTTCAAGGATACATTCATGTACCCACCAAGTGCATCAACAAATTTGTATAATCCCAATAAATCTATTTTAACAGCACCTATCATTGGTGGTAAATCTGCCAACCACTCTTGTCCTAAATAGTCTAAGTAGAACCATTTTACCATTTCTATGAATTTTTCTTTTAGTACTTCCCAATTTGCATATACAAACTTATCTATTTCTAACAAATTCAAAAAGGCTATGAATCTGTTAAAGGTGTTTACCTTCATATGGTACAAGGTTCCCTCCATACTGATGTAATGCAAATCAACATAATCTTGTTCACTTCCGTCATCCATCTTCAATTCTTCCATTCCTTTTACTAATGGGCATTCACCAGGGTCCAATGATTTGAAGTAGTCATCAAGGAATCTGTTGTGACTGTCAATTATACTGTTTTCACTATCTCCTTCTATGACACAGTTTGGACTGTTTGTTTCATCATACATGTGATCAAACATGTACCAAACTTTGGCCTTATTCCCATTAATACTTACATAGTAACCTTGATTCTTCAATTGTTCTAGGCTTAGAACATTTAAAGTGATTTCTGGTGTGTGCACAACATTAGGAATCAATAATCTTCCCATGTGTGTCCCAACAAGTGCTTCTCCAACCCCATAAGATACAATGAATTTTCGTTGTTCCTCCTCAGTCCCTTCCACTTTGAATCTGTGTTGTATACGCTTGAAGAAACGTTTCATTGGTGTCATATGTTGTTTATAGGTAGTACTGACATACCAAAAATCATCCCATGAACCCATGTCTGATCCTTCAACCAAGTAGTCTGTGGAAACATGAACAGTTGTGGGTTCATATTTGAATGGGATTTCCATTTGAGGGGTTTCAATTGGTACATCAATAGGGGTGGTGTCCATATTGTGTGTTTCGAATGCTTCTGGGTTTTGTTCATTGGTTTTGATTGTACACTGTGAAGCAATGTGTCCCTTTTCTTTGCATTTGAAACAACGAGCCCTTCTTTCTCTTCTTGCCATACGACTTGATTCACCCAATTCAGTGTAACTGTTTCCAATGGGTGGATTGGTTCTAGTGGAATTGTAGGATACAACTTCTTCAATCTTCTTCTTTAACATATGCCTGCCTTCAGGCGAGATATGTTTTTTGTGTCGTGGGTAAAACGGTTTTCTTCTTCTTTGTAACCAGGGTATGTTTGGGGTATGGGTGTATTGTCTATGCAATCGGCCTCTCCAGGGTTCAGAACACATGCTCTGATACCACTGTTGATTCGATTTCACAGGTTGCTTTCCAAGCCAATTGCATTCAAGAAATCGTTTTGTGTGAACCATGGTTTGTGTGTGATGTTTTGTATTTCAATGTAACAGTAATGAAAATGTAAATGATAAAATTATAAAAGATACTTCTTATTAATCTAATGAATTCGATACATATTTATACATGATGAATCGACATGACTTGTGTCAAAGGTTGTGTCGTTTCATCATTAACTGTCATACCTAAATAACCGTTTAACTAAAAGGTACGGGCTGTTTGGGTTAAGAGTTTCAAGCCCATAAGCAGACCTAATACGACCCATTACAAACTAATACATAATACAGTAAATATTGTCTTAATGAAAGAAGTAATAAAGCATTATAATTAAGTCTTCATTTTATTGGTTGTGTGTTTTTAATACGAATTTGATATGTTTTGATATCATTATGTGTTTTATTTTTTATTTGATTTCTATGGATTTTGTTATAATTAAAAGTTTTAAAACTTTATTTGTTACCCCAGCCCCTTGGTTGATCTTTGTATGCTAACATGTGGCGAGTTACATCCTTCAAATGTTGATATGGTGTGTTGCTTGCTATTTTTTTTATCACTTTGATGATCTCAGTTTTCACAATGCACTTGCGAGCTAAGTACTAGCCCGTATGATTGTCTTTAATATGTTCATATATTGTATCTTCGAGTATGTAGTAACTTATTCATTCGTGTCTTACAGGAATGCATGTTTCAATCTTGAAGAATATCACACTGCCAAAATAGCCTTTGAGACTAGCTCTACATTAGCTCCATAAGATAATCTTCTTGCAGCTGAATCCCGTGCTACTTCTGGAAGAAAGGGGATTCATTATATTCTGCTAAAGATCCTCCAAGCATGCATGTCACAGATCTCTTGGCGTTTAGAATTCTCAACTCTATTTACTTGTTTATGATCAGTGTTTTTTGTGTGTCATATTCATTTTATTGTGGTTCATTTTCAGGGCTCAGCCAAGAAAGCCAAAGATATCCTCCCATTTCTGCAGCGTAACAGGAGGATGACTGCTGTTGTTGAATATGTTCTTAATTAGTGGTCATAGGTTTAAATTATTTGTTCCCAAGGAAACATACAACATTGCTTTCTGACTTTTGGGTGTTAGATGTCCGGGTCGTGATGAACCCTACTCCAATGATGCAATCTCTCTTATGAGACGCAAGATAATGTAGAGGGATGTGGAGGTAATATTCCTTTTTCAGTCTTCACCTTGAGATTGTCTATTAATTTTTGATTTGTTTAGTAAGAGTATATCTGTTTTTTCTGTGTTCAAATTGAAGTAGAAACAGTTGATAGAACAGGGACCTTTATTGGATCTTTGTGGGAATCAAAAACTAATGTCGGGGCCATCCTTTTGGAAGCTGGGCTTGCAAAGCTTCAGACAGGGTTTGGTGCTGATAGGATTGCGGATGCTCAGTCTGCCAAGAGGCAGAAATTAAAGGCTAGAAGGTTGTTTCTTCTTTTATGCGTTTATTATATATTTAAAAAATCAGCTCTAATTGATATCATTATGTTTCAGATATGGGAAAACTATGTTGAAGGAGAGGAAGTTACTAATGGTTCAACTCCTGTTGAGAAAAAACAGAAAGAAGAGTTTAAGGTACGTAGGATTATATTATAGTTGATGATTATTATACTTGATGTGCTTCATATAAAATTTCATACTTTTAAATGTCAATTTCAGGCTGTGGTAAGTGAAGTTCTTGATGGAGGTAAATTCTACGTTCAAGCTGTTGCGGATCAGAAAGTTTCGACAATTCAGCAGCAACTTACTTCTTTAAACATAAAAGAAGCACCTGTGATTGGTGCATTTAACCCAAAGAAGGGTGATATCGTTCTTGCTCAGTTTACGACAGATAACTCAAGGAACCAAGCTATGGTAAGAGTTAATGCATTCTTATACTTTAGTTTCATCAACTCCTTTTTTGTTTTGACTTTTAACATTTCTCTTTTTATTCACGTGTAAGGTTGTAAATGGTCCACGTGGCTACCTTCAATCATCTAAAGACAAATTTGAAGTGTTTTACATTGATTATGGAAATCAAGAGACTGTTACATACAATCAGTTACGTCCTGCGGATCCATCTGTATCATCTGCACTTGGATTGACTCAACTTTGCCAACTGGCTAGGCTTTATGTACTGAAAATTTGGTAACTAACGTCTGTCAAATTTCTATTTCTGGTTCCCAACTTTATTTTGCCTTTTTTTGTTTTTGTTTTTGGGGTAGAAACTTTAGTTGCTGAAATAGGAACTTGACCCATATGATCTGTTTCGTTTAAAGTTCACTTGTATCTCTACCATTTGGTCCTTTAGAGATTAAACATAATATTTATCTCACCCCTTGCAAGGCCGGAGGTCCTTTTCTACCTTTGGTAGAACCGAAGCAGCTTCTCTACCTTAGGTAGGGGTAGGGCTGTTTACGTCTCAACCTCCCCCATACACCGTGGAAGACGGTATTGGGACCCATGTACTTTTGCACATTTGTGAATTGCCACCTTATTTCATCTTTTTATACCTAAATGTAAAAATGGTGCAGGCGGGAGTGGCGAGGTTGGAGAAACATAGGAGATGGGAGCCTAAAGACAAACAATTAGTGCTTGACGAATTAGAAAAGTACCAAGCAGAAGCCCGCACCAAAAGGTATGGTATGTGGGAGTATGGTGACATCCAGTCAGATGAGGAAGATAACCCTCTGCCATCAGCTAAGAAAACCGCTGGAAAGCGTTGAAAGACCTTAAACTTAAACTTGATGCAACACGTAATTTCACAAAGGGTGCTAGAAAAATCCTTTGTTTATAGAGAGAGAGAGAGAGAGAGAGAGAGAGAGAGAGAGAGAGAGAGAGAGAGAGAGAGAGAGAGATACTTTGCTGAGTAATAGTTGGATGCTTTTTTTTGGAGATGTTTGTTTATTTTTTCTTTTTCCGGTAGACGACAGTTTTGTTTTGCAACTTTTTTCGTGTTTTAGAAAGTTTAATTTATACAGACTCTTAATAAGGCATGGCTAGGACAAGAGTTTAAAAGAAACCATAAAGCGGATGTTTGTTTGTTTGTGATATAATTTTACTCTCTAATACAAGTTTATGGCCAAAGTTTCTTTATTTCATACGCGTCTTGCAAAATTACAAATCGAATTAATGTGGCAACATCGTGTTTAGCTCATCAAAAAAGTTTTGAGTACCTCCTTTCTCACCTTATAGTTAAATAGTTGCCAGTCGTCTTTTCCCTTGAAAGAGCTCAATATCATCTTAATACGATTTGATCATGCTTTTATCAACTGGATCATTTTTATCTGACAATTTTTGGCCAAGTGCTTTTGTATTCTGAACTTTGGTTGCATCAGTCACATGTTGCTAAGATGCTAAGTAACACTCCTATCATTATTGTCTCAAATTAATTGCTCATTTCTAAACAATAGATGAGAATGATAGATCAAATCCACTTAAAATTGCGAAACTCAAACAAAGTGCTAACTCATATTCATATCATTTCTCTCCCAAATTAATTGATCAGTTTTTTTTTTAAATTGGCGAGAATGATTAATCAAACAAGGCACTAAATAGCAGGTCAATAGTATACTATCATTATGCTAAAAGTAACTTACGCTTATCTTAAACCGTGTCTTTAAAATCTAGCAGACAATTATTTTGAGATGAATAGTAATGTCAATGTATAAGGCAGTCATGAGATGTGCTAAAGCTTTCACTGAAATAAGTCCGAGATAACTCTAGAAACAACCATATGGTCCAAATCTTATTTTCTTGAGAAAACCTGTTTATGTGAAAGAACTAAACGATATCTGCTATGGAAAGAAAGACAGAGAACATCTTCCGCCAAACTAAAGACTAATTTCTAAACTGCTTCTAGCCATGTTCAGTTGTCACGCCTTGTATTCCTCCTTCTGGGAGAAGTTGCGTCCTCACCTACCTCGGTGGTCGAGTTCTTAACTCCATCCTTCTTTGGTGCCACATTTACCTTTCCCTGAAGAAAAACCATAAATTATCACACTTGCAATAAGAAAAATTTGCGAATTTGGTAGGTTTATTTCAAAAAAAGTTGCTACTCACTGGTTTCTTCTTGCTAGCTAAATAGATCTTCAACAAAGGACTAACAATAACAAGCTTCTGTTGTTATTAAATTAGTCCATCATACGAGTACAAGAACCAAAAGAGGTGGCTACTGGATTAATGGTTGTTTGGGCTTATTATTTTTGACATCTTATGTTAGGCCCTGAGGCAAACAAAACTACCCTTTTACTGGTCAAAGTTAACACAAACTTTATTTGATCGGAATTTTTAACTGCACTTTAAAATTTGGAACTTAGTGATATGGTTTGGGGTGTTCATCGTGGCACATGTATTACTAATATCGAAAGCATTTGCAATGTGGTATAGTTTTGTCTCTGACATAGAAGCTAACAGGGATAAATAAATTGGATCGAAAGTATTGTTTCACCTTTATTTTGATGGTACAAGCTGAATATAATGATAGTCGTGTCACCCTTTTTGTAGGTTACTAACGGAGCACTTGAGGCAGTCTCAAGATGAACGAGTTAGTTTTAAGAGATTGGCAAGAAGTTAAGGTATACTTTACATACCTAAATGTATAAAAATCGAGATGTACTCGCTTTTAATCATTGATGTTTTTAGTTATTCATCTTAACAATAGCAGATGTATTTACTTGCTTTTTTTTCTAAGTGATGTCACCAGAAGTGTTCGAAGTGTGAGATGAACAGCAGATGGTCAGCGGTCAAATAACAACATCAGATGGCCACCAAGGTGAGCCATGTGCTGTGGCTAACGCAATGCGTCAAATTCATTTTGCTGTCTATATATTTTTCTTTTAGCATGCTTTTAGTTGGGTCCGTTACTTTATTCAGGATTGCCTTCTTATTAGAAAATTTATGTGATCATTTTTTTAGGCATGCCAGATACATATAAGAACCACCAAATAGGCCACACTTCAAAAAGAGGTAGAACAATGCCACTGCAGGGTGCACAAACAAGTGTTGAACCGACGCCAAGCGCTGCATCCACTGTTCGCAAAACCTGTTCTTCCTGAATTAAAACATTATACTAAAATTCTGATCCAAAAAATAAAGGTACGTATTTAACCTTTTCATCTTAAAAAAATATTAAAAGGATAAAAGCTAATCAATTGGATAACATGGAATTGTTTATTTCATTGAATTATAAGGAACTTATTCATGTGCTACAAGCATTAATTTTTTTAACGTTTTTGTATGGATGAGGTTATACTTTATAGAATATGCTGCAATGATAGTCTCTAATGAAAACAAAATTTGTGTCAATGTTGCTTCCCCTCATCACAAGTGTGTGTCACACACCACCAAGTTTTGATTTCGAGCATTCCACTAACGTGATGCTTTTACAGGTGAAACATGATTACATGTACGTGTTTGTATTGCAACATTATTTGCCAGCCTTTTCGCAACACAATCTATATATATTCATTTATTTTTTGCACATTATGATTAGGTTCTGATTGCATTCTTTATAAACAAGGAATGGATTTGTGTGCAGGTCTAAAAAAGACACATATATCCACTTCAGAATACCCGAATTGAAAAAAGGTTTATGTTATCCCTTGGCACAAGTCTGTATTTTCTTATAAGCTTAACTAAATACTACCATTTTTATGATCCTACTTGTGATTGTGTAATCTCTTCTTCTTTTTTTCTAGGAAAAGATCAGCAAGATTAAAATTTAACTTCCAATATTAGTATGGTATTATTGGAACTAAATTTTAATCCCAGTGGAAAAGCGGGATACAGAAAATACATACTTTTAAATCCTACAACAATCTAAGATTCTAATTCGTTCTCATATCTTTTAATTTGTTCCTTATCAACACTCAATCAGGCAGCTGGTGAAGGAGTCAGTATCCGTGTTTTAGTCTTGTGATGACGTGAAAGAAGGAATCAGAGGGCATTGTGCTTCTCTCTATGTACGGAGACGAAGATGACGATGATATGAAACAAGATGATAGTAGCAAAGAAGCTGTTCCACTAGAGAATAAAAAGCAGGGTGAAGTGAGTGGTAGTGAAGCTGCAAATATGGACGAATATGATAAAGTAGCCGATGATAAAAGCTATGGTTATGCAAATAGTATTGAAGCTAATGACAGCAGGATGCCGGTTACTACAGATAGGTTAACGTCTCCACCTCAACAAGTGATTGGTGCAGAGCCAAGTAGAGGTAGGAAAGGGAATTTAACAATTGTTGATAATGGGCATGATGAGGCTGCGTTGTTGCTGAACCAGAGGAAGGGGAAATAGCAGCAACATGTCGTATAGTTGCTGCTGCAAGGAAGAAATTAGCCAAAGACAAAGCAAACTGCACACTAGAGTTGGAACTACTGAATCGCAAGAGGAAGAATCAAGATGGTCCACCTCCTCCTAAAGCACCACAAATCAATCTTCGGAACAAATTTGACCTACTATCATTGGATAATAAAAAGGTGATGCTGGCCAAGGGCACTTGAAGATGGTTCTTTGATGCCCGTTCGCTGCTGAATTATATTATTCTTGTTGTCTGTAAAAACCTATGATGTGTGGCTATTTGAATAACATTGTAATCTGTTGCTTTTATTTTGTTTAACAAAAGCTATTTTGATTTTAATGATACCTTACATGTATTTAACTCGATTAGTTTTTTTGAGTGTTGCAAACATCTGACAAGTTGCTGTTTTGATTTGAAAAATATTTTGTTCAACACAGGTTGACCTGCTCCACTTACTCCTAGCAGCTGCAAGTATGACAACTCACTAGGTAACTTCAGTTGAATCATTCCTATTGGCGCTTCAAAAGGTTCTTACTGTATAATCTCTTTTGATTAATGATATGAATTCTAATAGTGGGTTTTTATTAGAGTCGCCAGACGTGAACCTAATGAAACTTTACACTTATTTCACACAATAACGGTTCAAGAAGGTTAAGTTTTATCTCTATTGAGTACAAAATTTAGCAAAATAATTATATAACCTATTGGCCCATACCACACCCTATTTCTATTTAGATTGAGTATTCTTTACTCCCAGGCCAGATATATAAATTTTCATAATATTACACTGCTCCATCCAATAATCATACTTGTTGAATAACATTAAGTGTAGTTACAAGAACATGTATTACGTGGAACATTATATCAAGTAAAGTGGTAGTGAGTTAAATAAGACTAGATATGAATGAACACATCTGGTAATATTAACATCTCTTGATGCTATTAATTATACCTCATAAGAAGGTCAGATGTTATATATGAATGAACACATGATGACACTGATTTTATATTACTGGAACATAGGGAATTTGGGCAGGGTATATAACATCAACAATCGCATAATATCATGCTCATCATGTAAGTCTATTATTAACCTACACAACAGGTTGGAGGTTTTTTTCATGATATATTTTGGGGTTTTTTACCTTAGTGATCGTCGGTGTCACCAAATCTTTTGATGCTCCTATTAAGGTAGTGTAGGAATTTTTCTTTAAAATGTGTCGTTCGTGTACCATATTTTGAGATTGTTATCTCACCCAATATTTTTAATCCTTCTCCAGCTTCTTTTCCAACAAGAGTTGTTGCACGCCAATACTATATGCTTGGTTTAGGCGACTTTGTAATTCCAGGTATGGCATTCTTAGTGGCTGACATATTAACATATACGTATGTTCATCAGGCATTTTTATAGCTTTGGCACCGCGGTTTGATGTATAAACAAAGAGTAAGAGCAGTTACTTCAAAAGTGTATTCTCAGGATACGCAGTTGGCGTGATCGTTACAATTGCTGTTATGAATTGGTTTTAGGCTGCACAGGTCAGTAACTGTATTTATAGACATTTAATCAGATAAGGTGAGCTGAAATTGTTTTTTTGACCCGTCAATCAAATCTGTATGCAACACATATTCAATTAAGTATAAAAAACTATTTTACTCAATGTTACTTCTACTGATATAAGTACTCAGAAATGCTTGCATGTATGTTGATTCCATGTATGGTTGTATGGTTACTTAACATATGCCAATATGAGTCAAGTTGATGGTATAGCTGTAGTATAGTAGTAACTAATCTTCAGCCATTACTATGACACTTATGTTTAAAGTTCTAAATTAACTCGAATCCAACATCGCATTTCAACTTTCGGTTATGTGGATCAGTGTGTGCTGTGTGCTTGTGACGCCAGTTGATATATACGAAGAATCATACCATAAGTCCATAATCTAGAAGTGGCCTCCAGTTTTGGTTATCATTTAGGTAGAGTGAAGAGATGAGTGTGACCGCTATTGTACCATTGTATAGTAGCTAACCAACTCTATGTGAAGTCATTTTTGTTCACTGGAATGGATATCCAAAATAGATTTTAAGGTCCATTCCTAAAGAGGTCAAACACACACCAAGACGTACCTTTGTCTAGCCGTATCAGTGCGTATTCAAAATATATCTCAACAATTATGCAAGTGTGTTAGATTAATACCCTCATGGTGAAAAAAGAAAGGCTAGAAGAGACCCAAAAAGAAGTTCTATTTTTTTACTGTTTGAATTAGGGAGGTTTCGGTGATTTGTATATTGATTTTATTTAGTTTATTAATTTGCGAAAACGTGTCCTAATGGGGTTTGAAAATTAGTGGTAAATGGTGACTAAAGAAGTGTGATTTTTATTAATTTTTTGGGTTAAAGAAGGGGTGCACTGAAATAGTTTCTTAGATTTGTTAAAAAAAGACTAAAATAAGCAATTAAGCAGATTTTGCTTTTGCATATGCCTATTTCATAATCCTTATTGAAATACATGTAACATATTTATTTTTTGTGCTCTGTCTTTCAGGTAAAAGATTAGTTGATATCACAGTGCAGACTAAATTTAGTTTGCTGATATTAAGGTTGGTTCGGTCACTCTCTTTTTTCCTTTTAAAATTATGTTTCCTTTCATTTGAACGCCTTTGCCGAATTCCCCCTCCCCCCACCCTATTTTCATCGTTAATAATGGTTATGTATTAATTATCGCTTTTAGGCTATTCATGTGGGATGACCTATTACAAATTAAAAGCAAATAAACTATGTTGCACTGTAAAAAATGAGACAAAAATGAAAATGCAAAGTTGATTATATGTGTGTTAGTGTGTTGTATAAAAGAAAGTATAAAAAACTCCCTTAAGTAGGATTATCTAGGTTTATATGAAACCTGAATAAACACCAGCCTATCATAAAAGATAGGCCATAATAAGAGTTTGTTGCAAACATGCATCATTCCATTTCTTATTTCGCCTATAATTGTCATCCAAAAACTTATGATGTTTTAGTAATTTCATTAACCATTTATATTATGCTCTATGTTTTTCTGCTCGCAATATTTTTAAGTTACATATTGCCCATTACCATCAGTTTCTCGCTCCTTGCTATTGTCGGTCACTAATTATATTTTGGATATTTGAAAGTTTTTATTTAGTTATTTCTTTTCTACGTTACTAATTTTTGAACAAAATTTATTCTTTTTTACACATTTCATATAACTAAAGGTTGGCGATTCATGTAGTTATTTGCTGTGGCTTGCCCTCCAACCCTCCAAAAGCTGAGCGAGAAGTATCCGTGGTACAATATTTACTAAAACTCAAAAACCATTGACACATGAACACTTTTATTTTCTGAGATTAATGTCTTATATATTTATCTACAGAGTTCATGTGTATGATGGAATCATTGATCCAACTCTTACTGATAAAGGGTAAGTATATTAATTAAAAAAACAAAATAACTATATTGTGTTATTGATGTCTAAAGGTGTGTTTAAATGGTGTTTTCAGTATGATAATCCCAGTACTTGGAGATGTAGGAGACCGTAGCTTTGGTACATAATTACATAACCAAAGGAAGTTTTGTGGAACATGTAGCTTGTTGAAAATGACAGTCTTTAGGTCTTTTGGAGGTATGGTTTCTGTCTGTATCTCATATCACGTATCTGATATCACATCGTCTATATAAAACCATCCAAGCATCCAACAAGTCTGTAAAATAGTAAAACTAAAAAGTTATCACATCTGTATTGTTAAGAAATTTCATTTTGTTCACAACAAAAATTATACATCAAGCTCGCCTTCGTTAAAAAAAATTTCCATTTACTAACACCATCAAAATTAAAATTACAAGTCATGCCGCCCATCGGGCGGCTTTATATCTAGTATATATATATATATATATATATATATATATATATATATATATATATATATATATATATATATATATATATATATATAGCCCTTTAGATACTACCAAGCTTATAATACTACCAAGGCTAGCGATATATGAAAAGACTAGTAAATGTCTATAATGAATTATAGAGAATAACAATAACATAAATGTGAACTTCAATTAATGATATGAATTCATAGTATAAGTTCTAGAAAATATAAAAGAATCCAAACTCGAATACAAAGGAAATCGTAGACGAGGACTTCGTTATTCAGTGCTCCTAAACCATGCTTCTTCTTCTGTGTTTTGATCTCCCCAAACCCTAGAAGGTTTGGGAAAGGAGAGATGATTAAAACTGGTGAAACCATCGACTATATATATGCTTCGAACTAGTTACGGCGTAACCTTATTAGGTAGTTACGTCGTAACTTCTTTCAATCTTTTGTGCTTATCCATGGGTACGGCGTAACCTTAGCTGGGGTTACGCCGTAGCTTCTATAAATTCAGCGTATTTCTTCATTACGGCGTAGCCTAAGCTGAGGGTTACGCCGTGGTCTTTGTCAATTTGGTGCTTATCAGTTGTTACGGCGTAACCTGAGCTGAAGGTTACGCCGTAGCCTTCGTAATCTTTAGTTGCGTCGTAACTTCATCACTTGGTTACGCCGTAGTTAAGAGACAATCGTATCAATAGGGCTTGAAAACGTCCAATTGCATCTTCCTTACTTCGAATGGTCCTGAAATGAAATAATAAGGAATAAGGATGTTTTCACTAGTATTTTACTCAAAATGTGATGATATAGGGGGAAATTAATGCTTAGAAACTCAGGACTATTTGATGTTATCATATTTCCTTTTTGGTCGCCTCATAATAGTCGCTTCTACCAGATCCATCATGTCGGGTGTTGATTGCAAGCATCTTCAAGTCCTTGTTCCGTGTTTGAGATTTAATTAATTCCACTCTCGTCGTAGCCTCATTTCGGATTTCTTTGATTTTCGCCTCACGGTTTAAGCGAGTTGTTATTGCAATATTCCTAAAACATTTCTTGTGAAGAAAAAGTGGCGGATGAGTTTGAGGATCATTAACTTTTAGACTTTCGTTCTTTGTCGGGTGGACGCGGCAAAACATCATCTCCAAATAACTAGGATTCTTCTCCGGTTGGTCATCCTCGAATTCTTCTTGTATGTACTGAATCGGGATTAAACCATTTGTGTTTGTCTTTCAAAAAATTCCAAGCTCTTTTGTGACGAAAAACTTTTCCCTTTGTTTTCTTGATACTAGAATTCAAGACGCATCAACAAATACTCATCATTTTCACCACTAAGCCTTGCGGTTTGTTTGACAATTGAGTTATACTTATGGACTTCTCAGTTCATGGGAGTACACTTTCCAGTAAACATGCTTTTGGTACGCTCAATGTAACCCTTGGTCGTGGCTTGTTCATTGTATTCCGCAAAAACAAATTGTACCAAAACGTTTCTTGGTTTTGGTCGGAGCCCGTGTTCAGATCCTTGGATACATGTAACCAACATTCCGCCAAAATTAACTCTTCGGTTTGAGTCCAAAACATTCGAATTAAATTATTTTATTTTTCCGTTCGTGAGGTTGTAGGGTTTTTGCCTTTGCCTTTACCGCGTTTCTTGGGTGACGACCGCCCCGCGGCTTCGGATTGTTATGTGGGTATTGTTGTTGAGTTTGTTGGTATTGTTCTTGGGAAAATTACGGTTGGTATAGTTGTTAGGTTGTTGGAATTGTTGTTGGGAAATTTGAGTTTGTTGGAATAGTTGTTGAAGTTGACATTGTTGGACTAGTTGAAGTTGTTCGGGTGTAAATTGGTTGGCAAATAGGTTAAGGTTGGGAAATTGGTTTGGGATTTCGTATTTTGTACCAAATAGTGGAAGTTGGTTGGCATTCGAGGTAATGAAATTTGCGGATGATGGTGTGTTTGGATTAGATGAAGATGAGGAGTTCGATAAATGATTTTGCGGGTTGGGGAGCATTTGATGGATCCCCGAAGATTGATCAGGATTCATTTTTGTGTGTTTAAAGGTAGAAGTAAGAGAATTATTGTTGAAATATGAAGGTAGAATGTGTGTAAAAACCATAATTTTTAAAGGGTATTTAAGCTAAGTGTAATGGTGACCACCAAAAAATCAACAACGTCATTACCATATCAACTTTCTCTCTCTATGATAAGTTCATGACCAACTAAGTGTCATAAATAGACCGATGACATCACCTAAAAAATACCTCAAAAATTCATTTGATAATACACCCCACACACAAACATGAAACACAACTTGGGTGCATATGCAACCGACTTCTGTTTTTTCTTGAGGTGTGACGCGTTGGAAGGGAGACTGGTAATGGGGTGGGACGTGTTGGATTGGTGCCATATAGGTTGGGGCCGCATCTAACATAAGGCCATTACACACAATTTTATAGGATCTTTAAAAGGTAAAAATTGGAATACATGCTGTTTTTTATTCAAAATAATAGTTATATTACAGCCTCCGAACATCCCTTTTTTTAAACCTTACTAGACGTCGCAAATTTAAAGTAAAAGAAAAATTACAAAAAATGCTGGCTGGTCATGAAGACGCAAAAGGCTTTGACGAGAGGGCTGATGTGGGGTTAACGTTACTTGTCGGCGTTATAGGTCGGCGCAACGCCCCATACCAAGCACTCTAAGTATTAGTTGAATATTCTAACGTCACTATCTACCTTAAATGAGTTTTTTTTATGTAGTATAGATATAAAATATATATATTTACGTAAATTTGATTTTTAGTTCAGTTCGGTTTTTTTTGCCAAAACTATATTCAAACCGAAAACCGAATATTTAATTTGGTTCGGTTTGATTTTGACAAATTTGATTCAATTACAAATTCAGTTCAATTTTATTCGATCCAATTTGATTTCGGATTTTGATTCCTTTAGGTATTACTCGATTTGTGAATACCATAGAAGACTACAATAACATAAGGCCCATTTCATAGTAAATGTATCTTTGTTGATTCAACTATCAATAATTAACGGAGGTTTTAAGCTTTAAAAGTGTAATTTGGAATTAACTTATCATCTAAATTTGATATTTTGATTTAAAAAAACATATTAGTTTCTAGGGCAAATGACAAAAAAATACATCGAACTTGACACTTTTTATGATTGTTTGTAGGCAACTATTTTTTCTCTTATTGTGTGTATTAAACTTTAAAAACTCGATTATTGTGTGTATTTTGTGACCATTTTACCCTTAATTTTTTCAAATTTCGAAGGGTAAAATGGTCATTTTACATGGCAGAATAGTCACAAAGTACACATAATGATCGAAATTTAAAAGTTCAGTACATACAATAAGAAAAAAAATAATTAGCTACACACAATCACATAAAACATCAAGTTCGATGCATTTTTTTGTCATTTGCCCTAGTTTCTAATAACGTACATAAATATGTTCATTATTGAAATGACAATAAATCATAATATCATAAACATGAATATAGTTTTTAAACATTAACATATTTTCCTCACAAAAATTTAAACTTGTAGTATGTCGCTAAATATGTTCAACATTTTCGTGTCTAATACGCCATACTTGCAGTTTTGGTACCGGCCATCGAAATCCACGAGACGACCATATTCTCATCTCTATTAATTCCCTACTTCCTAAATATAATCCACCAAATCTTAACTTCTAACGAGTAACAATAGACATGAAGAATGCTAGCGTCGAACACTATAACATGCTTTCTATGACGTTTTGTCAAACACTTTGTGAGCAATTATTGGATTACTCAAGCATAAAATAAAATCAACAATAAACGTATATAATAGGTCGCTACGTCTTTTAAGTCTTTAAAGTGTCTAAAATCCGAATAAGTAACATGTTTTTAGCAACCACACGTGTGCAATATCAAATACTTCACTTAAACTACTCATTATGGGAGGTGGTCTGCCACCATCACCACCTCTACTTTTCACGCGTCATCCCCTTAGCACATGTTTTTTACCGCGCGCCAAAGGCAGATTTTTGCAATGGGTAGATGGTGCAGACCATTAAACATTTTTTTTTTCTGTTTAAGAGTGTTGGCGGTTAACTCCCAGAACAGGGTAAGATAATCAATGTCAGCAGAAACAAGTAACAATTCAGCATAAACAAATACCACTAGGTGGTTACTGGATATCACTTGGAATCGTGTGATCACTTTCCATAGTAAACTATTCGACCCTAATGCCTGGGTTACACGAATATCTACTTGGGATAAGACCAAATGCATTTATGGAATTAGGCACAATTCTATAACCCTTGCGCTAATAAGTGTTAATGGTTTTCTGTGTGTTTTTCATGCATAATCAGATCTCCTATTTATAGGAGATTACTCTTAGCTAGTCAAATGGAATTATGAGTATTAATCGGCCCATTAATAGCCTCATAATTATCCCCATTATAGCCGTTAGTGGTTACATGACCAATTAAACGTGGTCATTATGCAGTTGTAACTGCCACTTGAATAGGTCAAAGCCTGCTACAAGCGGATTTCATCAAGATTTCATAGCACTATCGATTGTAGAGTCGGCATAACGGATCCGACACGACACGACCCTACACCTAACCTCGTTAAGACACGAACTCGTTAAGGTCGAACACGAACACGACCGATAACAAATCGTGTCATTTTTTTCGAACACGAACACGACACGAACATTAACAGGTTACACGACACGAACCTGTTAAGGGACCTGTTAACAAAAATACTAAATTTATACCAAATACATAAAGAAACAATACATGCACTTTCCATATCTAATGCCCAAAAGGTGAGCCAAAACAAAGCGTTAACAGACTCGTTAATAAGTTACAGGTACAAAGCAACATTATTGGATTTTACAGTACAAAGCAACATTATTCAAAGACATTTTTCTCGGGTTCTTCCTTCTCGGGTTGTTCCTTCTTGGATCCCCTCTTCAAACGTCTTGTATCATAGTTCAGCAGACAAACGCCCCCTGTTGGGGCTGCGTTTCAGCAACAAATGCCCCCCCTGTTGGGGCTGTGTTTCAGCAACAAATGCCCCCCTGTTGGGGCTGCGTTTCAGCAACAAATGCCCCCCCTGTCCAGTCAACAGCAAAGTACGAGGATTGTATCCAAATTCATTATCTCTAAGACACAAGTCATTAGGAACAGGTGTTTCTTCACTCTCTCCAAGGGCATATGGATGACATAATCCTTTCATGTGAAGTGACGGCTCCTTCTGCAAGAGCATCAATAAATGCATTCCAACTCGTAGACCTTTAACAAGGAATCCAAATGCTTTCACCTGCACCAATATAACCAGATTGTCATTCTGATCAACAAAAAAAAAGAGCAGAACCAGAAACACTGTCATGTACTCATGTTTTTTGGGTAAAGGGGAGTAATCCTGCACCCTGGTAAATGTATTAACCAAATAAATGTTTAAGTACAATGGATATGAGTGAAATCCCATATCTCAGCCCGTTACATAGGCATAAAGCTTACATAACAAGATACTTCCTATTCTCTAAACAAGAAAAAAAACCACTACTCAAATGATAACATATGACACAACGAAATAAAATTACTTCCTAGGACCTTGAAACTTTGTGTCATACATGGCATTAAAGGCATCCAAATTCCCAGGAAGATCACGAACCTGTTTCGCATAGTCATCAAAGTCATAGTCATCATACTCATCTTCAAACTCTTGGCCACCACCAAATATATTAGCAGACTCATCAAAAGGGTTAGCAACAACCTCATCTTCAGAATCAGACACATCAATCTCTCCCACTTTAGAAAAAGGGTTAACTCTCTTAGTAGAAGAGGTAGACGGAATAGGTTGACCATCATCATCCACAAGAGTAGCTTTCCCATCAATAATTAGCTTTTCAAGCTTACCAATTTTCTCAACTATGGGAGTAGAACCAACATCCATTGTTCCCATTGAATCACTCACAAGCGGTACATATGATGTAGAACCGCCTTAATCAACTCATCCTCATTAACCTCCATTGTACGACCAAGATCCACATCTCGTGGCGTCCATATTAAGAGCATCAAACCGATTAGACGTAGTGATCCCGGTTCCACTCGTACTAGCCACATCGAAGCCATCTTCATCGACATTTACTTTCTTGGGTTCGGAGGAGGCTTTTGGGCCGATATTCAAAATGCTTGCCCACCACGATTTAGTAGAACCTCCTCGACCGGATTCGCCCAACTTGCTTTCCTTCTTCTTAGTGTCAACAATCAAAGCCATCACTTACATTCTTATGAGGTTGAGCGATGGAATCACAACCTTAGGACAATCCACCAAAGTATGTCCAAATACCCGACATTTCTCACATCTAGGCGGTTTCCATTCATATTCAACACGGATCTTCTCAATAGTCGAACCCGTACTATCAAGTAAAGGAATCTCGACAGTGAGGCTGTCCCTAAGAACCTCATCCGACTTCACTTCAATCATACACCTAGCAAAACTACTACGGCCCCAAGATTCTTTGCACATTTGACTAGTAAAAGCATCTAACCTTTTGGGCGTATGTGACAACTCGCAATTTCAATTCATTTCTCAAGTTTCACAATTTCATCATTTATCGTAAACTAGGTTTACGAGTTCAAATTCGCGTAACCTTAAAGGTTTAGCTGCGAATTCATGATCATATCATCGCGGACATTTCATATAGACTAAGTTTAGTCTACATATCATTAACATCATTCTCATCATGTTAGCTCATTCATGATTTTTGCATTTCACCTTAAACGCGTAAATTTCATATTAAATAAACGTTATCGCGTAAGTTATTATTTTGAACATTTAATCCAATACTTCCAAAAATGATCCCGATATATTTTTATACTTACATTTAGTTTATAAAAATAATATTTTGAGTTTACCTAATGTTTTAAATTTATTTTGTATATAATCGTAAAATTTATATTATTACGACGCTTTTCTAAAAAAAACTACACGATAATTATTATATCACTCAAATTTTACAAGAAATATATTTTTACAATTTATATGATCTCAATATACTTTACTTTGATCCATTAAAGTTTACTTTTAGCTAAAACTACCTTAAATACACTAATGTATATACAATCTTACAAGTTATTCTTACCTATACATTTTATTTACACATTTTACATTATATACAATACATAAGAAAAAAAAATGTATTTTACAAGTTCATACCCCCTTGGCCGACCAAGGGGGGAGATTCATTAATTAGTTGGTGGAAAAAATTTTCTTGCTTAGATATATCTACACTCCAAGCTACTTACACTCAACCATAATTCACATTCAATCAAATTATTCAAGTTCAAGTCAATATTTCTCTCTTCTCTTCTTCCCTCAAAACCGGCCACTATTGGAAGCAAGAAGGAGATCACCAAAAGTTTTCAAGTCAAGTTTTTATCAACTTAGATACACTCTTTGTTAAGGTTTTGAAATAAAAACCTAGAGTGTTTAAGATTAAACCTTTGTTCTAATCACCTCATCATATCACTAGTAAGCATCTCATGTTTATTTTTCATCTTACATATTCATTTCATATTTATTTCTTCATTTTTTTGAGCAAGCATGCAAGACTTATGGTTAGTTATACCATTTTTAACATTGTTTTTAGAGTTTTATATATAAAAGTCATCCTATAATTTATCCCTTGTTATATATTGGTCTTGATGATGTTTAGGAACCCATGACACCCTAAGAAGGTGTATGGTAGGATTAGAATAGCTTCGGAGTTGTTTTGAAGGGATTGGAATAGGTTTAGTACGAGAAAAACATTTTTCGACAAGTATAAAAAGTGGTCTGATCTTAATTTGTATTTCTGGAAAATCCGACAGTAGACACGAATTTTTGGCCTAGATATTTAGAAAATATACTTTAAAACGAATCCATGGCCGCTTGAACGGATTAAAACGGAGTTATAACGAAGAAGTTATGAATTTTTCAAGTTTGACGACGAAATATATATTTTCTGAAAATTTCAGCACACTATTATTGTTTTATTCGAGTCAAAAACGGGTCTTAAGCTTTATAAATTATTTCGACTTATCAAAAATATATTAGTATACTTTGATACGAAGCTAAGGACGATAATACGTGAAAACGGATTTGTAACGACTAAAATATACACGCTTTTATGAAGTTGCCGTAACTTTACTTTTAGAAAAACTATATTATTTTTTTGTCAAGTGTTACGGTAAACAAAACGACCATGTTGAAGGCTATGTTTAACGTAGACGTAGAACTTTTTGTAACGAGATGTCTTCTAATAAAATCGAGATCACCAAGCATATTTTCCAAAATGACCAACCGTTTGTATAGCGGAGTTGTAATGAATTAACTACGGTTGCTTAAACTTTGCCGAAATTCACTTTTAAACTACATTTTGGACAAAATCACCCTACTTAACCTATGTTTTTCTTTATGAACGAGACCTCTAGGATAAAAACTTAAATGCCAAAACTTTTAGATTTTGATACAAGCTTTCCAAAACCGTTGAGTTCGCTTCCTAACGTTCGACGTACACCATTTTACTACTAGCTTTTCGAAGCCATTTTTGTCACTTTCATGAAATTTCCAACGACATTATTTTACGACGAAAAGTTAAAATTTCACAATAAATCATTAAGAAATTATTGTAGGATGACATTTTGACGTAAATACTAGTAAAGTCATTTTAGAATGGTCAAGACGTCAAAAGAGTATTTTTCGACGAATAGTATTATTTTCAAAACTCACAAATGGTATAAATAACATACTGAAATGCATGCATAACATTACATCATAACTCATTACGTATCATAACATTCATAATAGGTCAAAGTTAAAGCATCACACTACATCTCGGTGTACTCACTTTTGTCATCGCCTCATTTTACCAAGTGAGTCATAGCCCCACTTTTTCTCGTTTAATTATTTATGAAACTCTTTGGGGAGATGCATGCTCAATAATTTTATTACATTCATGACTATTTGCAAATTATATGTTTATACGAATGAATGTTTAGTCATAATGGCAATTTTGCCATGCTTAGAATTTCCATATTATAATCATTGGACCGATGGTCTTGGTATAATCATTGACCGATGGTCTTGGTATAATCATTGAACTGATGGTCTTGGTATAATCAGTGAACTAATGGTCTTGGTAGAATCATTGAACTAATGGTCTTGGTACAATCCTGAACTAATGGTCATGGAACAATTTGAAACCATACGAATTATGTGTTATATTAAGTAACTGTGGATACATTAAGTTATGCACTATTTTGTGAATTCATTTGACATCATGCGCTTGAGCATAAACTATACTACATATTTTGGCAATGGGTTGTGAATACACAGGTTGCAAGTTTTGTATGGGCGGAACTTGGAACTGAGTGGATTTACAATGCCTTTGCTGCATAAACGATTTTGAAAGGCTTTACATTTCAACACAAACTCTATGAACTCACTCAACCTTTGTGTTGACACTTTTTAGCATGTTTTATCTCAGGTATCTAAGGCATTCACTTCATGGCATGCATTTGGATACATCATAGAGTCGTGGTGACGACGCGTCTCACTTGAGTTTTACGTACTTTAAAACATCGTTTGAATTGTAACAAACTTATTTCCGCACAAGTTGATTTTCTTTTGGGACCTATACTTTGTAAACTCTGATTGTTTTATTAAATCAAACGATGTTCTCTTCAAACGACACTTTAGGTCGTTCAATATAACTGTGATTGTGATGCTATGACGATCAATCCCGTGAATTCCATTCACGCAAAATGTAATTTGGGGTGTGATGATTGGCATCGAGCTTCGTTATAGAGAACTAGGTTTCATCATTGACCCTAGACTATAACTACATTATCATAGCATCTCATCATTTCATCATAAGTGCATGTTCACTTTACATGCGGTTTATACGTACAATTTTTCGAGTTATTTGCTTTCATTTCATATCGATTGTCACATGGATGCCCTTAAATACCCATCCCATTATACTTTCCTCATACTCTAATGTGGAGAATTCCTTGTCATTCCCTATCACAATTTTTACATCAATTGACTCATCACCGATAACGTCGAATGCCGAGATAAACCTTTAAGTACGGCAAAGTCACTCTCATTCCTTTATACCACCACTAACATGTCGAGTTACACGCTATTCACACACTAAGTCACTAAACCATCATACATTTGAAGCACTTACAACACCTCATAACCCATCTTTTCGGAACCCGTCGATCATTTTGAAAAATAACCTCAAACTTATCATTTCTTATCACATCTCTTTGGAGCGTTTATTATTGACATCGGACTTTGCTACATCTCACCTTTCCTTTTATTTTGAAGAATTATGGCGCCGAAGAAAGCTACACCCGAAATGACCCAAGCGGCTATTCAAAAGTTGGTAAGGGATAGCATAGCCGATGCTCTAAGGATTGAAAGGAAGCGGTGGTCTTCTGCTGCTAAGGCCGCATGCTCTTGCCAAGCCGCTAGAATTGCGAGGGAAGTCAAGCCGCTAGGCTTCTTCTTCTGCAGAAAATGCAGGAGGGTCCGGAGTTAAAAGTCGTTCGTATAAGGATTTCAAAGTGGATATCCCACGAAGTTTAGAGGTACCAAGGAGCCACCGCCATGGTTAGATGGTTCGAGAAATTGAGTCCGTGTTTTGTTA
The DNA here is from genome assembly GCA_022545495.1 of Chrysanthemum lavandulifolium. Taxonomy (NCBI): domain Eukaryota; kingdom Viridiplantae; phylum Streptophyta; class Magnoliopsida; order Asterales; family Asteraceae; genus Chrysanthemum; species Chrysanthemum lavandulifolium. The sequence continues at coordinate 15,489,392 of CM040240.1, read as the reverse complement.
TGTAATTGCCCGGATGATAGCAAGGTCAAGTTTGCTACGAGTACACTACTTGATGGAGCGTTGTCGTGGTGGAACTCTTATGCTCACCGATGGGAATGGAGAATGCTTTCAAGCTCACTGGGAGCAATTCAAAGGTTCGTAACAAAGAAGTTTTGTCCGCGTGCGGAGGTGAAGAAGTTGGAGACCGAATTCTATGAGTTGGTAACTATTGGGTATGACATTGATACTTACATTCGGAGATTTCAAGAATTGGCCGTGTTATGCCCATCTATGGTTTCGGATAATGAGAAGCTCCGAGGCTTTCGTTGAAGGACTTCCGAGATTATTCAAGGTGATGTAACTTCCTTTGATCCATAAACGATTGAGGAATCTATTCGACTGTCTCAAAAGCTCATGGCACAAGTAGTAAAGAGGGGCAACATCACCAACACCAACCGTAACAACAATACCAACAACCGCACCAACTACAACAATAACCAAAACAACAACAACAACGACGATAACCAAATCAACAACAACAAAAGGAAATGGGAAAATGACCAAGGAGGTTATAACAACAACAACCAAAACCGTAACACTAACCATCATCAACAACAGAATAGAGGGCAAGAAACTGCAATGGTTTATGTTCTTTGCACCAATAAGGCGAGAGGTTATCTTTGAACCTACCCATTATGTAATCGATGTAAGTATCATTACACGGGTCTTTGTCCCGCTAAGTGCTACAAGTGTCAACAATGGGACACCTTGCCGAAATTGTAGAGGCAAGGCCATGGTTACATGTTACGATGTGGGGAGCAAGGACACTATCGGAACCAATGTCCTCAAAACCAAGGTCAACAAGTTGAAGGTGCTCATGGGAATGCATACATGTTAGGAGGAGGAGAAGCTCGTCAAGGTATCAACGACGCGAAGATCAAGAAGTTCGAAACTAACGGTCTTAATTTCCTTATGTACTATGTCGTACTAAGTTTATGTTTTCCATCGTATCCGAATCTTTATAACTTAAGATGTACTACTTTTGATAAACCACTCGTTGTAAAATATTCTCATCTATCGTACTTTATTTCCTTTCGATTCGATATCATCTACGAGAATTTTAATTCTTTTTACTTTAACTACCATTTTAACGACATGGTTTAAATCTTTGTAAACATTGAGAGTTATAACGACTAAACCGAACGTCACATCATCGTTCCTTAATTATACATAGCCTAGCTAACTATGTCTAATTCTGGAGGGATCATGTTATGTTGGGAGCAGTTATTTATAAATCTTAGTGCAAGTAAAATCTTCACATATTTCAAAGTCAAAGTGTTACTCATCGGAGATACTCACCCAATATTTTCTCTACTACGATGTTTTGTACGCTCTCAATCATCGACAACCGTAACGACACTTCTCCATGTCTTCTCTCCTCGATATTCATCATAAACTCAAAATTCGATAGACTATCACGGCGAATTCGTGGATGAATTCCTTTTGATGGGCGAATGTGACAACTCGCAATTTCAAGTCATTTCTCAAGTTTCACAATTTCATCATTTATCGTAAACTAGGTTTACGAGTTCAAATTCGCGTAACCTTAAAGGTTTAGCTGCGAATTCATGATCATATCATCGCGGACATTTCATATAGACTAAGTTTAGTCTACATATCATTAACATCATTCTCATCATGTTAGCTCATTCATGATTTTTGCATTTCACCTTAAACGCGTAAATTTCATATTAAATAAACGTTATCGCGTAAGTTATTATTTTGAACATTTAATCCAATACTTCCAAAAATGATCCCGATATATTTTTATACTTACATTTAGTTTATAAAAATAATATTTTGAGTTTACCTAATGTTTTAAATTTATTTTGTATATAATCGTAAAATTTATATTATTACGACGCTTTTCTAAAAAAAAACTACACGATAATTATTATATCACTCAAATTTTACAAGAAATATATTTTTAAAATTTATATGATCTCAATATACTTTACTTTGATCCATTAAAGTTTACTTTTAGCTAAAACTACCTTAAATACACTAATGTATATACAATCTTACAAGTTATTCTTACCTATACATTTTATTTACACATTTTACATTATATACAATATATAAGAAAAAAAATGTATTTTACAAGTTCATACCCCCTTGGCCGACCAAGGGGGGAGATTCATTAATTAGTTGGTGGAAAAAATTTTCTTGCTTAGATATATCTACACTCCAAGCTACTTACACTCAACCATAATTCACATTCAATCAAATTATTCAAGTTCAAGTCAATATTTCTCTCTTCTCTTCTTCCCTCAAAACCTGCCACTATTGGAAGCAAGAAGGAGATCACCAAAAGTTTTCAAGTCAATTTTTTATCAACTTAGATACACTCTTTGTTAAGGTTTTGAAATAAAAACCTAGAGTGTTTAAGATTAAACCTTTGTTCTAATCACCTCATCATATCACTAGTAAGCATCTCATGTTTATTTTTCATCTTACATATTCATTTCATATTTATTTCTTCATTTTTTGAGCAAGCATGCAAGACTTATGGTTAGTTATACCATTTTAACATTGTTTTTAGAGTTTTATATATAAAAGTCATCATATAATTTATCCCTTGTTATATATTGGTCTTGATGATGTTTAGGAACCCATGACACCCTAAGAAGGTGTATGGTAGGATTAGAATAGCTTCGGAGTTGTTTTGAAGGGATTGGAATAGGTTTAGTACGAGAAAAACATTTTTCGACAAGTATAAAAAGTGGTCTGATCTTAATTTGTATTTCTGGAAAATCCGACAGTAGACACGAATTTTGGCCTAGATATTTAGAAAATATACTTTAAAACGAATCCGTGGCGCTTGAACGGATTAAAACGGAGTTATAACGAAGAAGTTATGAATTTTTCAAGTTTGACGACTAAATATATATTTTCGAAAATTTCACACACTATTATTGTTTTATTCGAGTCAAAACGAGTCTTAAGCTTTATAAATTATTTCGACTTATCAAAATATATTAGTATACTTTGATACGAAGCTAAGGACGTATAATACGTAGAAAACGGATTTGTAACGACTAAAATATACACGTTTTTATGAAGTTGCCGTAACTTTACTTTTAGAAAAACTATATTATTTTTTTTGTCAAGTGTTACGGTAAACAAAACGACCATGTTGAAGGCTATGTTTAACGTAGACGTAGAACTTTTTGTAACGAGATGTCTTCTAATAAAATCGAGATCACCAAGCATATTTTCCAAAATGACCAACCGTTTGTATAGCGGAGTTGTAATGAATTAACTACGGTTGCTTAAACTTTGCCGAAATTCACTTTTAAACTACATTTTGGACAAAATCACCCTACTTAACCTATGTTTTTCTTTATGAACGAGACCTCTAGGATAAAAACTTAAATGCCAAAACTTTGAGATTTTGATACAAGCTTTCCAAAACCGTTGAGTTCGCTTCCTAACGTTCGACGTACACCATTTTACGACTAGCTTTTCGAAGCCCTTTTTGTCACTTTCATGAAATTTCCAACGACATTATTTTACGACGAAAAGTTAAAATTTCACAATAAATCATTAAGAAATTATTGTAGGATGACATTTTGACGTAAATACTAGTAAAGTCATTTTAGAATGGTCAAGACGTCAAAAGAGTATTTTTCGACGAATAGTATTATTTTCAAAACTCACAAATGGTATAAATAACATACGAAATGCATGCATAACATTACATCATAACTCATTACGTATCATAACATTCATAATAGGTCAAGGTTAAAGCATCACACTACATCTCGGTGTACTCACTTTTGTCATCGCCTCATTTTACCAAGTGAGTCATAGCCCCACTTTTTCTCGTTTTAATTATTTATGAAACTCTTTGGGGGAGATGCATGCTCAATAATTTTTATTACATTCATGACTATTTGCAAATTATATGTTTATACGAACTGAATGTTTAGTCATACGAAGTAACAGTTTTGCCATGCTTAGAATTTCCATATTATAATCATTGGACTGATGGTCTTGGTATAATCATTGGACTGATGGTCTTGGTATAATCATTGAACTGATGGTCTTGGTATAATCAGTGAACTAATGGTCTTGGTAGAATCATTGAACTAATGGTCTTGGTACAATCCTGAACTAATGGTCATGGAACAATTTGAAACCATACGAATTATGTGTTATATTAAGTAGCGTGGATACATTAAGTTATGCACTATTTTGTGAATTCATTTGACATCATGCGCTTGAGCATAAACTATACTACATATTTTGGCAATGGGTTGTGAATACACAGGTTGCAAGTTTTGTATGGGCGGAACTTGGAACTGAGTGGATTTACAATGCCTTTGCTGCATAAACGATTTTGAAAGGCTTTACATTTCAACACAAACTCTATGAACTCACTCAACCTTTGTGTTGACACTTTTTAGCATGTTTTATCTCAGGTATCTAAGGCATTCACTTCATGGCATGCATTTGGACACATCATAGAGTCGTGGTGACGACGCGTCTCACTTGAGTTTTACGTACTTTAAAACATCGTTTGAATTGTAACAAACTTATTTCCGCACAAGTTGATTTTCTTTTGGGACCTATACTTTGTAAACTCTGATTGTTTTATTAAATCAAACGATGTTCTCTTCAAACGACACTTTAGGTCGTTCAATATAACTGTGATTGTGATGCTATGACAGTCAATCCCCAGGAATTCCATTCCGCTGCAAAACAGGTAATTTGGGGGTGTGACAGCGTACCAACCAATGTAGCAAGAAGACTGAGTCCGTCATCAGAAAACATAGCTAAAGGAACATCATGGAATTTAACCCACACCGGAATGTTAGTCAAATCCTCTTTAAGCAAGTGTCACAATTCACAAATTCCGGTCATTTCTTAAATTAAATATGCATCATATTAATTCATTCATGACATTTCATCTCACATTCAACGCGTAATTTTTATATTTAATAATCTTTATCGCGTGAGTTATTATTTTGAATATTTAACCCGTTACTTTCAAAATGATCCCGATGTATTTTTAAACTTACATTTAGTTCATAAAACTATATTTTAGTTTTCCTAGTGTTTTAAATTTATTTGGTACATAAATCGTTAAAATTAAATTATTACGTCGTTTTTCTTAAAACTAATCGATAATTATTTTATCACTCAAATTTTACAAGGAATGTATTTTTACAATTTTATTATCTCATTACATTCTATTTTGACCTATCAAAACTTACTTGTACTAAAAATCTACCATTTACCTTAAATACACAAGTGTATACACAAGTTACAACCTATGTTTATTTTACATACATCTTACTTACACAATATAAAAACAAAAAATAAAAAAAAAAAAATAATTGAGAAACAAAAGCCCATAAAATCCGGTCCTATGGATTTGCATTTATGAGTTGGTGATATTTTTTCTTTGATTGCATATACTTGCACACTACTTAAAGTTTATTCATTCATTACATTCATTCATGTTTTCAATATTTCACCTAGTAGCAAAAAATATTTCCTCTCTTGTTTCTCTCCATCAAAAAACGTCCATATCCAAGAGCTACATGGGATCACAAAGTTTTTCAAGTCCAAGTTATATAACAATCTAGTTATACTCTTTATTAGGTTTTGAAATAAAACCAAGAGTATTTAGGATCATCCTTGTTACTTTCACCTCATCATTTTCACTAGTAAGCATATTTCTTTCATTTTCATGTTTCCTTATCATTTCATATGTTTCTTTTCATTTTGGAGCAAGTATGCATGATATGTGATTTATACCATTTTATTTCATGATTTTAGAGTTATTTATATACTTTGGTCATCCTATAATTATTCCCATGGTATTCTTTGGTCTTGATGGTGATTAGGAACCCATGACACCCTAAGAAGGTGTATGGTAGGATTAGATTAGTTTGGAGTTGATTTGAAGGGATTAGAATAGGTTTTGTCCGAGAAAACTATTTTCGATAACTATATATTTATGTTCTGTCCTTAATTCGATTTTCTGGAAAAACCTACTGTTGGTACGAAACTTTGGCTTTGATATTTAGAAAATATACTTTAAAACGAATCCGTGGCCTTTTGAACGGAATAAAACGGACTTATAACGAAGAAGTTATGGATTTTTAAAGTTTGACGACGAAACGTATATTTTTCTGAAATTTCAGCATGCAGTTTTTAGTTTGTTCGGGTCAAAAACGAGCCTTAAGCTTCACAAATTATTTCGACTAGTCAAAAATATATTAGTTTACTTCGATACGAAGCTAAGGACATATTATACGTAGAAAACGGATTTGAAACGACAAAGATATGCACGTTTTTATAAAGTTGCCGTAACTATTTATTTTCTGAAAATCTATATTATTTTTACGATACAAGTATTTTAGTAGTCATAACGTCCATGTTTGCGGCGCTTTTAACCATGATGTGAAACTTTTGGAACAAAATGTCTACTAGTAAAATCAAGTTCATCGGCCATATTTTTCAAAACAAAAAGCCGTTTGTAAAGCGGAGTTATAATAAATTATTTACGGATGTTCAAACTTGGCGAAACTCATTTTCGCACACAATTAGCAAAAATCACTATCTTTAACCCTTAATATCTTTATGATCGAGACCTTTTGAACGAAAACTCCTGAATCGAAACTTCTAGATATCGATACAAACTTTCCAAAACCGTCGAGTTCGTTCTCTAACGATCGACGACACCGCTTTTACGACTATTTTTCGGAGCCATTTTGTTAATTTCATGATTTTTCCGACGACTTTGTTTTGCGACGAAAAGTGGTAATTTCACCAAAATCATTATAAAACTATTGTAGGATGACATTTTGACGTAAAACAAGTAAAGTCATTTTGAAGGGTCAAGACGTCAAACGAGTATTTTTCGACGACGAATAATATTTTCAAAACCCGTAAATGGTATAAATAACATACGAAGTGCATGCATAACATTACATTGCAACTCATGACATATCATATCATTCGTAATAGGTCCCGGTTAACACATCACATTATACCTCGGTGTACTCACTTTTGTCATCGCCTCAGTTTACCAAGTGAGTAATCACAAACCCCCTTTTTCCGTTTTTACTATATTTTGGGGCGAAATGCATGAACCCTTCTTGAGCTAAATTGTTTACTACTTTTATTAACTAGTTTGACTAGAACTTGTGAACTCGAATCAAATCCTTGAACTTAATTACGAACCTATTACTTACTTGAACTTATTGAACCGTACATGCTATGACCCTAAAAGTCTCGCCTTATTGGTGGGCGTACAAAGTCTCCCTGTTGGAGCAAGACGTCTCCCTGCTCGAGCATCACTATAAAGTCTCGCCTTATTGGTGGAGCGGTCTCAATAATTCTCGCCTAGGTGGTCGAGTGACAAAGGAGTCTCCCTTGTTGGAGCAAAGCAAAGTCTCCCTGCTCGAGCATCACTATAAAGTCTCGCCTTATTGGTGGAGCGGTCTCAATAATTCTCGCCTAGGTGGTCGAGTGACAAAGGAGTCTCCCTTGTTGGAGCAAAGGCAAAGTCTCCCATGTTCGAGCATCCTTGAATTATTATATTCGTGGTACTATATTGTGAACTATTATGACCGTTTATACTTGACTTTTAGACATACTACTTTTGGCGGTGGGTTGTGAACACACAGGTTGCAAGTTTTGTATGGGCGGAACTTGGGCCGAGTGGATTTACAATGCCTTTGCTTTGCGGACCATTTTCGTTGACCGAAAGCTTTGTATATTTCTTACGAGTTTTCTTATTTTGCTTAACGTGTTTACTCACCAACTATTTTCATAGTTGACCCGTTTTTCTCTCATGCATTTCAGGTGATCGTTAGTAAGCTTTTTCTACCAAGTCTTGCATAATGAAGTTTTCACTTGTCACTACAAATCATTATGTATAAAACATAATATTTTGGAATCTAAACTTTGTAATATATTTGTCGATGACGGCTAAACTAGTATTGTAATGGTGTATTCCTTCTTTTAAATATTAATGTTGGCATGTTCTATTAATTTGTGCTTATGTTCCCTTCCGTTACACCTCGCGTTTCCGCCTCTGGCGAGGGTGTGACAGATTGGTATCAGAGCCAAAGGTTATAGAGAATGCCGATTTTTCAAAAATAAAAATCACAGCTATAACCGGAATAAATTTTTTTGTATATTATTTTATTAAACATTGAACACCATTCGAGTCAACTAGTCCTATCGTTGCATCGTTACTCATAAATTATACATAGCCTGATCAACTATGTCTAATTTATGAAGAACCATGCAATGATAAGAGTGGTAGTTTTAAATCATGTTTAGTCGAGTCTTTAGAGTCTGGTCACCTGAAGTTGCATTGGTCGAGTGGGTATGCATGGCATGTTTTTACGTTCACGTCTACATTACCGTATCTTATTTATACCCTCTCTTTTCCATCTTTCGACTTGTTAGACATAGCATGTCTCTGTTCCTGTCATGTTTCGATCACTATAACACATTACCACCGTTCTGCACCTCATCTGACTTCGTTCGAATGTCGTTTACTCAACCCGATGTTTTGGTCCTCTGTAGGATCATGGCTACAAGAAACACACGCTCAGGAGGTAACAACAACGGCAACTCAAACAACAATGACAATCCGGACAACAACGCTGCTGGAATAGCGGATCTACTCACCCAAATTATAACACATCTCGATGCTAGACGAACCAACAACGGAGAAGGTACTTCAAACGCTGGTCAAGGATGCAACTACAAAACTTTCATGACATGCAAGCCAATGGAATTTCATGGTACCGAGGGTGCCATTGAATTGCTAACTTGGTTCGAGAATGTTGAGTCGAAGCTTAGTATCACGAAATGTCTTTGAAGGAAACAAGGTTGAGTTCTCTGTTGGTCTACTACGGGTCGAGCATTGACCGGTGGAACAACCAACTACGAGACTAGAGGAAGAGGGCTGCAAATGCATTATCTTGGGAAGCATTCAAGAAACTACTAACCGATGAGTACCGCAGAAAAGATGAAGTGCGAAACGGAAGAAGAATTTTGGAACCACTTGATGGTAGGAGTAGAGATCGACAAGTACACGATCCGGTTCCACGAGTTAACTAGGATGGTTCCTCACATGGTTTCCACCGTGGAGAAGTTGATTGACCGATATATATGGGGATTGATACCGAAATTAGGAGGGATGTCACTGTCGAAACCAACCACTCTGCAAGTCACGTGAGTATGGCGTATCGCTTGACAAATGATGTGATCAGTCCGGAGAACTAACAAAAGCAAACGACAATGGACGAAAGCGGCGGGAGGATCACCAGGAAACCGAGACCGAATCAAGACAACAAGAGGCGTGAATAACTCGTAACTATGGGCGACCACCGGGAGCGCAAAGGATATGCAGTCCACATCCTTTGTGCACTCGATGTAATTATCATCACTTAGGAGATCGCCCAGGTGCGGCAAATGTGGACAGACGGCCACTTCGCGAAAAATTGCTCAAACAGAATCGGAAATCAAGGACGAGAGAAAGGCATGTTACGAGTGTGGAAGTCTAGATCACCTTCGCAATACCGCCCAAAGTCGAAAAGAACTCCCAATCAAGGAGGTAATCGTCCAAACCTGGCGTTGGCAATAGAAGGCCCACAAGATCAGAACATTGAAATTCCTCCCGCACGTGGTCGAGCATTCTATCTGGGTACCGAGGAAGCCCGCAACGCTTAACGGGTACATTCCTTTGAACAACTACTTTATTTATGTGCGACATAATTTTGAGTGCATAGCTTCCTCCCAATCTTTACCACATTCACGTCATCGATTAATTTGAGACCTATTGATATCGACCTTAGTTGTTATATATTTTGTTGATTTGATTTGATTTGTGTAAGCGAATCCAATATCGAGCGAATCTTTCAAAAGACTTCATTCAAGGATGTTGATTCCTATCTTTCTAACAACTTGTTTCCTAGCTTGATCTAGTAGCGCTCTTGTTTGATGAGTTGCGAAAATCAAGCTAAGAGACAAGTTTACTCAAGTCGGTTTAGTTTAATCTCATGACGGTTCTTGTTTGATGAGTTGTGAGATTAAATTAGAATCGACTACCTAAAGGTCTTTTGAGAGCTACGTTCGATATTGGGCAAGTTTACCCTATCCAATCTAATCACGGGCACGTACTTAGTTGAATGGGGAACCTGTACGCATGGGCATTGATATGATCATTTAGATTGTTCGTATGAGCATGAACTTTTAGAACTCTTGTCAAGGTTCGGACCATAGTATCGTTAATCGAATCACGGGGACGTGATTCCGCTGACATGGGAAGAATGTCACAATTCACAAATTCCGGTCATTTCTTAAATTAAATATGCATCATATTAATTCATTCATGACATTTCATCTCACATTCAACGCGTAATTTTTATATTTAATAATCTTTATCGCGTGAGTTATTATTTTGAATATTTAACCCGTTACTTTCAAAAATGATCCCGATGTATTTTTAAACTTACATTTAGTTCATAAAAACTATATTTTTAGTTTTCCTAGTGTTTTAAATTTATTTGGTACATAAATCGTTAAAATTAAATTATTACGTCGTTTTTCTTAAAAACTAATCGATAATTATTTTATCACTCAAATTTTACAAGGAATGTATTTTTACAATTTTTATTATCTCATTACATTCTATTTTGACCTATCAAAAACTTACTTGTACTAAAAATCTACCATTTACCTTAAATACACAAGTGTATACACAAGTTACAACCTATGTTTATTTTACATACATCTTACTTACACAATATAAAAACAAAAAAAAAAAAAAAAAAAAAAAAAAAATAATTGAGAAACAAAAGCCCATAAAATCCGGTCCTATGGATTTGCATTTATGAGTTGGTGATATTTTTTCTTTGATTGCATATACTTGCACACTACTTAAAGTTTATTCATTCATTACATTCATTCATGTTTTCAATATTTCACCTAGTAGCAAAAAATATTTCCTCTCTTGTTTCTCTCCATCAAAAAAAACGTCCATATCCAAGAGCTACATGGGATCACAAAGTTTTTCAAGTCCAAGTTATATAACAATCTAGTTATACTCTTTATTAGGTTTTGAAATAAAAACCAAGAGTATTTAGGATCATCCTTGTTACTTTCACCTCATCATTTTCACTAGTAAGCATATTTCTTTCATTTTCATGTTTCCTTATCATTTCATATGTTTCTTTTCATTTTTGGAGCAAGTATGCATGATATGTGATTTATACCATTTTATTTCATGATTTTAGAGTTATTTATATACTTTGGTCATCCTATAATTATTCCCATGGTATTCTTTGGTCTTGATGGTGATTAGGAACCCATGACACCCTAAGAAGGTGTATGGTAGGATTAGATTAGTTTGGAGTTGATTTGAAGGGATTAGAATAGGTTTTGTCCGAGAAAACTATTTTCGATAACTATATATTTATGTTCTGTCCTTAATTCGATTTTCTGGAAAAACCTCATGTTGATGCGAAACTTTGGCTTTGATATTTAGAAAATATACTTTAAAACGAATCCGTGGCCTTTTGAACGGAATAAAACGGACTTATAACGAAGAAGTTATGGATTTTTAAAGTTTGACGACAAACGTATATTTTTCGAAATTTCAGATGCGCTTTTAGTTTGTTCGGTCAAAACGAGCCTTAAGCTTCACAAATTATTTCGACTAGTCAAAAATATATTAGTTTACTTCGATACGAAGCTAAGGACATATTATACGTGAAAACGGATTTGAAACGACAAAGATATGCACGTTTTATAAAGTTGCCGTAACTATTATTTTACGAAAATCTATATTATTTTTACGATACAAGTATTTTAGTAGTCATAACGTCCATGTTTGCGGCGATTTTAACCATGATGTGAAACTTTTGGAACAAAATGTCTACTAGTAAAATCAAGTTCATCGGCCATATTTTTCAAAACAAAAAGCCGTTTGTAAAGCGGAGTTATAATAAATTATTTACGGATGTTCAAACTTGGCGAAACTCATTTTCTCGCACACAATTAGCAAAATCACTATCTTTAACCCTTAATATCTTTATGATCGAGACCTTTTGGACGAAAACTCCGAACTGAAACTTCTAGATATCGATACAAACTTTCCAAAACCGTCGAGTTCGTTCTCTAACGATCGACGTACACCGTTTTACGACTATTTTTCTGGAGCCATTTTTGTTAATTTCATGATTTTTCCGACGACTTTGTTTTGCGACGAAAAGTGGTAATTTCACCAAAAATCATTATAAAACTATTGTAGGATGACATTTTGACGTAAAAACAAGTAAAGTCATTTTTGAAGGGTCAAGACGTCAAACGAGTATTTTTCGACGACGAATAATATTTTCAAAACCCGTAAATGGTATAAATAACATACGAAGTGCATGCATAACATTACATTGCAACTCATGACATATCATATCATTCGTAATAGGTCCCGGTTAACACATCACATTATACCTCGGTGTACTCACTTTTGTCATCGCCTCAGTTTACCAAGTGAGTAATCACAAACCCCCTTTTTCCGTTTTTACTATATTTTGGGGCGAAATGCATGAACCCTTCTTGAGCTAAATTGTTTACTACTTTTATTAACTAGTTTGACTAGAACTTGTGAACTCGAATCAAATCCTTGAACTTAATTACGAACCTATTACTTACTTGAACTTATTGAACCGTACATGCTATGACCCTAAAAGTCTCGCCTTATTGGTGGAGCGTACAAAGTCTCCCCTGTTCGGAGCATCACTATAAAGTCTCGCCTTATTGGTGGAGCGGTCTCAATAATTCTCGCCTAGGTGGTCGAGTGACAAAGGAGTCTCCCTTGTTGGAGCAAAGCAAAGTCTCCCTGCTCGAGCATCACTATAAAGTCTCGCCTTATTGGTGGAGCGGTCTCAATAATTCTCGCCTAGGTGGTCGAGTGACAAAGGAGTCTCCTTGTTGTTGGAAAGGTGCAAAGTCTCCCATGTTCGGAGCATCCTTGAATTATTATATTCGTGGTACTATATTGTGAACTATTATGACCGTTTATACTTGACTTTTAGACATACTACTTTTGGCGTGGGTTGTGAACACACAGTTGCAAGTTTTGTATGGGCGGAACTTGAACCGAGTGGATTTACAATGCCTTTGCTTTATGGACCATTTTCGTTGACCGAAAGCTTTGTATATTTCTTACGAGTTTTCTTATTTTGCTTAACGTGTTTACTCACCAACTATTTTCATAGTTGACCCGTTTTTCTCTCATGCATTTCAGGTGATCGTTAGTAAGTTTTTTCTACCAAGTCTTGCATAATGAAGTTTTCACTTGTCACTACAAATCATTATGTATAAAACATAATATTTTGGAATCTAAACTTTGTAATATATTTGTCGATGACGGCTAAACTAGTATTGTAATGGTGTATTCCTTCTTTTAAATATTAATGTTGGCATGTTCTATTAATTTGTGCTTATGTTCCCTTCCGTTACACCTCGCGTTTCCGCCTCTGGCGAGGGTGTGACAGCAAGTTGGTGTTCAATGTCATGTACTCATGTTTTAATATTATTTGATAGATATATGTATTTTATAATGCTTCAGAGCTTAGCAATACTAGAAGATAAGTAGAAAGGTCATATGTTCTAGATTGAGTATAGAATAGTTATAATGCATTACTTATACCGAGATATTTATTTCAACCCATGTACTTATAAAAAGTGAATTTAGACTACCATTTGTCTCTAATATGTCAAAGCACAAAAATGGCTTACAAGAAAACAGGTTGAAACTTGAAAGCCATTCATGGTGTATTCTTAATGCTTAAAGCTCCTTAAATATTATATTCTAGACATTATAGCATTAGGATAAAAAAAAAAGCAAATATTGTTACGGTACTTATATCTGACACACTAACTAGATACAAAAATTTTGGAAAAAAAAGGTAGTGGGTCAATCCAACGTGACCCATTTTCACCCTTCCCAAAAAGTTACCCAAATTGAGTCATTATAGAACCCACCCGACCAGCCATTTCGACATCTCTAGTTACAAATCAGAATTCATAGCTAAATCAATTATCGAACATAAAAGCATACAACTAATTGCACATGGACAAAAGGAAACAAAATACGAGACATCAAAATAATTAATAGCACATAATGGGAAAAATGGCTAGAAGACAGGTAGTTTGCTTTTGTATATTGACGTGAATTACTCTGTTCAAAACCAGTGATACAAGAGAGTCATGGACAGCTCACAAGAAAAATGTCAGTACAAAAAGAAGTTTCTCATTCCTTTCAAAAATGAAAACTAGTAACTTACACGTTGCTTCAATATTTTGCTGCCAATCAAGGGCAATAAGAGTAAGGCAGTTGAGTTACAAGTGGCCTTAATTTGTCCGAGAAACCTCTCTAAGTCAGGGTGATTTTTGAAAGCAATATAGGCAAATCATCACCACTAACTTGACCATTTCGATCAACTGATGCAATAAACTACACATTTCAACAAAAATATCCAATAATATTAATCAATCATGGGTATTTATAAAATCTAAAAATCTATTAAAAAAATATAAAAAAAAGGTAACCTTAGATTTAAGGGAACGAAGTTGAACTTGTGTAAACTGACTTTGAAGCTAATGATCAGAAACAAGAACACCTTCAAAACAAGACATCTTCTTTCTTCTTCTACTTCTTTTATATAATCACCAACAAATACCTATTATTACAAACACTTCAAATCAATAAATAAACCAATAATAAAAGAAAGTTAAGATGAACCCATGAAGTAAATACATACAAGATGATTCAATTGAAGGACGATGAAGAGCAAATAAAAACTCGAACACCAGCTCAACCCACGAACCACACCCGAGCATCAATAAAAGAAGAAGAAGAGGCAAGGCTTGACCATCCTTTCTTGATGGAAGACTCGTGATATACGGTTTAATCTCACATCATTTTCACCTTTTGATTGCTGGTCTTGGTTAAGAAAGAAGAAAGAAGAAAAACGGTTTCTTAGAAGGAAGATGAAAAGATAGAAAGAAGAGAGGCGCAGAAATGAGGAAAGTGTTTTAGGTTTAGGGTTTATTTTTTAACACATATATATATAATCTCTTAACGTGTCTTAACAGGTCCGGACCTGTTAAGACACGAAACCTGTTAATTTTATTCGTGTCTTAACAGGTCCGGACCTGTTAAGACACGAAACCTGTTAAGACCTGACACGAAACCTGTTAAGAGCAGGTCGTGTCGTGTCGTGTTAATAGGTCCGTGTCGGAAATTGCCAGCTCTATATCAGTGGATACACTACTTTAGTGGAAACACTGATTCAGTGGAAACACCACTTCAGTGGAAACACTACTTTAGTGGAAACCACAACTTCAGTGGAAACCACAAGCAGTACCTTCCAATAGCACTACCAATACAAACCACTTTTAGAGTCAGGGTGTTCATGGACCTTATGGGTGTACACTCCGTACCTCCTAACCCATTACAAGGTGTGAACTAATCCCACAAGTGCGCTAAATTTTCTAACAATCCTCCCCAAATTTAGTTCACTTCCTTTGCATGAAAACCAAACATCAAGCAAAACATGTGCATAAACGAAAATGTCCTGAGGATTGAATTTTCATCTTAGTAAATTACACGTTCAAATATTCGAGAATCAGGGTGTTCTAAGAATTGAACCCTTCAACCCATTTGAATGCCTGAAGATAAAATACACACAAATTTTCAAACACTTATCAGCTCCTGACACTATACAAGCCATGTGTCCATATCCAAATTCATAAATGTTGTAAAAGCTAAAGTCCAAAGCTTCACAAGCGGCGAAACTTCAACATTTACATAGGTGGTTCCTCTTTATTCATGCTCTCGCCAAGCACTTTTCAAAGAAAAATAACCATTAAGTAAAGACTTCATCCTCCTTTCAAGCAGTTCTCGAGCACAACCTTAGGATGTAGATAAAACATGTGCTCCAGTCCATCGAATGTTCGACTTTCCACATTGAACTCGACTTCTAAGTTTCCTCGGGAGGAGTTGGGTGTCCTAGCATTCGATGACTAAGTTGGACTTAAACCCATCCCTTTAGCGACTTTATAACCAAGTCTCTAGCCAAACCCTTCGTCAAGTGATCAACTAAGTTACATGAGATCTAACAAACTCTATAGATACAACCCCATTCATGATAAGCTCACGAATCATGCTATGCCCGACACCTAAGTGTCTAGACTTACCATTGTACATCGGCTATAAGCCTTAGCCAATGTAGCGCACTATCACATCGGATAGAAATAGGTGCTATAGGTTTAGCCACAATGGAATCTCGAAGCAAGTTTTTCAACCATTCGACTTCTTTACCGGTGACTAAAGCCACAAATTCGATTCCATTGTTGAACGGTGATGCAAGTTTGCTTATTGGATGCCCAAGAAATTGCACCTCCACCAAGTAGGAATACCCACCACCGGTAGATGAATTGTCTTTAGTGTTCTCGATCCAACTTGCATCGGTGTAACCTTCCAACATCGATGGATATCCGAGATATGAGACTATAATCCATAGTTCTCTTCAAATACTTCAATACCCTCCGAATCGCTTGCCAATGATGAGCACTAGGATTACTAGTATACCGCTCAATTTTCCCACCGCAATACCAATATCGGGCCTTGTACAAGTCATGGCATACATCAGCACCAATTACCCTAGAATACTCAAGTTGAGATACGCCTTGCCATGATTAGGCATCGACTTCTCAAGTATCCATAGGTGTACTCACCGGAGTACAATCAAAGTAATTGAATTTCCTCGACCTTCTCAATATAATGAGGCCGAGATAGAAATTATTTTACTTTCATGTTTAATCCTTATACCAAGGATAACATCGCCTCCCCATGTCCTTCATGGAGAACCTTGATGACAAAAATTCCTTTGTCAAGTCAACTGATTTTGGTCGGTGCAAAGATCAACATGTCATCAACATATAGACAAATGATGACTCCTTTACCGATTCATCAAATTTGCTATATACACATTTGTCGACTTGGTTAAGAACATAACCACTAGACAAAACCACTTCATCAAATTTTTGATGCCATTGCTTAGGTGCTTGCTTTAGTCCATAAAGAGACTTAATCGGTTTACACACTTGTTTTCATTGCCGACAAGATGAAGCCACGAGGTTGGTTCATATAAACCTCCTCTTCCAATTCACCATTCAAGAAAGTCGTTTTCACATCCATCCGATGAATAACCATATTGTGAATAGATGCCAACCAATCGCCAGCCTTATGGTAATGCACGAGCCACGGGGCATAAGTATCAAAGTAGTCTAACCTCGACTTTTGTTTAAAGCCCCGAATAACTAGTCTAGCCTTTAACTTTTCAATAATTCCATCTACCTTCATTTTCCTTTTGAAAATCCATTTGCAACCCAAAGGTTTGCAACTGTGTGGTAGATCAACCAACACCCCAAGTGTTGTTCCCCATGATGGAATTCATCTCATCATTGATTGCTTCTTTCGTAAAGCAATATCACGGGACTTCATTGCTTCTTCAAATGTCTTGGGATCATCCTCAACAATGAAGCAATAGGAGTATTGGTCGAGACCTCATCCCTTGTTCCTTCAACTAAGTATAGTTGAAACTCGTGTCCAAATGACTTTGGAGTCCCGACCTTTTACTTTTCCCGAGACAGTTCGGTTGTTGAACCACAACCTCATCGGGGACCACCGATGGTCCATCATCGTGGACCTCGATACACCAAAGTCATGAGTTCCATTTGGAATCCTCATATTTGGTCTAGGGGCCGATGAGAATCTATTCTCATCAAGTTTGCATCTCTTGATTTAATTATGGAGTTAACTGAAACATATTTATTAGGTTCAATAACATAGAACCTAAAAGCCTTGGAATGCTCAACATATCCAACAAAGATGCAATCAATGCCTCTTTCACCCAAAGTTTTCAACTTTGGATTGTGGAGTCTTACAACAACCTACAACCCCAAACCTCGAGATAGTTCAGTTGGGTTTCCTTTTAGTCCGAGTTCATAAGGGTAACCTTGTTCCTTTTGTTGGGAACCTTATTTAATAAATAGCAAGTCATTAACATAGCTTCACCCGTAACCCTTGAATCATCCCGAATAGACAACATGGAATTAACCATTTCTTCAAGACCTCGTTTTTCCTTTCGTAAATACCATTTTGCTGAGGAGTATAAGGGGCAGTTGTTTCATGGATTATACCAACAAACTGAAAATACAGAGTATCCATGTACTCACCTTCCCTATCAGTCCTTAATCTTTTGATCAAAGACCCAAGTTATAATTCAACTTCAGTTTTAAACACTTTAAATTTATCTAATGCTTCATCCTTGGTATGTAAAAGATAAACATAACAAAACCTAGAAGCATCATCAATAAATGTCACAAAGTACTTCTTGTTCCCCAAAGAGGGAGTAGCATACAAATCACACAAATCACTGTGTATAAGCTCCAAGAGCTTAGTCTCACGACTAAAACCCTGGAAGAGTTTCTTGGTTATCTTAGTCAACATGCAAGTTTTACACTTTTCAGTGTCCATGTCAAATGTTGGGATCAACCCATCCTTAGACATATCTTGCATTCTCTTATAATGAACATGGCCAAGTCTAGCATGCCACAGGGTAGAGTCAGTCTGGTCAAAGGTGGTCACACATGCTGTATTTACACTATCAGAGGAAATAAACACACTATCAGTGGAAATATTAAGCCTGAACATTTGATTACATAAATAACCAAAACCAATAAAAACACCACATTTAGACAAGACAAATTTATCAGATTCAATAACTTGTTTATATCCATGATTATTCAAAACACTACTTGAAACCAAGTTTTTCCTTATATCAGGAACATGAATAACATTAAACAAAGTTACAATCTTTCCAGAACTAAACTTAAGATCTACACAACCATGACCATGCACCAAGGTCGTTGACTCATTTCCCATGTGAAGAATAGAACCATCATTCGGTGACTTATAAGTCTTGAACCGCCTTCTATCTTTGCACACATGAACTGTTGCACCGTAGTCAACCCACCACGCAACATCATCATCCCGCATAATGAGATTCGATACATATGTAACATAATAAATCGAAAAGACTTATTAACCATATTCGACCTTTCAATGAGTTGGAAGAACCACCACCCCCGAACCATTAGTGCACGATCCATTGGCTTTACCACCAACTTTAACACCCTTGCAGTCCCTTTTAATGTGACCGGTTTGCCACATTTCCAACAAGTAGGTGTTGCCTTCTTGTTAGGATCTCGCCTTGTGTGATCATGATATTTGCGTTTGCCTTTGTTGTCATTATACCGTGGAGTTGTTATGCTCCACCATATTGACAACAAATGCACCAACAGACATTGCTACTCTTTGGCTTGTCATTATCCCGAACCTCGAGAGATTCCTCAATGCGCAGATGATCGCCTCGACTCAACCGAGTTAACTCCTCTTTCTTATGTTTCAAGGTATGCTTGAAATCTTTCCAAGAAGGAGGGAGTTTGTCAATGACACAAGAGACTGAAATAGACTCATCCATGTGCATATTATGTTGTGTAAACCTTCCAAGTATACTAAGAAGATCATTGTATTGTTCCATAAATGGTCTTGAATCAGTCATTTTGTAATTTGTGAAATTACTAACAAAGAACTTCTTACTTGATGCATCCTCAACCATATATTTGGCATCCAAGGAATCCCATAGTTCTTTGGAAGATTCAATGTTCTGATAAATGTCAAATAGAGAATCACACATACCATTGAGAATTAGACCTCTGCATATGTAGTCATCATTCTCCCATTTGCTCCTTCTCCTGATCCGCTCCACAAGAGCATCATCCCCATCATCGTGAATAGGTGTGGTTAGCACATAAACCACACTCATGCTCGATGACAAGAAGTGCATCTTCTTCGCCACCTCCTAAAGTCCACCCTTCAAACTTATCAAGTTTGGCAAAGTTTGAAGCCATGTGTTTCATTGCGTGAGTTGCCATTGATTATCACAAAATAGTTTACTTTGATTGTTGGCGGTTAACTCCCGAATGTGGTAAGATAATCAATGTCGTGAGAAACAAGTAACAATTCAAAGATAAACAAATACTACTAGGTGGTTCTGGATATCACTTGAATCGTGTGATCACTTTCCAAAGTAAACTATTCGACCCTAATGCCCGGGTTACACGAATATCTACTGGGATAAGACCAAATGCGATTATGTAATTAGGCACAATTCTATAACCCTTGCGCTAATAAGTGTTAATGGTTTTCGTGTGTTTTCATGCATAATCGGATCTCCTATTTATAGGAGATTACTCTTAGCTAGTCAAATGGAATTATGAGTATTAATCGCCCATTAATAGCCTCATAATTATCCTCATTATAGCCAGTAGTGGTTACATGACCAATTAAACGTGGTCATTATGCGGCAATAGAATCGCCACTGAATAGGTCAAAGCTTGTTACAAGCAAGATTTCATAGACTATCGATGGATACACTACTTGATGAAACCACAACTTCAGTGGAAACCACAACTTCAGTGGAAACCACAACTTCAGTGGAAACCACAAGCAGTCCAATAACACTACCAATACAAACCACTTTTAGAGTCAGGGTGTTCATGGACCTTATGAGTGTACACTCCGTACCTCCTAACCCATTACAAGGTGTGAACTAATCCCACAAGTGCACTAAATTTTCCAACAAAGAGCATGTTTGTATAAAGTGAGGTATTTTTATATATTTTTTTTGTTTGATACTGAGCATAACACCTATTTAGTAATGTGATAAATGATGATATAACACTGACGCGAAAATGACGAGTTTGATGGCCATATCATCTAGTCTTTCAAGTTCAACACTCATCAAACACACTCTTTTTTTAAGAGAAATGTTAAACTCACATAAGAATTAAATAAAAATAATTCTCACGTTAGTTTATTTTATTATACTTTCTCTCTCTTCTCTCTGATTAGATCAATTATTTTCTCACATATCAACATGTGAATTTTAATTGTTATGTGGATAAGCATTTCTCTTTTCTTAAAAATTACTCATAAAATGTAAAAACTTTTTATAATTTTCACCAACCACCATTAAAAACAAAACTTTACTCAACACTCACGTGCACACGTGACCCTTTTCTGACTACATAAAACCCATTTCACCGCCATTTCCCAACACACAGCCGCAAAAACCCTCACTAAAACTCACCTCACCTCACCACAGTAAAAAATAAAAAAGGTAAAAAAACTTACAGTGCAATCTAATTAACCAAACACAGTAACTTTTTCACAACTAATTTAATTCCATTTCATTGTTACAGATCTCCATCAGATCTAGGGTTTCAGTTACGGATGACGTCTCCTTACCATCTCCCCGTCATTTCCGCTACTCAGGTAGTCTAACATAACTCACCAACTGTGTGTTTTTTAGTGTGTGTTTAGGTGAATTAGGGTTTTGATTTGGTGTGTTTGTGTGGTGGTGACAGGTGGGGACGTTTTTCGTAGGGAATTATTACCAGGTGTTGCAAACGCAGCCTGATTTTGTGCATCAGTTTTATAACGATACGAGTACGTTGTTGCGTGTGGATGGGGTTAATCGCCAGACTGCGAGCTCTATGCTGGTATATTTTTGTTATTTGTTTTGTAAAAGTGTTTGGTAGGTGTAGTTATAAAGTGTGGAATGACGTAGGAGCGTTTTTATTAGGAGCTGTAACGCGTTTTGTTTTGTGAAAGTGTTTGGTTATGTAGGTGTAGGTGTAGTTGTAAAGTGTGGAATGGCGTGAAAGGTGAACGTTGTTCTTTTATTAGCGTTTTGAGAGTAGGAGCGTTTAAATAAAATCAAAAAGGTAAAAACGCTTGTTGCCAAACAAGCATTGTATTCCAAACGGTAAAAGCTAAATGCGACAAAAAGCTTGTCACCAAACACAGCCTAAGCTTTTTGGAGGGCGTTTAGAATATCATGCTTGTTTGGCAACGAGCGTCTACCTTTTGGATTTTGTTTAAACGCTTCTACTAGAAAAATGCTAATAAAAAAACAACGTTCACCTTTTGGTGATGTAGGTGTAGGTGTAGTTATAAAGTGTGGAATGACTTAGGAGTGTTTTTATTAAGAGCGTTTGAATTAAGTCGAGAAGGTGAATGCTTGTGGCCGAATTAGCGGTAGTGCGTTTTGTTTTGTGAAAGTGTTTGGTAGTGTAGGTGTAGTTATAAAGTGTGAATGACGTAACAGGTGAACGCTGTTCATTTATTAGCGTTTTTCGAGTAGGAATGTTTAAATTATATCCAGAAGGTAAACAGTTAGTTGCCAAACTAGCAACTGTTAGCAGTAGGAGTTTGTTTTATGGAAGTGTTTGGTAATGTAGTTGTAGTTGTTATAAAGTGTGGATGACGTAACAGGTGAACGTTGTTCTTTTAATAGCGTTTTTTTGAGTAGTAGCGTATCATTAAAATCAAAAAGTGTTTGGTGGTGTAGGTGTAAAGTGTGGAATGACGTAGGGGCGTTTTTATTAGGAGCGTTTAAATTAAGTCGAGAAGGTGAATGCTAGTGGCCGAATTAGCGGTAGGCGTTTTGTTTTGTGAAAGTGTTTGGTAATGTAGGTGTAGTTGTAAAGTGTGAATGATGTTCCTTTGTTAGCATTTTTTGAGTAGGAGCGTTGAAAGTAAATGCTTAGTTGCCAAACGCGCGTCATGTGTTAAACGCCCTCCAGAAAGTGTTAGTGGTAGGATTTTGTTTTGTGAAAGTGTTTTGGTAATGTAGGTGTAGTTGTAGTTATAAAGTGTGGAATGGCGTACCAGGTGAACGCTGTTCTTTTGTTAGCGTTTTTTCGAGCAGGCACGGTTAAATAAAATCAAAAAGGTAAAAACGCTTGTTGCCAAACAAGCATTTAATTCTAAACGTTAAAAGCTAAAGGCGACAAAAAGCTTGTTGCCAAACACAGCCTACGGCTGTGTTTGGCGACGAGCTTATTGGAGGGCGTTTAGAATATCATGCTTGTTTGGCCACGAGCGTTTACCTTTTGGATTTTGTTTAAACGCTCCTACTCGAAAAATGCTAATAAAAAAACAACGTTCACCTTTTGGTGATGTAGGTGTAGGTGTAGTTATAAAGTGTGGAATGATGTAGGGGCGTTTTTATTAGGAGCGTTTAAGTAAAATCGAGAAGGTGAATGCTTGTGGCCGAATTAGTGGTAGTGCGTTTTGTTTTGTGAAAGTGTTTGGTAGTGTAGGTGTAGTTGTAAAGTGTGGAATGACGTAAAAGGTGAATGTTGTTCTTT
Source organism: Chrysanthemum lavandulifolium (assembly GCA_022545495.1). NCBI lineage: Eukaryota > Viridiplantae > Streptophyta > Magnoliopsida > Asterales > Asteraceae > Chrysanthemum > Chrysanthemum lavandulifolium. The sequence goes on along the minus strand of CM040240.1, from coordinate 15,466,028 downwards.
TATTAGGATTTTTCGAGTAGGAGCGTTTTAATTATATCCAGAAGGTAAACGCTTAGTTGCCAAACTAGCAACTGTTAGTAGTAGGAGTTTGTTTTATAATAGTTTTTGGTAATGTAGCTGTAGTTGTAGTTATAACGTGTGAAATGACGTAAAAGGTGAACGCACTTCTTTTATTAGCGTTTTTCGAGTAATAGCGTATCATTAAAATCAAAAAGGTAAAAACGCTTGTTGCCAAACAAGCATTGTATTCTAAACGTTAAAAGCTAAACGCGACAAATAGCTTGTTGCCAAACACAGCCTACGGCTGTGTTTGGCGACGAGCTTTTTGGAGGGCTTTTAGAGTATGATGTTTGTTTGGCAATGGGCGTTTACCTTTTGGATTTTGTTTCAACGCGCCTACTCGAAAAATGCTAATAAAATAACAACGTTCACCTTTTACGTCATTTCACACTTTATATTGAAACATATTGATTGCCCGAAATTGCCATTCACGTATTTGGTAAATCGATACTAGTTCAGAGATGTTGCTGTTTTATGGGGTTTGAGGTTACGTTTACGACATAAGCGTTGACTAGGATATGTTCATGTGCCTATATGTTGATTTGTGCTGTGAAATAAGTAGAGTAGAGGGTGTTTGTGTTTGCTTACTGTAAGTGTTAATCCCGCATGAAATGGTTGAATAAGTAGATTGGAATTAGCTACTCTTATAGAATAGGTATTTATATACTACTTGTATAAGGTTGCAACTTGCAAGTGTTATTCGATATGTTATCGGAAACTTGACATTCATGTATTAGGTGAATAGGTGCTATGTCATAGAATTGAATTAGCTTGTTTATGCTTTTTGAAACAATCAGATAAGCAGTTCGGAAGAAGCTGCTTCAGAAGAACTGGTTATTTTGATTTGTGTTATCAGAGGATACATGAAAATCTGTGTACTGTAATGTTGGTGTTTCTTAATTCTTTATTTGCTTACTGAACTCTGCTTTGCTGACAGCTCTTAGTTTAGGTGTTATTTGATATGATTATCTGTCACGGAACGAAGCACGTTTGAGGATATGGTTGTGTGTACTGTAATGTTCGTGTTTTGTGATTAAATATTTTGCTTCAGTGCTTCCTGAACATTGTTTTTGTTGATAGCTAGTATGATAGGTTTTTGAGGTTAGTAGGATTTTAGGTGTTACTGAATATGCAAATCAGTCACAGAACGAAATACGGAGTATTAGGAAACTTGACAACAATGTGTAATTAGATGCTGTGTATAAAGTCTAATGAGCTTATCTGATGTGCCGGTAGTATTCCATTGGTTATCCTATTAGTCATAGTTATCGTTGGTTTGATGTTGTTTATGACATTTGAGGCTACGATCACTGAGTTCTTTGACAGAGTGTTGAGTGTTGAGTGTTGACTTGCATTTGGATGATCTTGTCCGTGCTCTATATTGATTGTGCCAATTACTGGGTGTTTGGATTGCTTATTATAACTGTTTATGGCTTGTGGTATAGTAAGACAAGCAGTTTGTAATAAGCTACTCCAAACCTGATTATTCAGAACTGCTTATCTTACTCTCAAAGAATCTGATAAGAAGTTTGGATAAGCAATCCTAAACACCCTAAAACTGCTACCTGCTGTATTAAAATAAGATTAAAGCAGATAAGTAGCTATAATATGCTATCCCAGTCACACACTCACGCCCATAGACATTCACATTGTTCTCAAACCTGATTATTTAGAACTGCTTATCTCTCTCAAAGAATCTGGTAAGCAGTTTGGATAAGCAATCCTAAACACCCTAAAAATCCAGCTGGTGTTTTTAATTAAGATTAAGCAGATAAGTAGCTATAATAAGCTATCCCAGTCACACACGTACGTCCATAGATATTCACATTGTTCGCTTGCTGGTTTGTGTAGTTATTAGGGCCGGTAGGAAATTGCCCTACCATACTGTAACCAACAGTTTTTCATTTTATTTTAAACTATTCTTATGTGGTACCAGATGAGATTTTATAATGTTTTGTGGTTCTTATGCTTGTCTCGCCTATATTGCAGCAAATTCATGCACTTGTCATGTCTCTCAATTACACGGGGATAGAAATCAAGACAGTGCACGCCCTTGATTCCTGGGACAGAGGTGTCCTTGTATTGGTTGCAGGTTCTGTGCACCTAAAAGATTTTGCTAGCAGACGGAATTTTGTGCAGACATTTTTCCTTGCACCTCAGGAGACAGGCTACTTTGTTCTGAATGATATATTTCAGTTCGTTGATGACCAGCCAATTCATCATCATCCGGTTGCCTTTATGACTCAAAATGATCTTGTATCCAAGTTGAATGGAACGACTGCTGTTCGGGAACAAGGTATTGAAGTTGATTACATAGCAATATCATTTATTTTTATGTCATCCCACTTTTATGGCAACAAGTTCATTCAATCTAAAACTACAAAAACTATGAACTTAAATATTACCCTTACATTGATTGAGATAAGAGTTGTTGCCTTGTTGGGTAAACCAAGTGAAATGTTAAGAATTATGATATTTTTTCTTTGAAAGGCCGACATCATAATTATTAAAGTGCTAGTATATATGCTCTAGCGAATATATGCATGGATCATTGAAAGCCAGTGATTTTATTGATTGTTTTTGGAATCTAGATCAGATATATGTGTCGTATGTGACCTGTGCATTATCATGGTGTTTCTTTGACATGTTAATAATTTATTGGTTGCAAATTGGCTTATACAGCGTCAAGCTACATGTCAGCGGATGATATCCAAGCTAGGGATTATGTACCACCTACCACAGCTGAAGAAAATGGTACTGTGAACAATTACAGCTTCCAAGAGCAACAGTTGCAAGACCCTGTGACTGAAAACATTCATGAAGACAACTACGCCATGCAGACGAATGGTTCAGTCCAAAATCCAGTGTCTGCACTGAAAAATCATTCGGCTCCGGTTGAGGAAGTTGTAGGAGAGCCTCAAAAGCACACTTACGCTTCTATTGTATGTAACTAATCTTTTTTTCTGCTATAAATAACACATTTCACCACATATCTATCCGTGGACTGACTTTTTGTTCTCGTTGTTTCTGGAAGTTGCAAGTTGCAAAAGGGCATCCTGCACCATCGGCACCTAGAGAGCAGCCTGTGAAAAAGAGTGCGGTCCCTTCAGACTCAAACTATGTGTCGAAGCCCCCTTCACGGCAGTCAAGATCTGGAGCTGAGGCTGCGAATGACACATCCGTCGTTGAAGATGAAGGTAACTTTCTGATATATGTAACTGCACAATAGTCAGTTTTGATGCTTTCGAATTGATATAGTTACTTTGTTTCATGGGTGCTTTCTTGTGTATTTTTTGTTCTGTAAAGTTTCAAATTATCCGACCCCTTCTTTCTTACCACATAGGGTATTAATTACTTGTATATTAATCTTACTAGCTGAGGTGCTGTCCGTTTATGTGAAAAATGTGCCTTCCAATGCACTTGCTTCCGAGATTGAGGAGGAGTTCAAGAAGTTTGGTAAGATCAGGCCAGATGGTGTTGCAATCAGAACCAGAAAGGTTGGTTCATTTAACATCTTGCATAACATGTCTTTTGAGCGTTAAAAGACACTGATTATGAGTTCCTTATATGGATGCAGGATATCAATGTGTGCTATGCATTTGTCGAGTATGAAGATATCAGTGGTGTTAACAATGCTATCAAGGTGTGACTTGGTCTTTTACAATTATTATAATTCTGACGTTTGTCCACCTGCATCTGTTCTGTGGTCATCATTTTTTTATTGAATCAATGTTCTCGTATAAATTTAATGACTTTGCTTTGTGAATTGCAATTTATCGTGCAGGCATCTACTGTTGAGATTGCTGGACAACAGGTGTTCATCGAAGGAAGACGAGCAAACAGAAGCAACGCATATCGAGGTGGAAGTACGTGCTTATACCTTTTATTAAGTAACCATTATTATTAAATTCATATGATATGTTACTTGAATAAGGTTAGAAGAGTCAATTTTGACCCCTTTACATTTTTTTAATGAATGGGTCGATATGGGTTGGTTTTATAGGGGATGAACCCTAGCCAGAGGGAATTGGTCAAAAGTCTCTCAAGTCGGTTTTGGATGCATACAATCATTTTTATGATTTAAATTAGTATCTTAATAGGATTGTTTATGTTAATGATACTTTTGTTCATGTTTAAATTTGTGAAAAATATTGTATATAGGAGGAAGAGGAAGAGGCCACCAAACGGATGGAAAAGGGCGTTTTGGAGGTCGAAACTATAGCAACCGAGGCAATGATCGTGATAACACACGACCAAGAGGCAACGGCTACCATCGTCAAGCCCGGACATATTCCAACTCCTACCAGGCTTCTCAAAATGGTCATGTATCATCAGATTGAAGACCATGAAGGCCTGAAAGTCCGTTAGTCACTAGCATTATAGTTTTGGAAGAAAGCAACCTAAGTTAATGAATGAATTAATGAAGTCTTTATAGTCTGTTTGTGCTGGGCTATACATGCATCTCGATATATTTATTTTGAGGTGCTTCTCTCAGTTACATTTTTGACCTACAGAAATAGTATTGACTCACGACGCAACAGTTTATGAAAATGGTTTGATGCATTGTTTTATGAAAATGGTTGATGCATTTTTCAGTCTTTTGCTACATATGGATTTCTTATATACCCGATACTGATGCTTATTAATCTTAATCAGTATTACATGTTGCTTTACATATATGTCCAAATTATGACCCTATCCGTCTACTATTTCAAAGCTTAATGCAAGCTAAACGTTTGCGAAAGTTCACTGATCCTTGAAGTGGTCAGACTTTTCCTGAATGATCGTCACTGTCTTCATCATCTGCTTCCCAAAGAAACTTGGCGTGGGCGGCAAGAACATGACTGTAAACACAAAAATCAAAATGAGAAGATACGATGTGAACACGATGCCGTATACCAGAGGTGATGATCTGAACAACGCATGTCACCCTCATTGACGTATACGGAGTACCATAAACAAACGTGAGGAAACAGGGGAAATGGTACCTATCAGTTGGAGCAGCTTCGACTGCACGTTCAAAGTAAGCTGAAGCTTTGTCTCGATCATGATGGAGTTCCCACACCAATTGAGCATATTGTGAAACCACTTCACCGTCCCCAGGATCTGCTTCTACTGCACGCGAGTAATACTCTTCAGCTCCTTCAAGGTCTCCTTTGGTCTGTCAATCAAGAACACAAATAAGTTATATAACTTTGCTCAGTTCTATAATGAATCCTTTAACATCAAAATCCAAAAGAAATTCCTCGGGTTATAATCTTTACCTGTTGAAGAAAATGGGCATAGTTTCTAAGAAGCAATGGGTCACGACATTTTTCGTTAACCACCCTCTTGTAATATTCCTCCAAAGATTCCTGAAATACAGTGGATTATTGTTTAGGTGTAAAGTTTTTATTATAAAACACGTACTTTTTGTGTGTGTAGACATTCACAGAAAACAATAAGTATTACCTCAGTCGGTGCAGCTGTCTCATCATTCTCTTCATCATCGTCTATTTCCCACAGGAATCTTGCATATGCTCCAAGAATATCACTGCACACATATACGTAAATCAAACTGTATGCCAATTTCAAGACCATTACTGCAAACAGTTTTTTAAGCTTTGCAGCAGTTTTAAAGTTCGAAACTGGTATGTACTCGTCAATAAATTGGGCGATTATAGTTCATGAGAAGTAAGGAGTGTACGGAACTACTCACCAGTCTTCAGGGGAGGCAAGAACAGCGGCCTCAAAATAACCTAAGGCTCGTTCCTGGTCATGATGAAGCTCCCATACCAATCTAGCATATTGCATCAGAGTTTCGCCATCTTTAGGATCTGCTTGTGTAGCGCGGAAGTAGTATTCCTCAGCTCCATTAAGATCTCCATTTGACTGTCATACCGTATAATTCAAATGCTTTAAATCACTTCATGGTAACTTGTAGACATTGACTCCAAATAGGATCCAGATGCCTTTTTACTAGTTTAAAAGAGGGTGTTTCGTGTTTGGTTATGTTGCAAACTAATTGTAAGTTTTTTCTTTATGGTCAAAATAATCATAATTCGGAGAAGCATGTAACGGGTTTCTGCAAAATAACCAAATTTAGACTAATTGTACTCCGTACTTAAGCTGTCTCTTCATTAGATAACTCTCTGATTCTCTGAAAATGTCTTTTCAAGGACTTACATGTACATAGACCTCTAAGAGGTTTTTGGGACTGCTTATTTTATAATGCTTATCGGCTTTGAAATAAGCAGGTACCAACCTGGTTAACTTTTTAGTGCTTAATCCTCTTAAAATAATGAGCTCTTTCACTAGTGCGTTTGGAATTGCTCAATTGCTTTACAAAATGAAATAAGCACATACTCACGTGAAAGCAATCCCAAACGCCCTTATATAATCATAATCAGTTTTGTTACAACTACCCCTAGATTTCATTATACCTAAACATTAGTATGTTTGGCAGAACCGGTAGTAGCTTATTTTAAAAGCTACTTAAATTAGCATATCGCATAAGAGCTTATCTTTTCTAAAATCATCGTAAGCTTAGTCATCTACACAAAGCTTCTTCAAGTGAAATTTATTTCAAGCTCAAGCTCCTATATGCGCCAAAACATAACATACCTTACGTAACTAGCAAACACAATAATCAAATAATCACTTATGAAATGCACATTTCTTTAGTTCCATCCAAAATCCAAATCATTTTCTCCTATTCCTAACCAAATGTTCTAAGGGGTTTGTTTAAGCTTATATAGCGGGCTTATGGCTTATGTTTCAAAAGGTCATTTTTGTGGCTTATTTTGAAACTTTTTCGGCTTAAATGAGCTTATCATGACATAATAAGCTCATATAAGGCAAAAAGTTTCAAATTAAGCCATAAAAAGTGAGCGTACGAAACATAAGCCGAAAACCACATAAGCTATAAGCCCTGCTATATAAGCTTAAACAAACACCCTCCACTCAATCCAAAACAGATTTTTGCAACATCAAGTTCACAAATTACACATTCAAACACCCTCTAGTCCAACTAAAAACATAATCCAAACTTACAAAAAAAGGTTAAAAGTTAAAAAGTAAAAAAGTGAAAATTTTCACCTGCAAATGATGAGCATAATTCTTCAACAACACAATATTCAAAGCATCATCATCAACCATCTTCTTATACTCATTTTAGTCATTTACATCAACACTCAAATTATCAAATGATCCCATTTTTTTTAATCAAAGCTACTCCACGTTAATGTTTAGTAAAACAAGTAGGAGCTTATTTCAAAAGCTACTTGATTAGCATATCGCATAAGAGCTTATCTTATCTAAAAGCTCTCGTAAGCTTTGTCATTCAAACAAAGCTTCTTCAGTGAAACATTATTGTTTAAGCTCAAGCTCCTATACGCGCCAAACATAACAACATACCCTACGTAACTAGCAAACACAATAATCAAATAATCACTTATGAAATGCACATTTCTTTAGTTCCATCCAAAATCCAAATCATTTTCTCCTATTCCTAACCAAATGTTCTAAAAGGGTGTTTGTTTAAGCTTATATAGCGGGCTTATGGCTTATGTGGTTTTTGGCTTATGTTTCAAAAGGTCATTTTTGTGGCTTATTTTGAAACTTTTTCAACTTAAATGAGCTTATCATGACATAATAAGCTCATATGAGCCAAAAAGTTTCAAATTAAGCCATACAAAGTGAGCTTACGAAACATAAGCCGAAAACCACATAAGCTATAAGCCCCGCTATATAAGCTTAAACAAACACCCTCTTAATACCACTCAATCCAAAACCGATTTTCGCAACATCAAGTTCACAAATTACACATTCAAACACCCTCTAGTCCAACTAAAAACATAATCCAAACTTACCAAAAAAAAAGTTAAAAAGTTAAATAGTTAAAAAGTAAAAAAGTGAAAATTTTCACCTGCAAATGATGAGCATAATCTTTAAACAACACAAAAGGTCATTTTTGTGGCTTATTTTGAAACTTTTTCAGCTTAAATGAGCTTATCATGTCATAATAAGCTCATATAAACCGAAAAGTTTCAAACTAAGCCATAAAAAGTGAGCTTACAAAACATAAGCCGAAAACCACATAAGCTATAAGCCCCACTATATAAGCTTAAACAAACACCCCTCTTAAGACCACTCAATCCAAAACCGATTTTCGCAACATCAAGTTCACAAATTACACATTCAAACACCCTCTAATCCAACTAAAAACATAATCCAAACTTAACACCCCCCAAAAAAAAAAAAAAAAAAAAAAAAAAAAGGTTAAAAGTGAAAATTTTCACCTGCAAATGATGAGCATAATTCTTCAACAAGACAACATTCAAAGGATCATCATCAACCATCTTCTTATACTCAATACTCAAACCATCAAATGATCCCATATTTTTATCAAAACTAAACTCACTATTATTTTCCTCCTTACCCTTTAACAAATCCCCTTGTTCAATATTTATAACCCCATTTTCATTTTCATTTTCACCAGCATATACAGAAAAAGATGGCTCTGTATGCAACATTGAGTAAAAGGGTCTTGTTAATTTTATATTTTTTGAGTCTTTATGGTATAAAGATTGAAACTTTTGGTTTGAAAGATTGGTTTACAAGATACCCACAAATGGTGTTTCAAGAAAATGGTGTTTACTGTTTAGTGGTGGAGAAGTGATGTAGTACTTTGTTTCAAGATTTTGTTTTTTTTAAGATCCTTAAAATGGGCTATAAAATGAGTTTTTCAACTTTCAAGTTTCAACACATGTTTTAAAATCCGTATTTGACCTGAGCAGTTGAAATTAGGGGCGTTCACGGAGGTGTTCGGTTCGGTTAGACGCGAATGGTAATCGGAGATGCGGGTATTTGAAATGAGCGGTTATTCACGATTCGAGTCACAGGTAACCATTTTAAATGATTGATCGAGTTTAACCGTATTAACAATAACATAATTTGAAACTGTAAAATATGGTTTTAGTTAAAATTAAATAACACTTAATAGATTAAACATACAAAACATATTAACAAAATATATTTATACGACGCTTATAGCCTAAGATTACATAATCAATTTTCACAAATACATCTTTAGTACTAGTAAATGTTTATATTAGGAACAAACAAGTTGTTATATAATAAAAGTAGTGCAATAATGTAATCAACACGTATACAATTAGTTGTTATTTAGTTGAAAACCTTTATATATATTATTAACAATTTGGTTCTATTAATTGTAGATATCTAAAAATTAAAACCAAAACCTATCCGGGATATGTGGGTTTTTTCGGTTTCGGTTTTTTCGGGGTTTTCTCACTTTTGGATTGATCGGTTCCGCTCGGTTACTCGGGTTTTTTGAACACTTCTAGTTGAAGTTGAACCGCAAACCAGTTAGATCATTGGAAGCCGGCTTTGGAAAAAAAACCTAATTGAATTGTCGATTAAACCGTGAATTAATTTTTAAAACATTATTTGCACCGATATTTTAATTTTACAACAACAATATCTAGCCTTGTACAAATATTCTACTTTTTAGTGATATTAATAAAATAATAATATATGGTGCTTTCGGTCTCGCAATGGATGAAAAAAAAATGTGAAATTGTATCAGTGTTAGAATATAATAATGGGCGTTTCATATATCTCACATCTGCATATTTACATATTTCCCAAACAGCTTTTAACGAGCCATACATCATGCATAAAAAACTCGTTTGAAAATATGTAAATATAAATCGTATGTGACATATATAAATCCCTATAATAATTGCACTTTTGTTGAACCGTGTAATTCTTGCATTGATAACAATTAATTTGGGACGAAAGTGATATTATATATACCTTATGCCTAGCTAATTTTATTAGCATCATATAATTCTTGTCTAGAAACTAGACTTATAAATTTCATGCATCAGAATCAGCTAATTTTAAGAACAATAATAACCATGTTTCTTAAAGTTAAGAGACACTCTCATAAGTAGGGTGTTAAACATGTTAGCCCAATGTCATTAGTTGTGTATTAAAGTGATTGTTTTGATTTATGGGCAATTAGTAGTTTATCAAAAATAGTCTATGGATGATCACTATATGTATCTGTATCATTTGTATGAAATCAATAACAAAATCAATATTCTTTATTGTGTCTATCTTCATCATATTTACATATGTTAGCCCAATGTCATTAGCTGTGTATTAAAGTGATTGCCTTGATTTATGGGCAATTAGTAGTTTATCAAAAATAGCCTATGGATGATCACTATATGTATCTGTGTCATTTGTATGGAATCAATAACAAAAGCAATATTCTCTATTGTGTCTATCTTCATCATATTTACAAAACAAGCTTGAACATCAAATTTCACGTGTTTATCTTAAGGCTTGACGTATGAACCAGGCAACATTATCGGTTACTGACATCATATTGTTTGTTAAAAAATTCTGAAATGAAATTTTGTTATTTGAATTGTAGCGTTGATTTTTTAAAACTATTTCTAGTAATTTTATCAGAGGGCCGGACCTAGTAGGTTTTCATAAGTTCACGGTAACCCATGGATGTCACGCCAGCACAGTGTAAGTTGTTAAAAGTTCTTATTTCATTAAACGAATACTGGTCGAAATTTTGTGTCATAAAAATTCATGTTTTTTCAGTTAGTCTAATAATATGTCAAAAGAAATACATTTCTTTCTATAGTCTTAATGAAATCATAACTTTTATATCACTTTTTTACATTTATACTTGATAAAAAAAGAATTATGCACCTAATAACTTAAAGTTATTCTCCATCCCTTGCTTAAAGGTAATTTTACATGTAAAAACGGCTCATTATCAAAATTGTCACAATTCCAATATCATTAGTAAATCAAAAGAGATTAAGATATTTATATAATATTTTTTTGTCTTTATTACTAAATTTTTTTATAAAGTTAGGGTCTCAAAAACCACAATAAATCGACTCACGTACGCCATGCAAAATAAGGTTGACTTTGACCTTTTGACTAATACATTCATCCTACCGGCCATAATAAACAAAGACAAGTTCCACTTTGCCTTTTGCTTTGTCTTGTATAATAAGGATAAGATTTGATTTGATATATGAGAGTTATGATAAATAAGCCTACTAACTAGATTTATAAATAGACCTAACTCATTTACATGTTTAATTTTTAAAATACATAATTTATCTCTCCTCATATTCACCAATTATTTTTAAAATGCACCAATCACATTTGTAGGTCTCTTTTTAGGTCCACTACTTAGGCCTATAAATCATTTTTCGATATATTATGATTGACTATTAATCAAACAAAGTAATCTTTTATATTATAAAAAAATTATATTATTTCCGAGTGATTTTGTCAATTTATTTTTATTAAAAAAACAATTGGGTCAATAGGAGAGTTCGATTTCGCCACGTAAGCAAAATCGTATAATATGATTGGTTAATAAAATTCAAAATTAAATTGATTTTTCTCAAACTTTAATAAATTTGGTGGAGAAATTTAATTGATAAAAAAATGTGTCAAATTTGTGAAAACAAAAAATTAAAAAAAGATGAGGTAATTAATAAAACTTTAGTGGTTGAATTTTTAAAATTTATGTAGAATTAAATGTAATATTATAAGTTTTCATGTTTTTTAATAACTTTGAATTATTAACAAATACCCCGTATACTTTAGGGACAATTGTTTCTAAATGTATCGAAGTTACCACTTTTTGCTAAGTTGTGTATGAATCTATTAATCATCCTAAACAATGCAAACAATTTACTAATCCTACTATTATATACATAATTTAACATTTGTTTAGAGACATTTACATAAATCGTCCTTGTGGCTAGGAACAAATTGCAATGACAGTCCTTAAATTTATTTACATAATTCATCCTTGTGGTTAGGCCGGTCAACGCCACGTGTCATCACAAGAGTGGTGTCACGTGTCATCGGGTCGTGTCGGATCAGTGAACGGGTCGGGTTGCCACGTGAACCAGTGAGGTGGTGCCACGTGGCATTCGTAAAATATAACATATATCTAGGTGCCCCTAGGATTCGAACCAGGGATATTTGTGTTGGAAGCAAAGCTTTGCCCAGCTGGGCTAAGCATAATTCAATAATACAAAAATATTCAATTTAGTTTTTGGCTTATCAATTTAAGAGGTTATATGGATTGTAAAAAAATTAATAAATATACCGTCGGACTCGTTTTTTCGTGCTCTTTCCAATGGTATGCTCTGGGAATTTTTTTCGACTTCGTTTGAACCTCGAAAAATGCGAAATTTTAGGAAGGGTTATGTAATTGATTTAGGGGAATATTATTGAAGCTATGCTTAACCCAATTGGGCAAAGCTTTGCTTCCAACACAAATATCCCAGGTTCCAGGTTCGAAGCCTAGGGGCAGCCAAATATATGGTATATTTTACCAATGCCATGTGGCACCACCTCATTGGTCCACGCGGCAACACGACCTGACCCGTTCACTGATCCAACCCGACCCGATGACACATGGCACCACTCATGTGGTGACACGTGGCATTGACCGACCATTGACCGACCTAACCACAAGGACGAATTATGTAAATAAATTTAAGGACTGTCATTGCAATTTGTTCCTAGCCATAAGGACGATTTATGTAAATATCTCTATACAAATGTTAAATTATGTATATAATAGTAGGATTAGTAAATTTTTTGCATTATTTAGGAGGATTAATAGATGCATACACAACTTAGCAAAAAGTGATAACTTCGATACATTTAAAACAATTATCCCTATACTTTATACCATTTATACTTTATATCTTAAAAAATACAATGTATATGTTGTTTTAAAATAACAACATATAAATTTGCATAAGACTATAAACATCATTGTTTTTACTATATACATTCAATAAGGACTAATTTATTTCATTTTAAAAAATTTATTCTATGTGGACACGAGTTTATATTTTAAATACGGCTAAATTACTGAAAACGGAAATATAACTATCAAATTATAAGCACGGATTACTTTAATATAAAAATAAATATACATGATTGTACTTATAATAATGACTTATGTAATTCTTATTTATTTATATAAGGATATCTAGGAAAACATTTTTAAAAAACTTTAAAGAGTATACTTTAACTTTATCAACGCTCATTATGTGTTATTAAACTTGCATCAAGTGTACAATATAACATCAATAGTGAAATTTAAATAACAACATCAACAACTTTGTCAGCTAAATAAAATTAAATCTTGAGTTACCTAACAGAAATTTTTACAAATATTTTACTAAATTCTAACGGATATTAATGCATAATGAAAAACTCGTACATGAGTATTAGTTGTACTTATATCACAAGTTTCATGGGCAAATTCTTATATGTGTATATACTGAAGATTTATGTATAAACTTCGTGCGTGCACGAAACTTATAACTATATAATTATATGCAATTACCTTTAAAGACACAATATCCAGTATTAATATAGAATAATTTTTTTTGTCAAAAACCCCGTGCGTGCACAAATATTATAACTAGTATACTAAGATAAATGCAACATACTGATATGACTGATAAACATGTATATGAGGTGCGCGAGATGTCTCATGTTGCACAGGGCCTCAAAATTTTAAAGGCATCAAAATGTATACCTTTAAATTTTAGGGTGTGCAATATCTGACTTTACGTGTTGGAAATGTATATATTTACAAACATGTGAATGTCCGTATGATTCGAACTCGTGACCACGGATTGCACACATTAGCTTAATGAGAATTAAAGTTAATAATTAATGTTTATGTTTACGATTAATTATTACACATTAAGTCCGTTAACGATCGTTATGTATTTAACGGAAAATGACTAACGACCGCTAAAATGGAAAAGAGAAGGACTAGAAATGGAAACTTGGGAAAGTTATGGAATGGGCTTTGGGCTCTCTATGGTGGCCGCCATAGGCTTCTCCAAGGCCTCAAATTCCCTAACTTGTCCTCTAAGTTTTACTTCTAAGATATAAGGAGGGTAGGTCTAGGTTTCATTCACACTCATGCATTGAATTAACCTAGATCTCTCTCTCTTTCTTTGTATAGCTTGGCCGAAACCCCATTTGTTAGGGAGTTCGGTTTTGTTTTTGCATATACGAGGGCTTGTGTTAGATCTAGCAATCGCTGATTCGTTGGTTAATTCGCAGTACAAAGAACGTGGTTGTAAGACATTATTCTTACACCATTTAGTACTTCTTTGGTTTGCTTTGCTCGAGGGTGGTTTGCTTTGCTCGAGGGATTTGATATTCAAGAAGAGGTACGCTACGCATACTTTCGCTAATTAATTTATTTGTTATGATCTTAAGTCTTCCACGCAGTACTCTTGATGTCTTTATGTTTTATTTTATTTTATATATCATAAACTCAACAAAGGGCATCACGAGCCTTGTATAACAAGTAATTAATTATCAAACACATAATTAAAATAAACATGAATGTGTTATTATTTGTATGCTTAGATCTAGGGTTTGCAAAACCTAAACCCTAATTTCGGGGGGGGTTTTTGGTGCCCTAATTAGGGTTTTGTAAACTTTGTTTTAATTGGATTAGAAACCCCAAGATGCATGCAACTTTATGTGTATATGCGTAACTCGCTTAATTGCATTAATTGTTATGTAATTTATATCCATGATTATTACCGCATGTTTTATCATGGATCCGCTTATTGTATGTCTTTCATGTTTTAAGTGATATACATTAAATAATGATAGATCTTAAATCGGGAAGACCTCAATATTTATTATTTAATCGCTTATGTGCTATGTGGTATATATTTAGTTTTGACTTACGCAATCGATGAATCGATGCATGTGGTTCACCTTGTACATAGATGAAAACGGTGGAAGTCTTAATTAAATATATGCATATTGACGATATAAAATTGGTTATTAATAAGATTTATCAAAACCGCTTGCATGTGGCTATTTGATATGCATGACTTGTATTTGTTATGTATTCATTGTTTATTTGTTTATTTTTTCAAATACTTGCTTGTTTGTGTTTTGTAACAAGGGTATTTTTACAAGAAAATAAACCGATCTAAACAATGGTGAAACATGTATTTTTAAGAATAGTAATCATAATCGCTTAATTGATTGATGACTTTGGTACAAATGACCGAAAGGCTCACCCATGAGAATGAACTAATAAAAGGGGTTTAAAGAAGTGCGCACAAATACACCGAATGGATGTCTAAGGTTGTGCTTTAGCACGCACCGGTCCTCTCGCCTCGTAAGTTCGAGTGGAGCTACTTAGTAAGTCATTAAATGTGCAAGCTCATCTTAAGGCGAATTCGTGTTGATTCCATGCGCCACTTAGGTGGTAATTATCCAAAACACTAAGTGTTTACACTTATGCAAAAGTACGGTATAATGGATGATAATTAACACTAATTCCTTGATTGGTGAACCCAATACCTCAATTAAAGTTTGATGATGAAAAGCTTAAACATTAAAACAAGATATAAATGTTTTAATAAAACTATGCTACAAAGATGAATGCATGACATCTTTGTACATATTTGATTTAACATCAAAACTATTACCCTTTAAATTTAAGTTATATGCCATCCAACGAAACGGAAACACCTAAGATTACTTTCTATTTGCGCGAGAACGTGATTTAGATCTTAATCAAAGGGTAAAATGTCCACGTGTCGCGAGAACGGCATGGACGATTTTGCGCTTTTTAAGTTGGACAACTTAATTGAGTTAAGCGGTGAAAACCGAAAACTCAAGGCATAAGATGGGATAAAACATGTTTACATGGCGATTGATATTGGCTATATGTAAATCCCATAAATCTAGGAATTGCAATTGAAATTGGCAATCGAGCAAATGCTCTACCATTTTGTATAAGGTTCATCACTAATGATCAACTCGATGTGATGAGATTATGACATTTGGATCCTAGTTTTCAATAAATATTAATTGGTTATATGAATATGAACCTGGGTATTTAATTGTTTATTGAAAAGGAAAATTATCAAAATACTAATGATGGTTTTTGAACTTTTTCTCGAGATGGCTCAACTGACAACACTATGAGCTTATCGAGTGCCGCTTTCAAAGATATGATTGGAAGCGGACAAACCGACCGCCCTAATTTCAATGATTGGCATCGCTCACTTAGGATCATCCTTCGTGTTGCCAAAAGGGTTGAAATTTTGACTACACCTTCGCTCGAAGCTCCTCCCAACACGGCAACCGCTTCTTGAATTAGAGGCATATCGTGTTGAATATGAGAAGCATAATGATGTGGCGTGTCTAATGCTTTGGGATGTCCGCTCAATTGCAAAACAATTTGAGCACTATCCGCCTATGAGCATGTTAGATGAACTCAAACGATGTTTGAGAAGCCACCAAGAATGAACCGTATGAACTAATTGAAAAGGTTCACAACCGCAGTGTGAGGTCGGCAACTGCTCTCCGACCACGCCCTGAGATGAAACATCACTGACCAATCGAGAAGCTCTACCGTGGTTACCGAACGATGTATGTGTTTGACTCATCAATCATTCCCTTAATCGTGAACGATTTGGTGATTTTGTCCGCAATTTTAACATGCATCGCACGGGAAGACAAAGGAATGAGTTACATGCAATGCTTGTAGACTACGAGAAGAGATTGCCAAAGAAGGCTCCTACACCGCCGTGTGCTCGCTATACAGTGGTGGTAGGGTGAATAAGCCTAAGCCGCAAGCGATAAGAAAGGGAAAGGAAAAGGAAAGGGAAACAAGTTGTCATCCCACCACCTCCCAAGAAGAACCCCGAAAGAAAAAGGAAAATCCTAAGAAGGATTTGTTTGCCACCATCGCAACTCACTGTGTCACCGGAAGCGAACTGCCCAGCTTTATCTCGAATGAGTGCCTTCGTAATAAAAATAAGATGGTGCCTAGCTCATCGTGTATTTTTATGTTTGAATTATTTTCTTTTCCTCATAAGTTAAATTCTCGGATATATGATACGTGATGTGGTACTCACATCCGTAATACATCGCAGGACTTGTAGGGCCAAGAAGTCGACCGTGAGAGAGATACTTGTACGCTGGAAATGGAAAGCGCAATTGTCGGGCCATAGGGACTTTTGATTTAGTGTTGCCTTCGGCTTAATTTTAGAACTAAATAATTGTCATTATGCACCTCCATTGTTAGGGTGTCATTTCGCTTTTGTTAAAAGATATTGGTTTTGTGCACACTTTACAAGTTATGGAATTTCGCTTTTAAATAATGTTTTTACTTTAATGCAATTCCTATTCTTGGTGTGTTTGAAATTGATATGGATGGTTGTATATCCAATGAAAATAATTGTTGTATAGATTAGCAATAAGAAGAGCAAGTCGAATCGTGACTCTTCTTATCTTTGGCATTGTCGCCTTGCCCATATTGGCAAGAAACGCATGGAAAAGCCGCAACACGATGGGCTTTTACAAACGGTCAATGATGAATCATTTGACAAATGCGAGTCTTGCATTGTTGGAAGATGACAAGGAAACCTTTTTCACCACAAGTGGAAAGGGCTTCGATCTACTTGATTGATACACACCGATGTGTGTGGTCCACTTAGACATGTGTCAAAACGCAGTGTCGTTTACTTTAACCTTTACGGATGATTTCAATGTTATGGTTATGTTTATTTACTTAAACATAAACATGAAGTCTTTGAAACATTTAAGGTTTTCAAAAGTGAAGTAGAATTACAACTTGAAAGAAGATTAAAGCTCTTCGATCCGATAGAGGTGGTGAGTATATAAGTCAAGAGTTCAAAGATTACTTAGTGAGTGTGGAATTATCCAAAGAACCACATCTCCTTATACTCCACAAAGAAATGGTGTATCTGAAAGGAGAAATCGTACTTTACTTGACATGGTACGATCAATGTTTGAACTTACGACTCTACCTTTACTTTTGGGATTATGCCTTGAAACCGCTATTCGCATTTTGAATATGGTTCCAACTAAGAAGGTTGTTAAACTCCATATGAAATATGGACCGAAAAGCTCCCAACTTTTCTTACTTAAAGGTCCGGGATGTGAAGCGCTTGTTAAACGTGACACACCGATAAGCTCCAAGCCGATCCGTTATGTATCTTTGTAGGATACCCTAAGGAAACTATGGTTACTACTTTACTACCCACCGAGAACAAAGTCATCGCGCTAGGTATGGAGATTTCCTTGAAAGGAATCTCATATCTCAAGAACTCAGCTGGGAGAGTATATGATCCGAATATGATCAAGAAGATACAACACCTTCTCGAAACCACTAGCCAACTTCAAGAAGAACCCGAAAGCTTAGGTGCTCCTCCCGGTTGTTCCCATTCGTAGGTCCGAAGGACTATACGCGCACCGACCGCCTATGTCTTAACGTAGAGGTGGAGGAAAATATGGTCAGGGATCTTAATGAACCCGCTAACTATAAGGTCGCCATGGTCGATCCCGAAAAGGATAAATGGCGATTGCTATGAATGGGGAAATGCAATCCATGAAAGATAATGATGTCTCGATTGAAGTTGACCTTCCTCCCAAGGCTAAGGTCGCTGGGAGTAAGTGGATCTTCAAAAGAAAACCGATATGGATGGCAATGTACACACCTACAAGGCTCGTCTCGTGGCTAAAGGTTTTACTCAAACCTATGGCGCTGACTACGAGGAGACATTCTCCCCGTAGCGGACATAAGAGTTATTAGGATTCTCATAGCTATAGCCGCACACTATGACTATGAGATTTGGCAAATGGATGTCAAAACCGCTCGAATGGCCGCCTCAGATGAAGACATCTATATGGCGCAATGGAAGGGTTTGTGAATCCATTATTTCCTAACCGTATGCAAGCTTAAGAGGTCCATTTATGGACTCAAGCAAGCATCAAGGCAATGGAATAAAAGATTCATGGGAAATCAAAAGTTTTGGATTTACTCAATCTTGATGAGCCATGTGATATCACAAAGCTAGCGGAGTCGTGTTACTTTCCTTATTCTCGTATGTCGATGACATATTAATCATGGGAAATCATATACCAAGTCTAAATGAGGTGAAAGCCTATCTTGGTAAATGTTTTCGATGAAAGACTTAGGGAAGCAAGATATATACTCGGAATCAAGATCTACCGGATAGATCAAGGCGGCTAATTGGTTTAAGCCAAAGTGCTTACATTGACAAAATATTGAAGAGATTCAATATGCAAAATTCCAAGAAGGATTTTGCCAATGCAGTAATCATGGTTCGAGCAAACAAGGTCGGCTTCAACACCGCAGAGGTGGCGCGATGAAGAAAGTTCCTTATGCTTCTACCGAGGATCTATCATGTACGCTGACGATGCACAAGGCCCGATGTGGCGCTTGCTCAAAACTTGACCACCGGTATCAATGTAATCCGTGAAATTCATCGATCATTATACATATTCTCGGCACCTTAGGGCTACAAGAGATATGTTCATAGTGTATGGAGGAAATCCGTATGTAATCGCTCGTTATGTGTTATCGCGATGCATCCCGGAAGTGTGACAAAGATGATACGAAGTCTCAAACGGGTTACATTTTTGTCATCAATGGAGGTGCCGGATTGAAGAGTAAGAAATGCATAACACTTGCGGCGTCTCGCTATGTAGTGAGTACATAGCGCGCCTCGAGGTCGCCATGGAAGTCGCTTGATAAGGAAGTTTGTTTCGGGCTTGGTGTTATGCCGCCGATCAACATCCTATTAAAGTGTATTGTGACACCAACAGAATTACTTTTGCCCATGAACCCGAGTCATGAAGGGCACCAGACACTATCCTAGACAATATCACTATGTTCGAGAGCAAGTCGAGATAGGTGAAATTGAGTTGCTCAAAGTTCACACGATGATAACCCAGCGATCCGTTAACTAAGGCCTCGCTCGTGAAAACTTAATCATTTGTCCGATAAGTTTGGACTTCGCTTAGCTAGTAGTTTCATGCCCATCTCGTGACTAAGTATTTTAGATAAAAGGATATTGTAAACATTATTATTGAAATGAAATAAAGTATTTTTGTTATGTTTATTATTCATTTATTATGATGTTGTCCTATATTTACATGTTTAAATCCTTGAATAACTTAAGTTATTCTAAATAGTCCGTTGTCAATCAATAACATGGGAATGATATTGAATTAAGACAACTGAGTATTAGTTAGAATATACTTGAAAGTATATTGATGCGTAGCATGACTAATTTCGTATGATATTCAATGAATCAATATAGACTTATCCCACCCACATGATGATACTTTATGGATCTTTGTCATTAAGTATATCATGGATATTTATCCTCCGACTTGAGATACAAGAGATATGTCATGGATGTAGTGCATTTTGTGAAGCAATCTAACGCTACACGAATCGGTAGTTATAAGGGTTGTTTTCGTGTGTTGCAAATTTATGAATCCCGCTTGTAGTCAAATGGGATTTGTTTCTTCAAATTCATTTTGAAGTTTAATACTACCGGCCCCTCGTAGGATTGTTAAGATGTTTGTATGGCCATACCCAAGGTCTTCTGCTTAGAAGAATTGGTAATCTTAATAAATCATAAAGCGAGAAATGTAATAGTTAATTAAGAAATGAGTAAGATCCATATTCTTATTAACATGGTATTAGAAACAAAGGATGAATATGATGATGAATCATCAAACTTGGTTTTTCTCCAGAAACCATACACGAGTTGTACCGGGGCATTGGCGTGTTGCTAGACGCTAACCAATGTCATTTCACGCTTTGTAAACATATCCAAGCCGGAGTCGTTGGAAATGTATATATTTACAAACATGTGAATGTCCGGATTCGAACTCGTGACCACGGATTGCACACATTAGCGAATGAGAATTAAAGTTAATAATTAATGTTTATGTTTACGATTAATTATTACACATTAAGTCCGTTAACGATCGTTATGTATTTAACGGAAAATGACTAACGACCGCTAAAATGGAAAAGAGAAGGACTAGAAATGGAAACTTGGGAAAGTTATGGAATGGGCTTTGGGCTCTCTATAGGTGGCCGCCATAGGCTCTCCAAAGGCCTCAAATTCCCTAACTTGTCCTCTAAGTTTTACTTCTAGTATATAAGGAGGGTAGGTCTAGGTTTCATTCACACCTCAGCATTGAATTAACCTAGATCTCCTCTCTCTTTTCTTTGTATAGCTTGGCCGAAACCCCATTTGTTGTGGAGTTCGGTTTTGTTTTTGCATATACGAGGGCTTGTGTTAGATCTAGCAATCGCTGATTCGTTGGTTAATTCGCAGTACAAGAACGTGGTTGTAAGACATTATTCTTACACCATTTAGTACTTCTTTGGTTTGCTTTGCTCGAGGGTGGTTTGCTTTGCTCGAGGGATTTGATATTCGCAAGAGGTACGCTACGCATACTTTCGCTAATTAATTTATTTGTTATGATCTTAAGTCTTCCACAAGTGTACTCTTGATGTCTTTATGTTTTATTTTATTTTATATATCATAAACTCAACAAGCTCTTGGTCCTGAGTCCGCCTTTGCGCGTGATCATCAATGTTTTGCAGGAGTTATAGGCATTGTAGTATATGTCGAATAGATTCCAATGTTTTTTTGTTGTATGGTGAACATGATGAACCTATGTCCTATGGGCCATTAGTGTGGGCTAAGCCTTTAAGCCCAATATGTGGGCCTGTTACAAGTAGTGGTCCTTTTAACAAATGGAACATGTATAATTTTGTTTTCATGTAATGCTTTTTAACGTGTATTTTCCTCTTGTACGATATGAAAAAGTGTTTTGAATGCATATCTATAACATTATATCGTGTCTTTAGTTGCTTACTTTAAACAACAAATCAAGTTCCACAAGGTCGTAAACTTACTCGTCTGCATAAGGAAGTACCAAAATTTGCCACCTTGAATTCCTGTACGAGTAATGAAGAACTAAACGAGAACTTTTGCTGGTCGTTGAGCAACGGATATAAAGGGACCATCCAATCGATAACCATTGAATATTCCAGTGACACAACATCTATCCACCAAAACAAAGTTGAAACCAACTTTGACCATAACAACTAAAATTGATATCTAGCTAGAAACACATTTTAAGGTACACACACAACTTGCTTTATATTGCCTAACATTGTGTATGAACGAAAAATAGTGGACTTGAGACAATGAACATGATAATTAAAGTGGATGATCACTACATGTATTGCTATTCATAACGTAACTCAACTTAAAAGCCAACATAGGTCATGTTAGCATACTTATCCTATGAATAATAAAAATCAGAGGTGAGATCATAGATAAAAAAAATTCTAAATATCAAATGGCAAAAATTTTTTTAGTGTTCTTCTAAACGATAAATCGTCAAACGGCAAAAAATATACTATCTCCACGAGAATTTTTTTTAATCTTTCAGTAGACGTGCACTTCGATATACTTTGACGAACTTTTTTTTCAAAATTTTTTAGTGTTGAAATTTCCACTCAAAAAAATCACTTTTGATTTGTTGTTTGTAAAATCACGTGTGATTTAACATATCACGTGTGATTTAACATATCACATGTGATTTCATAAATCACATGTGACAAATAACAAAGTGATTTTTCATGGCCGAAATTTAAACACTCACAAAGAAAATTCGAAGAAAAAAAAATTCGTCGAAAATATATAGAAGTGTCCTTTTATAGAAAGATGATTTAATTCTCATCGCGATGATATGATTTGTTTCATGTAATGATTAACGGTTCGTGAGATATTTGATTTTTAAAAATAATGATGAAAATTGATTTTTTTTTTTAATTTGATGAAAATTGAATAATTTCTTTTATTATTATTATTATTATTATTATTATTATTATTATTATTATTATTATTATTTTTGAATTTGATGAAAGAAAATAATATGTACATATTATAAAAATAAAATAAAAAATAAAAAAAAAAAAAAATGCAAAAAAGTAAAAGGATTGGAATTTAAGAACTAAGGAGGGTATTATTATTATTATTTTTGAATTTGTGAAAGAAAATAATATGTTCATATTATAAAAATAAAATAAAAAAAAAAATAAATAAAATAAAATAAAATGCAAAAAGTAAAAGGATGAGAATATAAGAACCAGGAGGGTGTGAATATCTTGTCCCTTCGAGAATATGTGATTTATGTTTAACTTTTCTCAAACCTCAACTAATACCGCAATACAAAACAACACACTCACCCTCCACTATATGTATATACTTGAGAGCAAATCATTGTGACCATTTACGTAGTTTACTCCAACTTAAAATATCTAACATTCTTTTTTTCATTCTATGCCCAAATTCCCGATATTTCATGGTGGAAATAGGTAGAACATTTCATACACATGAACTGATAATCATGCACAAATTCTTGGCGTAAAAGGTTTAAATCAACGGAGAAATTATGATCTTGTGCACTTTTTTTGGGTGCCGACTGGCATTTCCTTAAAGACCTAGCTTCAGGCAATGAGCACATGTTTTAATAATCATTTAGTTAGAAGTTGAGATTAAACCCATAACTTATTTCTCCAAAAATTCTCATACCAGTTAACTGAACGTTTACTGTGAAAGATAAACATCATGATTTAAAGCAATGTTCATATATGTCAACAAGACTTGATGATATAATATCATTTCATTTAGTTCATTTGTCACTCAATTCACCAAACTAAAATACAACCTTAAGTTGAATCTCGATGGAGATTTAGTTGGATTTTACATTTTCATACACATAACTAAACCAATAACCATCTTAAAAGTGCCGTAATAGTAAAGAGGACATAAGGCTAGCGGTGATAAGGAGTCATCCCAATTAATTTTATCAACGTCACGTCATCGTCACGTTACTTTTTCTCTCCACAACCAATTTTAACATTAACTTAGTGAAATAAGACAACCAATATCCCCACCAAAATATACCTCATTTAAACAAAAATATGCCTCACAAAAATCAAAATATCACACACACACGCAAAAACACACCTCCACAACTCGATCGTCTACATGACCGAGTTTTCTCATTTTTGTCCTAAGACGCGTCGAAGATGGGGTGAAGGTAATAAAAGCACGTCAATACTTATGTGTTGTTCTTCTTTTCCTCGCTTTTCTCACAAACTTTTGCAGCACATTCTCTTTTTATTTTTCATCATTTAAAAATATCTCAATACACACACATACTCACACAAAATCTTTTTTCTTTTCCAGAAATTTCATCATTTAAAATTTTAAAAATACCTCAATACACATGCATAGTCACAAAATCGTTTTCTCTTTTTTAAAATGCTCGGGACTCTAATGTTGCGCATAAAATGTTTTTGTGTTTACCTTTTTTTTGCTATGGAAGGGGAGGCATTTTCAATCTTAGAGACTATTTCTCGATGGTTTCTTCGCTACACACCCTGAATACTTATATAAGACTTATGGCATGGTTGGATTAGACATTTTGGTACGCCAAGAAAAAGCACAAAACAAGTAACTGAAGACAATTGTATAGTGTTTGATAACACAATTGTATAGTCATAATTAGTAAGTGAAAACATTAGTTATTCGTAAATAGTACTTGTAGTATCATTTTAATTAGCATTTAAAAAAAATAAAAAAATAATAGTTGTTCGTTTTTAAACAGACATTTTATACAAAACTATAACTATAACCGCTAGTTACTAACCAATGATCTTTTAGGTTCATTGGTAAGGCCGGGCCACTGTAATCTTGGGTCAAACCTCTTCCACAGACTAAAGATCATTTAGATGCTTATCCTCACCGTAAATCTCGGATTAACCCACAAAGGTGAGGCGCATATTTAAAAAAATGGCTCAAAGTTTCACCTCACGATAAGACAACAACGGTGAGACGTGTCTTCACTTCTGGCATCTATCCGTCTCTGAATACAACATGTTTAAAAACTAGTCACAAGCATGACTCCAAATATATTGGTGGGGCCCACAGGAGGGGTGGGTTATCGATTGAGACAGCTGTTAAGAAATGAGTAGGAGTCTACTTTCCCGAGCAAAGTTTTATGGCGAATGTCTTGTGAATGCTCGACAACAACAACTACTAATTAATTTTCTAAAGTGCTTTTTCATTTTCATTTTATTTTATACAAAATCAATAAGTTACTCTCTTGAGAGCACATAATGAAATGAACAGTACTATCTATATCAATGTTATTTATAATAAAGAATGAATATTTCTTCCATGCCTTAAAATTAAGACTTACAAAATACAAAAGTTTATCAGACAATACATAACGCACGATTAACGATCTTTCTCATCAATCTTAATTTTAAGACTACAAGTCTTAAAGCTTAATGTACAAAAATACGTAACACTATTAATGCGATCAAGATATTTAATGTAGTCGATTAATTAACAGGTCAATAAATACAATTAATGAAGTTATTAAAATACCCCTTACACAAGAAATACAAATTATCAAGCATGTTATACAACCAACTTAAACACAATCGTGCATTAAATATCACTAATACAAATAATAAAGCACATTATACAAATATTCAGTTCAAACGCAAGAACGAGCCAAGTGGTGCGAGTCCGAACAGTACAATCCAAACGGGTCGAGCTCGAACGAGAACCAAAACGGCCGAGCCTCGAACAGGCATGGACTAAACAAAATTCTTGATCCCCAGTAAATTTGTTGTCGAAAGCGAATATAATAAACTAAAATACATAATTCACGAAATTTTTATTTGAGTCAGCACCAGAATGCTCTTGCAGACCTCGCTAGTTACCTAAAATATATCAATACCTTGTAATGTTTGATAGATTTATACCACGACGTATATTTGCCTGCGTGTTACTGTGGATGCAAAAGAAAATTACTTTATCCGTTTTAAAATTATATTCATATTTCTTTCTTTCTTTTTTATGTTCTAAAATAATTATTCAATTTTCATTTTAAGTAATAAAAAGAAAATTTAATAAAAGATAATTCATTTAAGTGGTTGAAAATTATAGTGGATCACTTTTATTAAAATTTGTTGACAATATTTTTGAGACGTTTGAAGTATTTTGTAGCAACATAATACAATTTTCACGATATTATATTTTCCAATAATGTCAACAATATTAAGAAAAATGATGTAAAAGAGTAAAAATATAAAGTTATATTTAATAATTAAATTATTATATAAGTAAAACATTTAGTCTCCGTCTCAAATTAATAGTTCATTTTTCTTTTTGTGATGTCCTAATTTAATTATGCACTACTAAAAATAGATAGAAAAATTTAATCAATTTTACTATATTACTTTTTATTGGAAATATTATACACATTTTAAAGAAGATATGGCTATTAGGGGGAGGGAGTGGAACCCTAATACCTAACACTACCCAAATTGCCACATCACCTCTATCTAATAAAAATCCTCCAACTCAAAACTACCCAATTCTACCCTAACACTACCCAAAATGGAGGGAGTATTACCCAATCCTACCAAATTTCTTTTTTTTTTCATATATTTTTAATACATAAAATCACGTACAATATTAAAATAAAAACATACCATTTCATTAAAAATAAAAACATTACATAATACTTAAAAAAAACTACAACTTAAAAATTGAAACTACAACTTAAAAAAAAAAAAAAAAATTACATAAGTTGAAATAAAAAACAAATGAAACTACAACTTAAAAATTGCAAGCCCATCCGTGTTTGTAGTAAGTTCACGTTTTTAGGCAAGAACGAATTCCAACATAGCGGATCGCCAACGCATCCTTCTCGCGTTTTCTTCCAATTATTGTGTCTTCTTTTGTGTGTAGGAGTTGATTTCATCGGCAATACTTGAGACCGACGAGGAGGATGCGCCTTGCTTCTTTTTCATCTTTCTTGATTCAAATGGAGGGATGGGGTCTTTATTCATGTCGGGAATGGTGTTGCTTGCCGATTCATACTCCCCCGACTTCCTTTTTGAAGAATTGCTAGTCGCACCTCCAACATCTTGAAAACATTCTTGCTCCACCCATTTGTCATGACCTCTGACAACCTCCCACGCCAATCTATGAGCAAATTGTTTTTTTTGTTTTTGTATAGTAATCCGCTGAGCTATTCTCACCACGCCCAAGTCGTTGCACCCACTAGCCTTAAGACGTTTTCTACATAATATACAAAATAATAAAAAGTATAGCTTATACAAAATAATGTAATTGTAAATAATAAAGTATAGATTATGTAAAATAAAAGTATAGCTTGTACTGGCTGGACGTAGTAGCCGTTGAAAATACCATGGCGTTGTTCATTGTTTTCCACTTTGTATTCAACGAATGAAAAGTTCGCAAGTCGAACCCAAAGTTGCCTTGTAATGCTCGAGAACTCGTTTCCAAAAACCTTCGGCCTTTTGTTCATTACCGATAACATTACATTCGGAGATTTGAGTCCATGCTTTTGCCAAAGCCTCCTCTTGTACCGGCGACCAAACTTCACGGGGCCTCCTCCCGCCGAATGCTTTTTTCTTCCCTCCCGCATCAACTTCTTGAACGTCCTCATCTTCGTCTTCTTCAGTTGGTGGTTGTTGTGTTTCGGCTACGAACTCGTCGTCTTCGTCATTGTTTTCGAACGGGGAGAACTCGCTTGTAGGAGGTAATATTGATGTGGAGATGCGGGTTGTGGAACGTAAAATTGATTCGGAGATGGTTGAGAATAAAATTGGTTTGGAAAAGGAGTTTGTGGTGGTTGCGGATGAACGGGTTGAGACCGACCTTGACGCGAGGTGGAAATGAGTTTTGGGTTACTTTGGTTTTAAAGGCATTTTTTTTTAATGCAACTAGTCGTTGCATTCATACTCCCCCAACGGTCACTTTTTCAAAATTTTGCTCCTCACCACATTCGGCTTCCCAACCCGTTCCTCTAACTGATTTGGCCTAATCGATTGGGAAGCGGTAACACCGATCTACCCGATCGGCACCGACCCCTTACCCGACTCCACTCCCTTCCCTCTTAGTTAATTAGTTAGGGGTAAAAATGTTATTACGCAAAAAGTAAGATAGATAAACTAATAATAATTATGTTTTTCTTAAACTGTATGAATTTGTCGGGAGACAATTATTTTCCGGACGAGTGGGGTATTAAAGTTTAGTAAAGTTGAAGAGGGTTAAAATACAAAGTTTAACGCTTACAAGGACTAATATGTTATAGTCTTAAACGTCAATGGCTATTTTTATAAACTTGATAAATTTAAGGACTCCTTTTATTATTTACCAAACTAAACTACTGTTCATCTACACTAAGTTTAGTTAGTTCGGAGGTGTTTATTTTTCTCTTATTGAAGAAAAGGGTGGGTTCAAAACTCTTACTCTCTCTTAATTGAGAGGCTCATTAAAACTAAACTTTCCTCTATAAGAGGCTAATTAAAAGTTTTATATATAATCACTTAATTTAGTAAACACTTATATTCAGAATATGTGTTATGATATTGGTTGGTAATGTTGAGTTTATGCATAAAATTGATTTAATAGCCGTTTAAGAATTGACATGTTTTTAGTTTTATGTGAACTAAAAAGTGTTTCACATTTTGTTATATTTTCGTATTTTGTTGTAATTTACACGTATAATACTTTTTTCGTCTAAGCGGATTTGAAGAATTGTAATGGACATGTCACGTCAATATTTTTATGTATGTTCAATTTTAGTAGTAGTGTTTTAAACGTTACATTAAAGCCCCAACTACTTCACTTTCGCTTCACTTTACATTGCAACCTTAATTGAAAAATCTAGTTTCAAACCCTAACATTTGTCATAATATGTGATGAAATTGACGGTTAAAAACCGTAATCGATACATGACTATGTTACTAGCTCGAAATGTACCCTTATTCACAATATCGACATACTTGTACACTATGTTATTTCAATGTTTTAGACGAAAAATGTATTTTAGGCGGATTAAAAGTTAAAACAAAGTTTGAAAGATGATTAAAAAACATGTGGAACATTTTTGGGTCACGTTAACTTATATTTTGTGAAAAGTTTTTGTAATTTCTTGACTTTACCCTATACAAGTATTTCTAGATTAATGTAAAGTTGAGGTAAAACCATATTTTATTATCTAATACTAAAAGACTCGAACTTTGCACACTTTAATCCTTAAGATCGGACAGACTAAGGTGGTGTTTGTTTTTAAGAGGTTCAATCAATCAACCGCACATCTCGAATCAAATCGAGGCGTAAATGTCCGAATCGATCAAGATCCGAACGGAAAAAAACTCACGTTTGAACCGCACATTTGCTTGCTCGTACTAAATTTTTTTGGTTATTTTATTATCTAAACCGTACTAAGACACACCTCGACTAAGATCTTATGCACACTTTAATCCTTAAGATCGGAATCGATTAAGAGGTCTAAAGGTTGTTTTCAAAACAAACACCACCTAAATCTTATTTTAGATCATGGTAGTCCTTTTATTGTTATTTATATAAATAAATAATGTTTATATGTTTCATTTTTCTAAGTCTTTTCAAGACAACTAAACAAAATAAAGTGTGCTATGGATTAGGGAAGGTGATGATGGTGTTTTCTTTGATATGATAATTTATGTACAAAAAGTAGTAGTGTAATACCAAAAAGTAAATAAAAGATAAATAGTACTTCATGAGTATTTTTCTTTTCAATAATATCTTGCAAGAAAATAACAACTCTTTCTTGGACACTCCTGTAATGATACAACCTTTCAAATCATAAAAACAAGAAAAATTGTAGTAACAACTAGGATTTTTTTTTTTTTTTCTTTTTTTTTTTTTTTGAATGGATGAAATATATATAAATAAAAGCTATTAGCAAGGAGATAGGAGCAAAATAACATATACAGACTAGAAATTAGACAAACTACAAAAACTAGAATCTACCCAAGGCTTTAACAGCGAAATGCATAAAGGTAACAATTGATTTTTAAAAATGATACTTAGTTTAAGATACTATCACAATTAACTTCATATATTTCGCAATTAACTCTATATTGTTTCGCTAAATCATATTTGTTCCATTGTCACATTTCCAGTTGCTAATGTCGGTTTTGAAGGTATAGCTTACGAGTACGTGCTTGAGATTGTTCGCTAAAAACTACGACGTTAAAATTATCAAAGCAATAATTTTGAAGTCACCCAAAAAAGGTTTTTCAATAAAATGATCAAATCATCTCAAACGAGCACGTCACTTTCACTAATGACCGCTGAGTGAGTCTAAACGTTATAATTTGCACATATTGTCATCTAGATTAAGCTTGTGAGACGGTAATTAACATATGCTATCAACTATCTCCAAAACTTAACATTTTCCTTAAGTAAATAAAGGTTAATTAACTTAAATAGTTTGTTTTCTCAACTTTAAGCAAGTAATAATTTACATGCAATTGAAGTAAATAATCTTAATCTTTGAGTAACCATTTACATAAACCATTTGGTAAAAGTAACAAGATCTTTTACCACTTCTAGCCATCAAATTTACCTATCTTACCACTCATAAGTCACAACTTTCACTGCATACAAACTACCAAAATACTTGAATGCAATAAAAAAACTACTAAAACTATGCAAGTCCAATAAATAAGATTTGTTCTAGAAAACCGAAAGGTGGAAAACTAACATTTAGCAAGTATATGGGGACAAGTGTGCAAATATTTTTTGATGCACAAAAACATGCTCACTTCATTCTAAATTAATAGTTCACGTTTTATTTTTGAGATGTCTCAATTTAATTGTTTACTACTTAAAATAGATATGAAAGTTTGGTTGAGTTTAACATATTAGCTTTGCTTGAAATTATTATTACAAACTTTAAAAAAGTTATTAATTAGTTAGTTAAAAGTAAAATTGTTATTCGCAAAGAAAATAATAATAATAATAATAATAATAATAATAATAATAATAATAATGATAATCCTATGAGTTGTGGGGCATAAACGATTAATTTATGCAACTATAAGTCATTTTTTAATCATCTTTTAAACTTTTAATAAAAGTTATCATTTTTTTTATTATGTTAAGATGGAATGAGTAAAATAATGATAATAATAATAATAATATATTTATAAATTATATATTTTTTTATATAAATATATATATTATTTTGATATATATAGATATATATACTATAATATAATAAAATTATAAAAAAAATACAAAACTCTAAAAAGTCCAATAAACAAGACTAAACAAAAGGTAAAAAACCAACATTTGCCAAGTATATGGAGACAAGTGTGCAAAAATATATTTTGATACACAAAAACATAATGAAAAGTAGGACATAGGAAGTTGGTAATGCCAAGAGCACTAACAGGAGACAAAGGTGGGTCCCACAGCTATAACCACATACTCCTAGCTTGTTTCCTCTTAGGTGACCACTTTTCTCCTTTTCTTGCTTTTTCACACTTCTTCAAACTCATTTTCACTACCCCTTCAACAAACTCTCTCAAATCTCATACATTACATACATACCAAAATCTTTTTTTTTGTTTGTACTAAACTTCTTTTTTTGGACTTGTTGCTATGGATACAAATTTTAGGATGAGTAGTAGAGGTGGTGGTGATGGTTATGATGAAGATGGTGGTGAGGAGCTTGAGCTTGGGTTGGGCTTGAGTCTTACTTCTGGTGCTTATGCTCCATCTTCTAATGGTCATCAAAGGTTAACAAAATTTACTTTCTTTTTTATTTTTGTATAAAAGAATTTATGTTGGTATGTTTTTTTCTTGGTTAATTTGATTCCTAGTATCATAGTTATGGTTTTTTAGTTGCATTTATGAGTTGTACAATTGTACTTCATGCATTTATGGTTACATAACAAGAAAATAGATATTGTTTTAAGGCTTTTTTATAGTTGAAAAAATATGGTTCTTGTAACATGAAAAATGATTATTTTTTAGTTGAACATCAAGAAAGATTACTACTTGAAGTTATTGTAAAAGTGTTATTTTTTTTTTTTTTTTTTTTTAAGGAAAAATGGTTCTTTTTAAATGGGAAGTTGCTTTAAATGATTCTTGGTTTGGTTTTATTTGCATTTATAGCTTGTACTTGAAGAATAATCTCTGCTCAAGGATTTTTTTTTTTCAAAAAACTGAAATTGTAGAGAGTTAAAATGGTTCTTGTAAAAATTGGAATTTGGTTTGGATGTTATACTAAATGCAATTATACTACGGCTATACAGATGTACGCGACCTAACTGAGGTATCCTGTAACCGTTTCCGACCCTTTCCCTGGCCACCCTAAAGATGTGTAGCTTGTGAGGTTAGAACATGAGACCTCTTGTGAGGACATCATGGCGCGCAACCAAAAGTTGTTCTTAGAACATAAAAATTGGTTTTTTTTCCAAAGTAAAACTTGTTTGATACTTTATGCAGAACATATTTTGGACTTTAAATGAGGATAAATTTTGAATCCTTCATTCTTGACAAATTTATTAACTTGAGGTTTTTTTAAGCAGTCAGGTCGTGGGATGGCCACCCGTGAAGACTTACCGGATGAACAGTTTCAACCAAGCAAAATTTTCCAAGAATGAAGAAGAGAAGGGAGTGGGTGGGAACGATACCACTTCAAAGAAGAAAAAGGTCAAAAGCCGTGAAGACACAAACGATGAAAATGTGGCTAAAGAGACCGGACATTCTGGATATGTGAAAGTGAACATGGATGGATTGACGATTGGAAGGAAAGTCGATTTGAATGCACATGATTGCTATGAAACTCTAGCTCATGCTCTTGAAGTCATGTTCTTGAAAGCATCCGCAAGCTCCACTTCTATGCGTAAGTATAGCTTTTTGCTGGTAGATGTGGCAAAATGGGTGGGTCGGGTATACATTCAAAAACATTCAGGTCAAAACCGTGACCCAGGAACATTGTTGTCCAGAAAAAAATCAGTATTTTAAGTAAAGTCGTCAAATTTATCTTCTTTAAGACTAAACACATATGAACAAAAATTATATCTGTGAACGTAGTATGCTGATATACTTTATGTTCACTGAATTCAGGTAGGGAAAAGCAGCAACGCTCTCGGCTTTTGGATGGCTCTTCTGAGTTTGTGCTAACATATGAAGACAAAGAAGGTGACTGGATGCTCGTGGGCGATGTTCCATGGAGGTACTATACTATATCGTCAATCTTTAAACCTAAATGAAACTCGGGTTTCGCCAAGTTTTGAGAAATAACAAGCGGTTGACTTTGACTAATTGAACAGGATGTTTCTGAGCACGGTGAAAAGGCTAAGGATCATGAAAACCTCAGACGCCAATGGACTTTGTACGTCTCCCAGATCTAAGTAAACTTTCTCACTTGTGTTTCCATTCTAGTACTAATCTTACCCGTTTTTGTATGCAGCTCCAAGATACCAAGAAAAGAATCAGAAGCCCAAACGATGAAGGAAAACGACAGAAGAAAATTACCACAGACTAGAAAACTTGAAGCTTTGGTTTGATAATCCTGGCTGCTATACTATATGTTTACCCTTTTGCCTCACTTCGCTGGTTTTTTGCGCCTTTTGTCTATCCAATTCTTTTTCTGTTTTTGTTGTTGTAAGGTTATTATAGTTCCATACCCAACTTAAAAGGTTTGATGATATTATTTACGGGTTGCTTAAGCATATTATATTTCAAACAGTAATCGTCTTATTCTCTATTTTTCTTCCTGGTGTGTTTGTAATTGTTTCATTTGGGTTGTACAAGTACTAAGTGTATCAATCTATTTGACCAAAATCGGTCTTGTAATGCATGTTTTCAACGATATTTGTGTTTGTAAGACGACAAGCGTTGCTATAAAAGGGTAACACGTTTTGATATATATCGAGCACGTAGTGATGTTCAAGAAATTTCTGATAGTTTCAGCATGCATGGCCTCCCTGGATCATAAAAAGTTTAGCATCCGTTAGATACTAGATATAAATACTCACACCACGATTCTTAAAAACTTATTGCTTTAAATATGAATCTGACCCATTTGACCCGTTTGAGATGTTACATAATCCATATAGACTCGTGCATAAGTAAGTGGGTTGAAACTACCACCTATATTATTCACCTAGAAACGTTGCGTTCCTAGGTTTTCTTGTCAGCCCATGGCCTCTTAATGTAAGGACCGTGTTTTAGTTTTTTTAATAACAAAGAGACCCGTGTTTAAATAAAGAGAACCACGTGCTTTACTTAAGGAGTTACGCGTTGCGAAACTTTTGGCAGAACATACCATATAAGCTATGATATTTGCAACTGGGAGCCCTTGACTACCATTGCGAGCAAAGAGAGAAACATCACCAATAAAATCCAACATCTTGTGCCTGCATGGCTCCTCCGGTGAACATAAAGGTGGATTCAGCTAGCCTTTACTGGTACTGAAACATAAGATAAAGATCATTCACATTCACCACAACGATCAGAAGTAGAACATGTTGGGCTAATGTCTGACCCGAGCCCATGGGGCAGCAGCAGCAATTGACCCGAGCTTATGGGGGAATGTCGGTTTTAATATTATAGTGATATTAGAATTGTAGTAGGATTAGGAAAGCATAACCGAGCTGTGGTTTGTCAGTAATGCATTCAATATCAGTTTTTGTAAGCAAGTACTTTTCTGATTAATACTAGCGAGCTTATTCTAGTAATCCAGTTATTGTTTTTAGTGTTTCTGCTTGTGAACTACGATCAGATTTGGGTCTTGAGAACATTTTATACTGAAACACGAACTTCAGAATCTTTGAGTTTGTATTTAAACTGTGCATATCAACAAAAGAAAACGTGTGGTTCGTACATGTAAGATACCTTCCACAATTTATGGTTACGCCTATTCAGATTGACCAAGAAGAAAACACACAATTCAGAAGCGAGTACTTAATTTGCATAGCCTCTAACCTGAAAACAGCAGCATTATCTGTAGAGCCGCCCTTAATAAGTCCTGCACTATGCAATTTCTCCACCTGCAATAAAAGATCACGTTCAAACATAACGAGGAAAACATGAATCCAGTAACATGACGATATTTAGTTAGCAGCATCTTAAGATGTCATTGTTGGAATATCTCGACATGGGATGAACGTTAGACCTCTTCGTAAATGTAGAAGGTTCTTGAAGGGGCTATTTGCTTAGAACAGAAAGTGTAAAATTCTGAAGAAAACACGGATTGTAAACCATTGCTGGTACCTGAAATGAAGTTTATTTACAATCCTACAGTGATTTATCGTCCTAGACGTGTGAACAAAAGGGCATACCTGAGGAAAATTAATTCCGTAACTGATATTAGTTTCCATGGAAGAGAATGCAGATATAACAGAATCTCCTTTCGACACACGAACAGGTTGAGTAAGATAAGGTTTCAAGTTTATCACAGCTTCTGCCATTGTAATCCATAGCAACCGTCAACCCAACTTGCTCAATAGCTTCCACCCATTCCCTCGCTGACGCTTCCTAGTTCCGCCCCTGGATAAAAATATTGATGATGAAGTTAAGGCGTACGGATTTCCATGAAATTAGCGCGGTAGTTTCCATAGCTTCAATGACGCCTTCACGGATCAGTGTCATTTCACTTCAAGATTTTTGGCGGTTTTTTTCGTGCTTGTTTGTTTAAATTTATAGTTGTTCATAATAACCTATGATATTATTTTCATGCATTTACGTGTAATAATGAAAACTTAACCATTTATAATTTATCATAAACAAATGAAAGATAAATAAATTGAAACTCACTAACAGTAGTTAACTACAATCATAAGGTATAAATTGTCGAATGTTTTTTTTAACGGCAGTTTTTTTCACACTTTAACCATCTATCTCACAAACGCCGTTATTGTGTGGTACCAGTTGATGTTGTAGGTCATAACATGGTAATTTTTCAGGTTTTTTTTTACTTTTTTTATGGTACATAAAATAGAATTTGATCTTAATAAATTATTAAAGATAATTTTTAGAGTTTTATAAGTTTTGTAAACTAAGCAAAGTTTATATTTTAAGCAGGTTAGTTATTTTTTAAGAATAAGCTTAATCTTCTAATAAGATGGTCCGCAAAACATATAATATAACTCTAATGATAATAATATGTTATATAGGTTGAACAATACTCCATCTCGTATACAAAATCACCTTTCGCAACAAGTCTGGGGACATCGATAACACAAATTCTGAAAGAAGACAGCGCGCAAACGTAACCCTCATGGATGTTTATTTGAGATACATGACGTAAAAACAAAAAACAACATATGGTACTTCTGAAGTTATCACACCATACAACAAGGCTGAGTCGATGAATTCACAGAAAGAGCAACAAGTTAATGCAAAAAGTCTCTTGGATCGGTTACAAAACCAGTCAAAGCTGAGGCTGCAGCAGTGTAAGGAGAAGCTAGATAGATTTGACCGTCTTTGTGGCCCATACGACCCGGGAAGTTCCTATTTGTGGTCGACACACAGACCTGCATCATTAACAATGTCAGTTCACATACTAAATGCAATTTGAACGAAGTAAAAAGATATTTGCGCTTAAATAAGGTGGCAAAATAGTAGGTCGGTTGGATAATGGGTCAAAATAGACCACATAAAAATTTCGTGCATAATATATATGTAAACAAAGAAACACTGACCTGAGGTTCGTTAATCCGTGCATAAGTATCCTTTGGGCCACCTAAACATGCCCCACAACTAGGACTAGTAGGTGTATCGCATCCAGCAGCTTCAAATATCTGGGACATTGTCTTGCCACCTGAGCCTGGCACTGGGATGGTATATATGTCCATCCATACCTATCGACTTATAGTATTAGCATACAAGATACGCTTTGCAAAATTTGGAAAATATCACCAAGACTATACAAACCTTTTGAGTAGCGGGAACAAGGAATGTGGGTACTTTGACCTTTTCGCCCTGCACGTTATAACCAATGGTTTAAGTAACATTATACACAAACATTATTGGAACCCAAAGAATAAAGAACAAAGGGTAAAACGATAAAAAATGATTAAAATCTTACAGAAGCTAGGAGAACTCTGGCAGCAGCTAGAAAATCCTCGGTTTTGCCTCCAGTACATGATCCGATATACACTCTGTCTATTTTGACATCTTTACATTCCCTTGCTAAAGCACGGTTATCAGGAGAATGAGGCTGCCAAATGTAAAAATTTAGATCTTTAGTACATGCATCGAACAGGCTTGTTTCGAGCAATAATAATAGCTCTACTGATGTCTCTAAAACACTAGAGGTGGCAAGATGGTAAGGGTTGAGTAACGGGTCAAAACGAGTTTAAGTCATTTTAATATGGGTTAAAACAGGCCTAGCCGACCTGCGGACACTTTTTGGTCCTTAACATAATAATTATTTTTTTATAACAGATTAGGAGGCTACATGCATTAAAATACACAGTGGGATAAATTGACTCGTTTGAGATAGAGCACACAGCCGATATATACACATTTATAGGTGAAATACAGAAGTCCAATGGAAAATTTATACTCATACCTTTGCGACTAGGGGCTCCAATTTGGAGACATCGATTCTGTACTCCTGAAGAAACCTGAAATGCAAAGAACAAAGGTATGTGTCAACAATATGTGAAAATAAGGTTTCTTATCACGTTATATGTAACCATAGTGGATTCTTGCAAATTAGGTAGTAAAACGCAAAATGAAAATAAAGTCACCTTGCATCACCATCACTGTAGACTGGTTCATATGGTAGAGATGTTTTGCCCTGCGGGGAGATTTAAAATCTTAGTAAAATGACAGACTTCAATAGTGACTGAGTATGTGAAAACTGAAAAGGACAACAATTCATAAGATTTTGAAGAATGACAAACATAAAACGAAACATAGTTTCAATTATTTTCTATTCAGGTGAGCGTAGTCTCGAAATTAACTTTATGGGGCTTTATTTCGAAGTTTATAATCAGATAGACTCGAACCAACCATTACAAGTAACCTAGGGTCCTAGACACTTTTTTGATAGTAAAGCTATAACCGTTGACCGAGGTTGACCGAGAAACTATAAGAGTTTTCAAAGTGCGTAAACTATAAGAGTTGACTGAGAATTTTCATTTTACACATGGAATTTTTAAAGAGAGAATGATGAAACAAACCTCAAGGTATTTAAATGTAGTAGCATCAGCGGGAACAATTCCGTTCTTTCCCCCAGCTTCAACAACCATGTTGCATAACGTCATTCTTTCTTCCATCTATGCAAAATAAATGAGAATATGAGATTATGCATGAAAACCGATGCAATAACAGATGTGGCAAGACTTGTCTACCTCGTCTCATGAAAATAAATGCTAGATTTTCCTTTCTTATTAGAAAAGATACACGTCTATACTAAATTAGTCGAAATTGCCATCACCGCTAATGGGCATGCTAAAAACTTGAAAACTTGCATACAACAGGAAACAAAACAGGAAAAGAACTTACTGTTAGACTCTCGACAGTCGAACCAACAAACTCCATTGCTTTATATGTTGCACCAGATACAGATATCTCACCAATGATCTGCAATGTAATAACTTGTTAGTGAAACAGAAATTGAAATTTAGAAAGTTTCCATGCATAAATAAACCATAATCGGCAAAGCAAACATAATATAGGCGTTGAGAAAATTGTTACTTATAGAGTGATCTAAAACCCCCCAAAGAAAGTGTTTTAAAGATTACTTGTTTTGCGCATCATAATAGGGATGGTTTAACTTACTTGTAAGATCAAATCCTTTGCAAGTAGATAATCTGGCATTTCCCCATCCAACACAAATCTTAAGGTTGGCGGCACCTGCGTATCAAGGTGATCAAGGTTAAGTGGCAGATAACTTGCACGTTTCTAATCCTAGTAATTGCCTAATGGCTACAGTATATAAAGAGAACCGAACAATTACGTATTTTCAAACCTTAAGCAAAAGTTTTCCGGTCCCTAACACAAAACCAGCATCGGTGTTTCCAATTCCTGTAGCAAACTGGCCAAATGCTCCAGCAGTACAAGTGTGGGAATCCGTACCAACCAAGACCTGAAGGTAAAAGCGTGTCAAAAAACTCAGTGTAATATCTATACATATGGTAGAGGTGGCAAGACAGTCAAAGAGGTCTTTAAGAATGTGTGCAAAAACACAACCCATTCAAAACTAAATAGGTCGAAACTTTAGGCATACCTCTCCAGGTCTGCAATGACCTTCTTGTGCAAGAGCGACATGGCATACACCTTTGTAATCAGGATTAGCCTAGAAAAAAAAAAAAAAAAAGTCCATATTAATATCCGTCGACATAAAGATTGTAAAATATATGATATCTTTTTATAAGATATACCAGCAATCAATATTTAGGAAGAAAAAGAAACCTTGAAGAAAAGATAATATCGAGAACATGGTACCTTAAAGTTCGCTAAGGTCTTTAATATCATAAATAGTGATTATGATCCCTTGCTCCCAAACCTGGGAGAAATCACATACTTATAATATCAACATTTGATCCACTAAATTGAGGGAAAAACCAACGATTGCACAAACCAAAAGAAATTGGGCGAATAAGATCCATAGGGTAGTAAAGCATAACTGTCTTTCAAACATTCACTGTGAAAACCTATTACATTGGCTATGCATTAAGGTCCCAAACCTAAAATAATGGGCTTACAACACCGTGGGTTTTGGGTACCACGTACTACATAGCAAATCTAGTACTCGTTGGATCATATTCATGTTATTTATATGAATATCAAAAAAATTCCACCAGAACAGAACTTCTATGCACATTCCATATCGGCAAAAGTCATAACTTGAATCACATTTCAAACTACTAAAAGCTTCACTGTGATAACCCATTACATAGCAGCTAAAATGAGTTAGATGGGTACCTTGGCATCGTTTCCAAATTCTTTCTTGAAAATTCCAATGGAACCGGGGCCACAAACATCATGTGTCATCAAAATGTCAATGTTGACCCAAACATTTTCACCTGGGACCAACTGTGATTTCTCAGAAGACCGTGAGAAAATCTTCTCTGTCATTGTCATTCCAGTCTTTACCTGAAAAAGAGAGTTCGATTATTTAAATAACTACACAATTCACTTAGCGTTTGGAAAATTAGAGTACATGTAACACAAATCCCATGGGCAGAAGTGACTATCATAGTTGATCATGTTCTGTTTCTCAAATTTCGATGCTAAAACAGTTACTTCACCCAAAAACGAAAATGAATCACTATTATAGGGTGTTTGAGCATAAAACTTCAGCAAATCCAAAATATAAAACTGTTTTCTGACTTTTGTGGCATGTAAATTTACCTATGAATCCCTAACTTTAATCACTTTGATACAGTAATCTCTTCGAAAAAGTCACATCTAAACATTCACTTAGTTCAATCCAAGTTATCACGTTGCTAGATTAGTTCAATTCAAGTTATCACGTTGCTAGTGTAGTTTGGTACTATTCTAACTGTGCAAAATGGCATTATACATAAACCCTGTGAATTAGTGGGACCCTGGTGTAGTAGATACAGATTATCAAGAAAAATCAAATACATAGTATTAAAATATTAAGCGATAGCAAAATCTGACCAAGTTTCTGAAAAAAACTAAATTTTTTTAGGTTGCTCGATTAACTTACTAACTAAAACATTTGAAAATTAAACATAAACCCCACATGTAGCTATCATCACACTGGCATCTACGATTATCCAAAGTCATCTCATTCATTTTCGCAGGTACATGTAAACTTACCAAACTATCCCTAACGTAACTTAGATTTGTTGCATATCATCACTAGTAAAACAATATACACGAACCTAGAACATTAATGACATAAACACACTAATAAATAAATAAGGAATGAGAACGTAAACGCAACTGAGCCAGTGGTAGAAGGTTTTCTTTCGGATTGCTGAGGTGTCATAACAGAAACAATCTTTGTGGGGACTTTTTTCTGCATAACTTTAATCGAGCTCGAAGATTGTGCTGATAATGATGACACACCTCCATCTTTCTGCAAATTTCATAACATAATAAAAACATAATTCAAACCATAAAATTTGTATATAAGAAAATACCCAAATAAATAAACTGATCAAACTGTTAATAAAATACAAAAAGCCCATTTTATTTTACAAATTTGAACCTTAATAAAAACATGTCAAAAATTCATTTTTTTACATAAGAAAATACCCATTTGATTAAATTCAATAAATATCTAATAAAAATCAAAGCTTGATAAGACAATATAAAAGCATAAAAACATGTCAAAACTGGTTTTTTAACATTAAGAAAATACCCATTTGAATAAATTAATAAAAATCAAAACTTGGTGAGCTTGATTTATAAAAATGAAGGCAAAATCACACATTTTTATAAAAAATATATGTCAAAATTTGATTTTTTTTTATATAAAAAAATACCCTTTTCAATAAATTCAAGAATTAGCTAATAAAAATCACAACTTGATGATTTTTTATATAAAAAATGAAGAAAATAGCATTTTTGTACAAATTTAAAACTTAATAAAAACATGTTAAAAACAGATAATTTTTACATAAGAAAATACCCTTTTGAATAAACTGAAGAAACAGCTAATAAAAATCAAAACTTGATGATTTTTTGATAAAAAATGATGACAAAAACAGCATAAAAATCTGTCAAAAATGATTTTTTTACATTAAGAAAATACCCAATTGGAGAAACTGATGAAAAAGTTAAAAAGATTGAAACTTGGTACCGGAGTGATGAAGGGAGATGAGATTGCAGATGAAGCCGCCATTGATGACATAGCCATAGGTTGGAGTAGGTGTTGTAGAAAATGGGGTTGGTGTTTGTATGGAACTTGTTAAATATTTTTGTCAAGTAGGGGCTGGGATGAAGTGGCTTGTGGCTAATGAGATTGAGGTGATTTGTGGGTCCTAGTGGAGATATGGGAATGAGGCTTCATTTGAGGCCAACAAATTCATGTGACCCAGCCCATTTATATTTGAGGGCAGCAGTAGGGGTGTAAAAAAACTGATCCGATTTGAACCCGAACTCGAACCTGATTAAGTCTATTTGAGGCGGGTTATTTGGGTCAAAGTTTTAACCTGGGTTATCTGGGTTACTCGAGTAACCCGAATACTAATTAGAGACGGGTATTGGATTGAACATGTTTGCTAACTCGGGTTTGGGTCGACTTGATTGATTCGAATAAGAGTTTCTTATATGTAACTTTTATATCTTTTTATGAATTATATGAGTTGATATCAAATAAGAAGAAAAAATTAAAATTAGAATGATAAAAAGAAATAACAACCACACATTTCAGATGCACCTACAAATTTAAGTGCATCTCCTTTAAAAAATCTCACTATAATTTGAAATGTGTGACTACAAATTCTTCTTATTATTCTCTTTTTAGTTTTTTCTCTCACTGGATCCCTTCCCTGAATTATATATGTAAACTTATTGAACTAGACATTTTTTTTAATCATTTCACTCATAATTGGGTTGACCCGAACACAAATAGACCCGACCTAATTGGACCTGACCCGAATAAACCCGAACCCGATTAACCAGAGATGCTAATAGGGTCGGGTTCGGTATGGTTTTTTGGCCTCAACCAGACTTGGCCCGACATGAATCTACCAGAACCCAACCAACTCGACTCGACTGACACCCCTATTTGAGGCCAATAATACCATTTGATGGTAGGTATAACGTAGACGGAGGTAAACTAAAAGTATAGAAACTGTTTTTAAAAAGTATCTCAAAAACTATAATTAACAATGAAAATGTTTAGCATTTAATTTTAAGAACACGGTTTTCACTGCATAAACTGTTTCAAAATTTGTTGTACGAGGCTTCATGCAACCCGCATGGATGCCTTGGTATAGTGGTTGAGGGTTCATGTTTTACCAATAATGTTGTATATGATGGTATTTAGATACATGTTAGATAATTTGCATTATATTTATTATTTAGATTGCTAATAATGTTATCATTATTTTAATTTATATTATCTTTGTGGAATATATACTTAGATGCCTAATAATGTTATAATTACTTTTGTATTTACATTACTTTATTTCCATTAAAAGTTTTTATTAACATAGTCTTTTCATATGTAGTATTTTAATTTGAGTAAGTTACATAAGTGTTTTGTTTATTATTTATTTGTGTATTTTGTTATTAGGAATTATATAACTATTTGTACTCTTCAATGGCAAATTTCGAGTTGTTAGAAATTTGATGAATATTTCGGGATCATCAAAATTGCATGATTGTATGCGTTTGTGGTTTGTGCAATGCGCATGTGAAGATGATGCATTATCAAAGTTGCTTTTGTGTTGTCATCATTTGAGGCGTGTAATGGCTAAAAACAACACGATGATTTTGAACATGGAAGCATTAGGTCATCGTGGTGTAGCTTTAGATTCGATCGATGCTTTGAGAAAGACGCAAGAGAGGCATCGTGTAATGCTTGAAAATTAGTTACTTTGTTTTGGGAAGCTAAAGACGGTGTTCGTGAGGAAGAGTCAAATGCTAAAAAATGAATGAGTTTAATTAGTAAATTTTATTTAGATATGTTTTATGGTATTAAAATTTTTAGTGTTTTTGCTTGTTTTCTTTATTACGAAATTTTAATTAACTAAGATTTATAAATTATAAGCATGGATTTTAAGGTTAAGACGTTAATTGTAATGCATTGTGTATGCAGGGTTTGTTTTATATAAAATGTATAATTGAGGGGGTTATATTGCAATGTTGGACATCTTCCTAAATACTGCATTTCTCATTTATGCATGGAAACTTCAAAGTCTCCAGTAACACCCAAATTAAATGATCCAATGCCTCTTCAGTGTCTTTGTGTTGTTTTTTTTTTCAACTTCTTATTTACGAACGTTAATTATTGTGTTTGTGTTGTTTTATTTGCAAATTCTTGTATACCCACCTTAATTATAATGACCACACAATTTTACGATATATAATCGAAGATCAATTACTATCTAACCCTAATTTTAACACACACCTCTATCCACAAGAACTCTAAAATCAAAATGTCAACCACATCGAATCTCGATGAATTGAAATCTCTCACTCAAACTGGAAAACTTGTTGATGCTTTCAGCACGATAACTCACGCTAAAGCGAGAGGAGGAAGGTTTGATTGCTCGCCTTGGGAGGAGAGCGATCGATTAAGGCGATGATTGAGAAGCGAGCGAGACAATCAATGAGACGGCTATCACTTTTTCTCGTTTCAATGTCGCGGCAAAGAATCGGTCATGATGCTATCCTTGAAATACAAGCAAGGATCGCAGAAACTTGATCTGTTGGCTCAACCGCTTGTTTTGTGTCACAAAGCTTGTTGGAGAAGGAGGAGCTTTGGAGAAGTTTGATGGTGAAAGTTCGATGATGAAGATTAGGGCATCTTGGGTAGTTTCTGTTGTCTTTTGATGTATGTAGTTTGTTGGGTTAAGTTAGGTTTGATGTCAATGATGGGTATGTAAGTTGTTTAACTATGTTAATGGAAGAACTGATC
This sequence comes from Chrysanthemum lavandulifolium, assembly GCA_022545495.1. Classification (NCBI taxonomy): domain Eukaryota; kingdom Viridiplantae; phylum Streptophyta; class Magnoliopsida; order Asterales; family Asteraceae; genus Chrysanthemum; species Chrysanthemum lavandulifolium. The sequence goes on along the minus strand of CM040240.1, from coordinate 15,421,550 downwards.
TATAATCAGTTATGTTTATATTATATAATCAGATTATGTTTAAGTATTTTAATTTTTACTATTATTAATTTGTTTTAATATACATTAAAAAGGGTAAAGTAAAACCCTGTTGACTTTTTCTCTCACACATTTCTCACACTTGGTAAAACTACCGAATAACGCCTAAATAACATATTTAGGGTTTTTAATCTAACGCCAAATTGATCAAGATTTATAGTAATAGATATATTTTTTTTGAGGGTTATGATAAAGGATCTGATTATCTGTCGATTGATTCCAATATTTCAGGTATTCGATTTCATTATGATCAAATTAAGCGTGCATATTTAAATGTTTGAATTTATTGAGTGTTACTTGGTTTATGATGTTTATTGATTTAAGAATGATATGGGGTTATTTTTTTTCGATTAAATTGAACAAATAAACATATGTTTTACTTATCGGTAGAAATTTGTAAGAGTTTGAAGTTTTTTATGTATAGTGTTTAAGATGATGATGGTATCTTGAAACAAAGAACATTAATTTCTTTATCACTTTGGATTGTTGTTTTAACGAATGTTAGAATGTTCAAAACCATTTACAATTAATATTTTAAAGTCCAATTATGTGTTAAGAATGAGTGTGATTTTCTCAGCGAAATTTTGGTTGTTTTAAGGTTTATAGTTAAGTTTTGGTGATCAAGAATTTGTTGAATTGATTTTAAGCTCATTATGTGACAATTTTAATTGTAATATACTGAAGAAACTTAAACTTAAAACCAGAAGCATCCGAGGAAATGAGGATGATGGTGGGGTGTTTTAGCTTGGTTAGTGGTGTCGCGTGGTGAATGATGGTAGTCGTGTGGTGGCGCGTTATCTTGGATGGGAATAATAATAGGGGCGGCGATGGAGATTATGGTGGTGATGAGGAGGGTGGTGATCACGGTGGTGATTGGTGTAATCGTTGTGTAGGTTAAATGGGTTATTGGTGATTAAGGTTTGTTTGTGTTGAGACCCTCTTGGATCGGAGGCTATTCATTTTGGCACATTCTTTAATCAATATCTCTTAACTAAGAGTGTTGTGCCTCGCTTCCGCATTTATCTTTACAAAGAATGTAAGTTTACGTTATTTCTTTTAAGATTAACTTTTCTTTGGTCGAGAGGGTGCAAACGGTGTGACTAACTTCTTGATCGCCTCCTTGAGAGGTGTGAATACTGCTCGGTCACACCCATTCTCTTAACCGAGTCTTGTTAATCTTGGGTGTGTGTTCTGCTTAATCCATTAATTGTGGTTGTTTAGCTATTGTCTTAGTTTACGCAATGAGTAGTGAGGATTGAAAAATTGGTGTTAAATTATTAGTGGTTATTTGTGTTTGAAGGTGGTTGTTTCTTTATAGCACGGTAAGTTTATGTTATTTCCTTTAAGATCAACTTTTCTTTGGTCGAGAGGTGCAAACGGTGTGACTAACTTCTTGATCCGCCTCCTCGAGAGGTGTGAATACTGCTCGGTCACACCCAATTCTCTACCGAGTCTTGTTAATCTTGGGTGTGCGTTGTTTGTCTTAGTTTATGGCGATGAGTAGATTGAGGGATTGAGAAGTTGGTTTTGTATTATTGGTGGTTATTTGTGTTTGAAGGTGGTTAGCTTTCTGAGTACAGTTTGGTGTGTTTAACTTTTGAGTCTAAGTGTATCATAGTAATTTTTTTTTTAAGCTGTATAGTTAAGTCGTGCCTACTACAGTTTGTGGTTATTTGATTAAAGAGTAACTGTGGTGCGGTATGAATACATGTTAAGAGTTGGAACAATATCATGGACTGATGCACATTATGAGTGTTTGTGGCAAACAACCAAGTAATAATAAATAACTGTTGTTTGAACATCGCATATAGTTCCTACGTTAGGTTGCTGAATGTTTCTTTGAAAACAATGTTACGCGTGCAATTCTTAAGCTCTGGGTCCTTGTCTTCAACCATTAGTATCTTAAGGCCGTCAGGGCTGGTAACTCTAGATAGCGCCACATAAAGTCGACCATGGTCAATACGGAGTAGGCATATAGAGGCCAACGTAATTAAGTGATTGACCACGACTTTTGTTAATTGTCATTGCATAACATGGTCTTACAGGGAATTGTCGCCGTTTTAGAATAAATGGCCACTTGGATTGCGTTGATGTCAGTATAATCCTGTGTATAACAACGTTATCCCCTATATTTGAACCTGTAAGCACCTTAGCGTGAATAACAAACTGGCCTAGATCTGTGATGAACAACCTTGTTCCATTACACAACCCTTTGGTTGGATTGATGTTCCGCAATAGCATAATTGGCAATTCCTTTTTTAAGTGAAGAGCATGTGGGGGCATACCGGGGAAATTTAAGGAATTAAGAAATTCAATAGGATAGTGTTCGTGCTGTTCTAGGCTATCTGTAGATGCTTTGCAAATCTCATCCGCGCTGTTGTATGTAACAGATTCCCCTGATAACTGTTTAAACATGTACTCATTGATGTCATCAGCGTCATCATTCCGAGGAGTTAGTATTGCCCTTTCTTTGAGGTACACATCGTCAGTTTGCCTCGTTGTAAAATCAGGGTATGTCTCATATAACTGCTTTATTGGACAATCCCACGATTTAATTAGGAACATTTCAGAATGTCAATCCAACTTGGGTCGTCCTCTCCTTCTTTGCATTTCTGCCGCAGACGCTTCCATCCCCCATGCCCAAAACCCATCTATTGAAATCTTGTTTTCGAGTATCAAGTCGCCCATTATCAAGATATTCGTTGACACGCATGCTACGTGTAAGTCTAAATACTTGCAATGCTTCCATAGTTCGATTGGTTTACGACGATTGAACAATGTCCGCCTCCTTCCTTTTGGTATAACGGCAAAACTTGTCGAAAGTCACCTCAAGCAATCATCGCTCCTCCAAATATTCGATTCCTCTTGTCGGGATCATGATATCCTAAAATATCCTTGAGCGTCTTATCCAATGCTTCAAAAGCATATTTTGAGTCATCGAGCTTCATCCCATATAATAAGTTTAACTTCTGTATGAGTTCGACCATATGTGTATTTTGTTTTATGCCGCATGTATCGTTCTCTAATAATTCAAGCGGTATAACAAAACGGCTATCTTGTGTTCTCCCACCGGCAAGAATAATGAAGCTATTCCTACCCAAATTGAAAGTGTTAATCAGTAACAAATTTTTATCCATTTTAAAATAGTTAACTGTTTAAAACATACTATAAATTTATACCTGAAGATGCAACAGCGAGCACTATCATGCGTTCCGATCTTAATCTTGAGATGATACTCTTGTATAAAAACGTCTTTCCAGTTCCGCCTGGACCGTATACGAAGTAAAAATTCCCTCTTTTACCATGTACAGATTCAATCACCTCTTCATAGATTAAACGTTGTTCGGGATTTAACAATGAATGAAGTTCCTGATGTTCAATCTTACTCTGTTTCATGTCATAATTCAACACCTCACGTATGAGACGATTGTCCATGTTGGTTAGTAACCTTGGGTCGCACTGGTAGGTCTTGGAATTCGATAAAGATCTACCATTTCTATTTAATAACTCTTGGATCTCTATCAAACAATAGTTCTTTAGTTGCTCGTCCGTCAACTCCAACTCGTGATAATTGAACATTTTCCTTTTCTTGTGTAGAAGATCTTCGATAGAAACTTCCAATTCTCTTCCCAAAATTTTAAAGGTCCGCTAACATCGCAAAATATTAAAATTGTTACAAATATGTCACGAATCGTGGTCCAAACATCCATACACTTGCTTACGATATAGCATATGTCCATTCCGTGTCATCATTTAAGAGGCCATACACAAAACATGCTTCCTTGAAAGTCGAACATAGTTTGTCGTGAGCAGTCATGAGTTTTTCCCAAGAATCGGACCTCTTGCAATGTTCAACAACATTCTAAGATAATATCGGTCTCCGTATCGGGTGCGAGTAAACAATCCGACCGATGCATTTTTGCAATTATGCTTTTTCCATAGTTTGTCTTTCTCATGCCACACGTAATGTGTAGGTATCTCAAGATCGATATCGATTCGCATTTGTATCACGCTTGTTTAATTCAAACCAATCGGTGAACATGGTCATGTCGATACCTTCTCTTTGAATTAGGGCGGCAAGCTTCCGAGTCACGTGGTGTGATTGCGTCGATTCGGCAGTGGTAATTCACCTTCATAATGACGGATATGAGAAATGTATGTCGATGAAAACAAACGCCACATCGCCTCACATGGAGCTAAAAACGACAATTCAAATAGTTCTTTATTTCGTCAACCTCAAAACTTGTACATTTGTTTGATCACCATCATTTTTACATTCTCTTGTATAACAATTGTGGCTCTATCGGGACCTTTATTTAAGTACTTGAATAAGTACTTAATTGCTTTGACTGTTGCACCATTCCACGTTAATGTGGGCTGGTATTTCATGAGGAGATAACGGTTGTGGCACCACATATCTGTTATCGTATTTGAATTTCCCTTTATATGGTGAGCGTTATTATTCCTCCGTGATAAATAGCATAACCATCATTATCAACAATTGTTTCAACCACAAAAGGTTTAGGAAAATGTTTTGAGCACTTACCCTCGATTGTACATGGGCTTTTTTTCATCTTTACCGCAAGGTCCATGTAACATAAACTCGCCACTACTTTATACCCATCCGGATCATTGATTCGACATGGTATCTCACCGTAATTATATCATTTATCCGGGTTGGGGTTTTGCATTTCAATTCTTCTTCAGCCACGTGAGGATATGAGCATGTGGCGATCCACGCGTTTTGAAATTCTATGACATACACAATCGAAATATAATCGTAAACAAACATAAGATAATACACAATGTATATATAAAAGAGTAAATGATTAAAAGCATGGTTTAATTTTTTTTTTACCTCCTCGTGACTTGCCAAAAATATGAATTTTTGTAAGGTCGTTTAACAGTTCAGTAAGTTTAATCTTGAACACACGTGTTGCCACTTCTGGACGGTCATGTACTTTTTGGCCCGGGACGTGTTTTAGCATTTCTGCAATCTCGGGCCATTTTGGATTAGCAGTGAACGTGATGAACAGGTCTGGATTCCCATACGTCCGGCATATAGCCATTGCATCCTGGTAGTTTTGCATCATATACCTTGGACCGCCTATAAAACTTTTGGCGAGCGATTCGTTTTCCCACCTGCTGACTTGTATCCCCCTTGTTACAACACACAAACATTATTATATAGATCAACGCGAACGTATCTTGATTTTTTCTCGTCCATTTTAGCCTCTGTTCAACACCGTGATATGAATCCACCAAGTATTGTTGGAATAATCGCCCACCCTAGCAAAGTAGTACCTTGGTTATTTCATTGTATGATATATGAATAGTATTCTTTCATTGTGACAAAAGCCCTTTTGGTCTTGCGAACAGACATGTTGTTGTAATATGGTATCTTTTCATGAAATCCTTCTTCCCCATATGGGAATAACAATGGATATTGAAGTGACATGTATTCTGAATGCAACTCAGAAATACGTTTCAAACCTTCATCCCTGTTAGTTACAATAATATCTCTTGTAGGAATACCATCACCAAAGTCATTAGTAATTAGAGCTGCTATTTCGGCCACGGTTGGTGCGTTGTATTGCCGAGATGTAGTATGTCCACTTATCAGCCGTAGTTGAAAGGTGGCTGCATTGTGGTTCTCGCACCAATCCCGAGCCATTCGAAATGCCTTAGCAATTGAATTTGATTGATCAAACATTTTAATTAAGCTCCCTACTATACTTGGATCTAACACAGATCCCCCATCTTTGTCTATAAAAGCTCTCATTCGGTTATTCACTTCATTTCCGTGTCAAAAAGTATAGGCATGCATATTTAGGTTGAATTCCGTGTTGGAAGAAGAGAACCTATTCGATGATAGCTCGCCATTTACTCTAAAGGTATATGGACCCCGCCGTGTTAATTGAATGGTCTATTCTTGCTCCAAAAGATGTGTAACAAAACATGCCATTATATACCCCGATCCGTCTTTGAATCTTAAACTTGCGGGATTATTATAGTCCATAAACCGCTTAAGAGGTGAAGGCGTTTCATTAAATCTTGGAAAAAAGTTTTCCTCTTGACAAATGGAAAAAGTTGGGTTGGAGGCGCTTTGATTTATCGCTTCTCCCGATACCACATAATCGCTTTGCAATTTTGACACTCAAATGATGGATGCCCAATATCATGGTAAACAACGGAAACACCTTGCCAAAAAGGTAAATTTTATTGGGAATAACAACATTTTATCCATCAAATAACATAAGCCATGAATTATTAAATATGAAATTACCGCAGATGCATGTGCGGCTCCGTGTGCTTTTTTTTTTTAGCCGCACGTGAGAGCGTCCTGTATGAATAACATTAAGGTATTATTCATTATTACGGAAACAATTGTGTGCCAAATGTAATTTGGTTAGTTAAACACCTAGCGATCTTCGTTTTTATACATAAAGGGTTGATTTGAAGCATAAGGCATTTGACTCATTGTCATATTTGGTAAATCACCCCAGCGTGATGTTTGTCCTAACAAATTACGGTGAACACGCGAATCGGTATCAATTGTTGCAACAATGTTGCACTATAATAATGCAAGTGAATGTTTGCGCGGTGTATACCGTAAATGATTTGACAGTTTATTTAGCCGCAAACCACAATAGCTTTGTGTTATTCCACTTTCATCGACAATTGTTTTCGAATCAATAACGAAGATTTACATGTGTCCGACGGGGATGGAACATGAGCATGATCATTTTCGACCTCAGAACGGAAAAACAAATATGGATTTAATCATATACATAATTGGGAGGTATAGTATTTTGTTAAATTAAAATGTACCTGTATTCATTTAGTATTTGGATGATATGTATCAATTATGCAACACATAACCTTGCAGGTTTGGAAAGATATAGAAGCAAGATGTATATTAAATCATCTCTTGGGATTCTAGTGGTGAACTGATGCAATAAGTGTAATGAACAATGAAGAGGTTTCTATGTAAGTATCTACAGGTTTTTATGATTCTTATTATTGCTTTAATAATGAGACTGATTTTTTTCCAATATAAAATAATAACTTGTTATGTATAATACACAAATTCAGGATGGTTAATCTATATAACATATGTAGAAAGTAAGAAACTCTTAATTGTTATAAAATAATATAGGAATAAACATGTTTAAAAAATTGCCTTATAAGATAAGTTTATATCACACTTGTCATGTATAAAATAATAATGTATGTGTAAAGTAAACATATGTAGTGGATGGTATAAATACATATAAATAGAAAGAGGGTTTCAAACTCATATAATTCATACCAAACATAATGTTATAGTCATTATTTAATTCATTAGGTATATAATAAAGTCGATTTTAGGCAATCTTGGTGATTGCATTAAGCAAGATAACCATCTTCAATATCAGATCATTTCGATTTAAAACAACATCGTCCTAACATTTGGGTAATTTCAAGGTTTTGAAAATTATTTATTAAGTAGTCACAATTAATCAATCACATGTATTCATGAATTTAGATGACCGGTTGTGTACTTTAAGTTGTTCAATTATTTAAAGGGTTGTATGAGTGAATGAAAATAGTGGATACTATAGGAGAGTTAGAGAATTATACAGAAATAGGATTCATTAATTGGATGTTTGGTTACATGTTCATCACATGAAAGGGTTATAGGAGTGATTAAAAAAGGGGATACAATAGGAAAAGTAGTAAACGACATAGATATTATTTTCATTAATATAAATATATGGTTCATTCACATATTTAGTTTGTTCATGAAACATTACACTTGGTAACCATGTCTAATGGAGAAACTGAAAAAGGACTAATAATTTTAAGATACCTAAACAAATATCTTGTACATTAAACATTACAATTGGTAACAATGTCTGATGAAAGAATCAAAAGAACCACAATTGCTTTCATGGTCATCCGCATTACTAACACACATAGCTATTTGATCTCATGTAGAAATTGTCCAAAGCCACATTATGTTCATCTTGGAGGTACCTGAAATGGAGTTTAGCACAAAAACAAACAATATTTTGTTGGATGGCAAACCAAAACATGTTGTCAGAAAAAAACAAAACCAAATGTAATGGAACGGCTAATTATCGTGTCTTCCAAACAACAAATAAAACAAAAGTAAAACAAAATCCCAAGAGTAGTTTTTATCAAATGTATTATTATTGTCAAAAGCATTCGTTTTATAAAGGCTTGATGGGACGGTCATTGGATGGGGTCATTCAGATTCTTCAACCACAAACCTGTTTACAAAATATATAGGGAGAAACGTGTTATTATGCAGGCAAACGTAAAAGGGATAGCGGGAAAAAAGTGTAAGTCAATACGTGCTAACCGTCTATGTTTCTTCTTGACGGGCAGGGCGCTGTTATCCCCATCCTGCTCAACGTCGACAGTTATTAGTTCAACAACCGCGTCCAAATTATCAATATCAACACTGCATACAACGGAAAATGATTATTATGTTAGATGTATTGTAATAGTAAGATAGATAGGGTAAAGATATTTTGTTGTCACCCAAAGGTTTTAAGATCACGACCGTCATCTTTATTATCATTTGCATGGTTGGTCTTTATCACCGTTTGAACGGTGGGTGGATGTTGAAGATGTAGTATTACTTGCAATATCGACGCATCACCTTGTACATCATTAACCTAAGCAGTAGTCCATGTTTTGTAGTTGAATCATCAACAACCACCCCGCAAACAATGGAATTCTATCGAGAAGTGACTTTATAAAAATACATGTTGTATTGTTTTTTTTGGTTTGAATACCTTTTCCGCTTCCTATCCTCTGCTGTGTTGGGACGGTGTAGTGAGGGTTGGCGATCGAGCGGGTGACTTGGATGATGAGCATGTAACGGTTTCATTGTCAACGGTGATTCTTGTTGGTGGGTTCAAATAATGTATTATGTGAGTCAACTTCCCAACACGTAAAACTCTCAAATGTTCCATATTCATAATACGTGTGATTTGATTTCAAACATGTGTTGTCCCAATGAGGTCGAGATATAGGTGATGGCAAGTTTGCATGATCGTCTCGAACCACAGAGATTAAGTGGTGAGTAATGGAATGATGTAATAATGTGTAATTAAGCGGATTTATAATCATGCCTCATCCTCATCGGTCACTAACGTCAAGTGCGGGAACCCGATCAATCCAACAGACGCATCATCAAAAAGGACCACAACAGTCTGCTCGGTAGCATCAGATATACCAAGTTCAAGACGATATCTGAAGGAAACATTCAGCGCATGGTAAATGTCAAGGTGAGCAATTTTATATAATACATTAAAACAATCAAAATATAAAATGCAAATATGGCATTACCTTATTACCGGGTATTCAACTGGTCTGCTGCATGACTCGCACCAAAATCTCCCATTCTTTCTAGTAGCCCCTTTCCTGCAGTTGTCTCCCCCGCACGATGGGAAATTCCATCCCTTTCTAGTACGCACATTATCAATCTTGGCCTTAATTATGAAAGCGGATGTGTATAAATTAGATTCAGAAATGTTGTGAATTATAAAGATAATATAGAGATGACGAATGCATAATAACACGTACATCATTCCTTTTATTTCGGGCCCACATGAGAAGATTCTCGATAGATCCTTCTCTTGGTTCGAGTCGTCTACCAAGAAGATCCTTTTGAGGCATCGCTATGCTAACAAACAATTGTATGATTTGTTAAACTTTCTTTGGTTTTAGGATATATTCAATAATAAGAATTAGCTTCACCAAGTCTCAGATTCAATTCTTTAATCGCAGGAATGTCGACGGAATCTAGGAGTTGGGTGGATGAACTGCCGATAGATAGAGCTTATCTAGAAGGTAATATCAAAGGTAAATGTGTAAATGAAAAGTGTTGAACATGCAAAAGGTAAATAGTCCATAACCCACTTCATCGTTATATTGCTTTGCGAGAGGTTGAAGTCACCACAGGACACATGCCAACGTCGTCGCCTTCTTCTCAATCAACACATCAATAGGCCTCCCACGTGGTCACCCGTATGGGTGGCCCCGATTACAAAGGGAATCGAAACAAAAGAACGAGAAGTTTCCTATTACATATTGGCAAAAAAATGCATTTTCACAACATCCTTTGCAACAAATATAAACTTCAACCTATGATTCGCCAAGTAGAAATCAAGGTTTTGGCTCTGTTTTGGTGTAGTTCATCCTACCCACATTTGTCACATAACCTCTGAGATCCGAAAGGTAAAAGCTTTTATAGCAACAATATTTAAAAAAAGTATTTTAAGATACCTAAACAAACACCACATTACCAATGAGATATTTGTTTTCCGTGGGCTTTATATGATCAAAATCAACCAATTGTAACGGATACCTAACAAATCCCTTAGATATAACCAAAGATTTCCTTATGCTTGTTGATCCATTAAACTCAAGCATGAACGTATCGTCCTTCCTGATAACGAAAATCTTCTTTGTTTTGCATGACTACAAAATTTTGACCGAATATATAGCACCCTCTTTTAACTTCAAGAAATTGTGAGCTACTGTTGCCTTGGCGGTACAGTGGATAACATTTCCCTGCATAAAAAGCATGTAAGAAAAAATTGACAAACAACAGACATTTTATAACTTTTGTATTACAGGTTGGCATTATTCAGGTTTTTCACAGATGGTGATGGATGTCAACATACTTTAGCATCGGACACCAAGAAATCGGTGCTCAAGTATCTCACTGAAGGAGCATTTATATCCCACATCCTACAAAGCATCACTACGATCGTGCTTGGTCTCATCCAATTTCAATTCGTCCAAGAATAATAGTGCATTAGGTCCTCCGCTTTCTAAGGCCATAATTATAGAGATAACGGTCGTTTTTTCACTTGTATGCCTACCCAGAATGAGTGTGCAGATAATGGGTTGTATGGGTTGTAAGGCTTATTTATGCAGGTTCCATTTAGTAATGTTTTAATTCTAGATTGATCCATATTCTTTGAGGTTGCAAATTGGCAGCCCTTTTGTGCTTCCAACATTGAATACGTGTTTAGTGTGAAGGTCCGAGCATTCAATCGAGGGTTATATTTCATTCAAGTCGAGGCTCTTCATTGCACAAACTGGAAATTTCTTTAAAGTCGAGCCTCTTCATAAACCAAACTGAATTTGCATTGAATATGAGGGCATACTAAACCGAAATCATTTGTAGTTATTTTGGTATGCATAAAGATGTTTGTACGGTACTTTCGGTTGTGCACAACCCCCCTTGCACATTAAATTAAGGGGGATAAGCTTTAAGTAGTATAGATAAGCACTAAATAAACACATTTGTAATCCAAACCACTTCAACGACCACGTCGAGTGAACTGTCATAACTCGAGTGTACTTTTCACTAAGAGCAACCATATCTCCTCATATTGTGATCTAAAACTTCAATTTATTCTAGTCTTTTGGTGATAAAAGATACACGGATTAAGATATCACTCGTGGCACGGATTGCGCAAGAAGTGCAATCTTAAAATGAACAAGTACAAGGCACTAATTAATAATTTCATGGGTCAAGCTTATCATAATGTACTGGGAAGCGGGTGTTTCAGAGGATGAGATTAATTAACTATGTATCTGTGATAAGCAAATGGCCAAAGAGTTATTGATTTTATTGAACACTATCATCGGTGCAGGTGAACCTCTGTCGTTACAAAGAGAACAATTTTTTCCTCATTAGATTCGAACCTTTAACCAAAACACAACTTTTTTAATTTTTTCAACTCGAGAACAAAAAATAACAATGAACAAATTTATTTTCTTTTTGCTTCTATCATTTACTCTTATTTAATCTATCATTATTATTTTATGAACAAAGACTCGAGAAGGCACTATTAAAAAAGGAGAGAACTAGGGCTGAGCAAAATCAATCGAAAAGTAAACCGAACCGACAAACCGAGCCGAACCGAACTGAACTAACCTTATTCGGTTCGGTTTTGTATAATTATTTCGGGTTTATTCAGTTCGGTTCGGTTCATGTCAAAACACACCTATTCAGTTTGAACGAAATTTATTGAGTAGCAAGAATCTTTCCTCGGGTCGGGTTTGGTCGGGTCGGGTTTGACCCATTTCGAGAACACTTTGTACAAAACCAAGATGTTGGAACCAAACATAAACACAAAACTAGTCCATATAAAAAGTAAAACCAAAAGACATCTTCTTGTTTTATAAATGAAAGTACGGACAGTCAGACAAGCGGTTTCTTTCTATGGCGGGAAAAATGTATTGGCTCACGGCTAAGTCCGTCGTTGTCTCCGGCCACCGGTGGCGGTCTGTCATCCGGTCACCACCTCTTCCTCGCCGTTCCATAACCACTTCTCCATTAATAATATCGTACGTACCCCCTCTAACTGTTTGTATATATGTGTTACTTTAATTATTTATTGTAAAATGTTTCTTATTGTATATATTAATTGATGTGTAAGAGAGCATGGTGTAGAGGAACCAATAACTGTTATTGGTAATTTTTTTACCAATGGCTAGCCATAGTGCACCCCCCCCTAGCAAGCCATTCGTCCCCAGAGGCGGAGATAAAGGGGTCCGGGGGGTCATGTGACCCCCGGCGAAAAAATTGTAGTGTAAATTTTTAAAATTATCATATTTTTGTAATTTGACCCTCCCCTGTTTGTGATTTTGCATCACCGATATTATTTAAGTGTAATGGATTGACTTAGGTGACCAATGTGTAATCGTGATAAATGTTCAACAAGTCGGGGTTGTGCGGAGTGCACACTTGTATGACGTTATTATGATTATCATTCGGGGGCAGCGCCCCTGGTAGTAGGTCCAAGGGGCAGCGCCTCTGGCTGGGGTCGAGTGGAAAATTTTTATTTGGTTGTTAAGTAACTGCTATAATTTAATTGCTTCGGTTGTTAAGTAACTCCTATAGCAGCTACAACCGCTATGCAGTTTTTTGGTCAAATATTCGTATTCTGGTTCTGTTCATGACATACAAAAACATATTCACGTTCAAAAATCTTAGTTTTATCCGATTTAAGATTTCGGTAGAACCACCAAATACTTCAATCTGAAAGTGTTTACACGACTCTCACATTACTGTGATCCAATTTCCTAACACCCCCCAACGAACCAAGTTTTAGTGTAGTTTTAAAAATTATCATATTTTGCCCCCTCGACAAAAACTTCCTGGCTCCGCCCCTGTTCGTCCCTCGCTAGTTGAATCACCTCTTGCCATTGGTTTTTTCCCTTTTTTTTTGTTTGTTTTGTGAGTGAGTGGGGTAATTTTGGTGGTGTGTTATGAACATATGAGACCCACATGCACCAATAACAGTTATTAGGTGTTATTAGTAGGATGATGAGGTGACGCTAAGGTGGCACACCAGTAACAGTTAGCCCTCTAAACCATAGAAATGTTGATTTTTTTTTTCATTAGAGGGCACGGACGCACGGTGGAGTGTCGTGTAACATATTATAGGTGCCACAATGGCACCTATGGCGCCCCTATAATTATTATACTGCACCGCTCTTTTGTCCTATAACATGTTATATGAATGGTGTTTATGTTATAGGAGTGTTATGTGGTACAAGCTGACGTGGCAGAGCCTATAATTGTTATAGGGTGCAACTACACCTTGCACTTTAGGGTCATTTGGTAGATGACATGTTAAGTGAACAAAAACGGCCTCAAAATTCGTTAGAATGTAAAGAAAGTAATTAGCGGGTTCCTAGGGGTGCATGAGAACCCCATGGATTTTTCTTGCATAGTGTAAAATTATGTCAAATAAACCACTTTTTCTAAAATGCACCTAGGATTACGATTTTTTGTACTTTTCGTAAAATGAACTTTATAACTTTTGGTCTTGGGTCCGCCACTGTTAAGTATAAGTTGTGAGGTGCATTTCATTAAAGTTAAAGAAGACTTGTAGCACAAAATTTTGGGACAAGGTGCTTTTAGTAAAAGAACGGTATTTATGATAAAAGTAGGCTAGAACATTTCATGTGGTTCACGGGCACCCCTAGGAACCGCCCCAAATATATTTTCCTTCAAGAATTCTCAAGGGCTTCTTTGTCATATAGCATGTCTAAGGATCACTTTTATAAACGGAATCCTATAAAAAATTTGAAGGGAATGTTTGCTTATGGGCTTATAAGAACCCACCCGTCTACTTATTGCATCCACGCTGCCGCTACCTGCTCAGTCTGCTCAGATCTGTTGTGGTCCGCCATCGATAGCTTGCTGTAGCCTTGGGTTTTGATTCTAGATCTGTTGGGTTTTGCTCTGGCTCCTTTTAGGATGCTTAGTTTTATCTTCTATGTATGTTTTCTGTACTTTGTGTACTTTTGCCAAGCTACATCTTTGTATGGTTGTGTCTTCCTAAAGCTCACTTTGGTGATTCCCCCCACCCTTGTATGGTGTTGCTGTGGTCTGTCACAACTATTAGGGTGTATGCTTTCTTTTGGCTTAACTTGTTGCCTCGTGTATTTTGTTTGGCAAGTTGGTTCCGATTTTGCCCTTTATGTTCGATATAACTTGTTGTGTTCAAAATCAAATTACCTCCATTTGTGAGGAGTGAAATGAAATGTAATCTTTGTTCCAAAAAAAAAAAAAAATAAAAGATAAACCAATAAGTACTTTGCAGCAATAAGCCAATAAACACTTAACAGTAGGCTATCCCAAACACCTTCATAGCGTGTTTTTGGCTGGATTTGGTTTAAAAGAAACTCGATACAAATTTGGATGGTCTATAAAGTGGTGGTCTTACTGATAAATGTTGAATACTTAGGACATACATTATCCCTATATTAAGTTTAGTCTTATAATCGTGTAATAAAGTGCGAAAGATTTTACTGATTTGCATATGGAACTTGTAGTCATTGCACATTTGGGTATTACACTGAAGTAGTAGAATTCAGTGTAATAATAGTTGACGAGTATAGGAATTTTACGGAATAAGAGTCCTGTTGATTGGGACGAAAATTAGAATTGCAACTGCAACACCAGCAGAATATACGAGGATAAGTTGGCATACTTACAAGCAACAACATATATAGTTACCTTAAGCATAATGCATTTATGACTCATAATTCGAACTTAATATGTTAAGGTTCATATTTCCATTTTGCAACATTTTATGGTTCAACTTTCTAATACTGCAGATGCCACGCAACACCGCATCAGTGGTTAAGGTACATGTAGACTTAAATAGTTTATTTGGAAGTGTGGGTCCCGTAATGTTGATTATTGCAGTAAGATTCATAAACTGAGTTGAATACAAAGCCAATAAACACTTAAAAGTAGGCTATCCCAAACACCTGCATAGCATGTTTTTGGCCGGATTTGGTTTCAAAGAAACTCGATACAAATTTGAATGGTCTATAAAGTGGCGGTCTTACTGATAAATGTTGAATACTTAGGTTCATACATTATCCCTAGATTAACTTGAGTCTTATAATCGTGTAATAAAGTGTGGAAGACTAAATAGCTGTTGACTTTTACTGATTTGCAACACCGCGCCAGTAGTTAAGGTACATGTAGAGTTAAATAGTTTATCTGGAAATGTGGGTCCCGTAATGTTGATTATTGCAGTTAGATTCATAAACTGAGTTTGCTTCAAAGTATGTAGCGCTTTTCTATCCGCTTGCCCCATGTTGAATAATAAAGCTCTAATGTACACAAGAACTTGAATTTAACACTCCCCTGGATTACTATAACAGGAATTGGTTATCTTTAAAAGGATTTGGTAGCTATACTCTTCTTATGCTTTAAAATTTGTTTCCGTTCACTTGATTATTTATGGTAACTCACAGTTGTCACTGCAATATCAGTTTATATACCTAACATTTAGTCTTTCTATTTTCGTAGAAGCACCAGGAATCCTAAGCAGATCAATTGCTTTAAAGATAGAAAGTCGTTGACGATAAATAACAAAACATCCAATAAATTAAAGGAATCTAAGAATGTCTACACGGAAAAAGATTACCTTCACGTCACGTGGTGGAAGGAGGTATCCTTATTTTCAAATCAGACTTATAGTTTCCAGATGACTTCTCTTTCGTGTTGATCTATTTATAGTACTTCTATTGATATCGTGCTTTCTCTTTCAGAAAATGGAGACGTGTAGGAAAACGTCTTCTATGCAAATGATAAACCGACTCACTTACTCTAATTTGCTCGGTTTGGATGACAGTTTGAAGAACGGGAGGTAAGTAATATCATGTATGTTCATAAACAGTCGCATCTAGTTTTCTTTTTCTTTATCATTTCTTTCTTTGATGAAGTATGAAAGAAGGAACCCTCAATTCGGAGATATTAAAGTTCAAATCAAGGTTTCCACGGGAAGTTTTGCTATGTAGGGTATGTTTCTGTCTTATCTCATTGTGCTCAAAGAAAGCACGTGATTTGATGATTACTAATATCAAGTGCATAAATGTTTCAATCTCTTCAGGTCGGGGATTTTTATGAAGCGATAGGATTTGATGCTTGTATACTCGTGGAGTATGCTGGTTTGAATCCTTTTGGTGGTACACGCTCAGACAGCATTCCAAAAGCTGGTTGCCCTGTTGTGGTATCATAAATATATAACTTTCTCTCAGATTAACTTCCGAAAGTTCTTAAATAAACAGTTATTATTCCTTTGTTTTCATTTATGCAGAATCTACGTCAAACTTTGGATGATCTGACACGTCATGGATTTTCAGTAGTAAGTACTTAAAGTTTTGAAGCTGTTGGTATTGTTATTGCCCTTGAGCTAAAAGGCACAATAATTATTGCAAGTTATACTTATTCCTATCCAATAAGACGGAGTTTGAATTTGATTTGTTTTTGATGTTTGTGTTTTAGTGCATCGTGGAGGAAGTTCAGGGTCCAACCCAAGCTCGTTCCCGTAAAAGCCGTTTTATATCTGGGTACATTAACTGGTTTATTCTTTACAAAAAACATTTCCCTGTATGTCATTATACGTGCTTTCATTTCTTTTAAAGAAAATTATCCACAGAAGTAAATCTTTATGCATCGAGTAAGAAATCCTCATGGTCTAAATTATGTTTTTACTCTGGATATGTTAATGTGTACAGACACGCGCATCCTGGAAGTCCGTATGTTTTCGGACTTGTTGAAGACGATCATGATGTTGAGTTCCCAGAACCTATGCCAGTCATTGGTATGCTAAAGTCACATCAAGTTAATTCATGTTTTCACTTTCTTTTATGCTTACTTGTCTTGTACCTTTTCAGGACTATCACGCTCTGCAAAGGGGTATTGCATAGTTTCCGTGTTGGAGACTATGAAAACGTACTCTTTGGATGACGGTTTAACTGAAGAGGCCGTTGTTACAAAGCTTCGTACTTGTCACTACCATCATTTGTTTATTCATAAATCATTGAAGAACAATTCTTCAGGAACGACTCGTTGGGCAGAGTTTGGTGAAGGTGGGCTATTGTGGGGAGAGTGTAATGGCCGACACTTCGAATGGATTGACGGGAATATCGTCAATGAGATACTATTCAAGGTCTATATCTACACCCATATCTAACAGTGTTACGTTCTTAAGATGTCAAATAGTATCTTACAGTTGGTTTCTAAATTTTTAGGTAAAAGAGCTTTATGGTCTCGAAGATGATGTCACATTCAGAAATGTAACCGTCGCTTCAGAAAACAAACCTCACCCGTTGACCCTTGGAACAGCGTCACAAATTGGTCAGCTATCATCTCATACACTTTTAATCTTCTCTTTATGGAACTAGTTATGCATTATTAACCCGTGTTTGGATATCAGGTGCTATACCAACAGAAGGTGTACCTTTTTATTAAAGATCCTGCTCCCGTCCAATTGCACGGGATTACCTGCTATGTAAGTTTTAGAGTTATGTACTTCTGTTGCTTTTAAATGTAAAGTTCTATGTTACAAATTTCATAGACGAGTTACATTTGATAGCTGATTTTCTATTGCCCTTTTTTTGTTTGTAAAAGGTATATCAGAGATCTACTTCTGAACCCTCCTACTTATGCAACTGCATCTACCATTCAAGGTGAGTATCCGATTATCATTCACTGGTATCTCAAAGTGCAGTTAGCTCCCAATCCTAGTATATAAATAGAAAGGTTGTTCTCCTCGTTCCCAAAATATGTGTCGTGGTCTGACTTTGCATGTTTATCACACATGTTCAACCAATGAAATAAGTATTTTGCGAAGCTCAGGGTTGGTAGTATGGTAGGAAGAGCCACACCTATGTTAATATGTGTCTTTATGAGCATCTTGATGCTGAGATCAAATACCTTTCACATTCCTAATGTGTACGTGTTCACGCTTTCAGAAATGCTGTTTATAGGAAACTGCAGCTTGTCGAAATTTGTTTCATTCCTAATAATATCTTATTTGGTTTCTCATAATGTCCATATCCGTAGACGTGTTTTATTATATTATGTTATCGATGTGCTTTTTTTTCTTCATTTTACATACATGTTCTGAGTTATGATACATTTCATATATTTCAAACTAATTCTATCTGCTTATTAAACATTTTCAGCAATAGGCAAACTTATGAGCAATATCTCTTGCTCAATTCCTGAATTCACTTGCATCGCACCATCAAAGGTAACAAAATTCGTCTGAGTTCCGGATTAGGTTAAAGAAAAGATTCAGCTTATTGTTCTCCATTTTTAACGTAAGTTGACTAAGTTCTAACATATATGGGTCCCTCATCTTGCAGCTAGTGAAGCTTCTCGAGTTAAGGGAGACAAATCATGTTGAGTTTTGCAAGATCAAAAGCGTGCTTGACGAAATATTGCAGCTCCGTAAGAACTCCGAGCTAAATGAGATACTGATGTTGTTAGTGGACCCTACTTGGGTAGCGACCGGATTAAAAGTTGACATCGAGATACTAGTAAGTGGTTAAAATTTCTTGAGACATAAAGTAAATTGCTAAACGCCTTGATGATCAAGATATACGAGTAGAAGTTTATAAAAAATGGCTTCTTTGTTTGGCATTGCTTATTCACAGGTGAATGAATGTGAGTCAATCTCTCGTACAATTGGTGAACTTATCTCTTTAGATGATGAACATGATCAGAAGTTTAGCTCACATGCGAATATACCAAATGACTTTTTTGAGGACATGGAGTCTTCATGGAAATGTCGTGTGAAGAAGATTCATTTAAAAGAAGCTTACGACGAGGTAGATAAGGCTGCTGAAGCCTTATCCATAGCTGTAAGTTTCTTTTTTCTCGTCTTTGTTAAAAACTTGTCTTCATTCAAGTTTCCTAAATCAAAGCTTCTTGACCTATACAATATGCCCTACAAGACAAGGATCTGGTAGTGCTTAACAGATGGCTTTTATTCCAGGTCGCAGAAGATTTTCTTCCTATAATCAACAGAATAAAAGCTACCACGGCACCATTTGGAGGACCAAAGGGCGAAATCTCGTATGCTCGGGAACACAGAGCTATTTGGTTCAAGGGGAAACGTTTTGCACCATCTGTATGGGCTGGCACAGCCGGAGAAGAACAAATTAAACAGCTTAAACCCTCTATAGATTCTAAGGGTAGAAAGGTTGGAGAAGAATGGTTTACCACTGCGAAAGTGGAGGATGCACTCACAAGGTGACTCTCTTTGTTTGTGAAATTAATATCCCTTTTGTACGTATTCATATTACATCACCTGAATATGCTAAGTTGGGATTTTTGGTAGGTACCATGACGCTGGTGCAAAGGCAAAGTCAATGGTCTTAGAGTTGTTGAGAGGATTGTCTGCCGATTTGCAAGCTAAAATCAATGTTCTCGTGTTCGCCTCTATGTTGCTTGTTATAGCAAAAGCATTGTTTGCTCATGTGAGGTAGGCTGAATCTAAAACTTGACGTTTGTATCAAATCGTGTGACTTTAAGCTCCTTAAATTGTGTCAACTGAATGTTACATATTGATTAAACAGTGAAGGCAGAAGAAGAAAATGGGTGTTTCCAACTCTCGTTCAGTCCCATATTTGTGAGGTACATTTCGGGCAGATGCATACTCACAAATACATAAACAGGCATGAATGTTCATACTGAAATTGTATGCAGGAAACTGAACAAATAATCAGGCGTCGTGAGATGAAGATTGTCGGTCTATCACCGTATTGGTTTGATGCAGCTGAAGGCAGTGCAGTTTTGAACACAGTTAATATGAAATCAATGTTCTTATTGACCGGACCAAATGGTGGCGGGAAATCAAGTTTGCTTCGCTCAATATGTGCAGCTGCACTACTTGGAGTATGCGGATTTATGGTGCCTGCTGAGTCAGCATTAATACCTCATTTTGACTCTATTATGTTGCACGTAAAATCTTATGACAGCCCTGCAGATGGGAAAAGCTCGTTTCAGGTGCATATTGCTTAAATCCGTGTCTCATGCTTCCCCTTATTTTGAATTTCTCTTCTTATTCTGTCTACTTATGTGCAAAGTGGGCGGGTTGGGTAATGGGTCAAACTGGACTCGGGAATTCTGGTCATTGCAAGCACTTTATAATACGGGTCGAAACGGGTTGGGTCAAGATACAACTTTTTTTTTTTTTTTTCCCCTTTTTTCTTGCGTTTACCTTTGGATCTATTCGACCGGAACTTTGTCAAGTATACCCGTTAAAACCAAACCAAACCAACCCATACCATATATGTTAGAATCTTATGTATCTTATTTACCAGATTGAAATGTCAGAGATGCGTTCTATACTTACTAGAGCCACTTCGCAAAGCCTAGTCCTTGTGGATGAAATATGTAGAGGCACAGAAACAGCAAAAGGGACATGCATCGCTGGTAGCATTATCGAAACTCTTGATTCAAGTGGTTGTTTGGGTGTAGTATCAACACACTTGCATGATATCTTCAATCTACCTCTAACTACAAAGAATACGGTCTACAAAGCAATGGGAAGTGAGATAGTGAACGGTAAAACTAAACCAACGTGGAAGTTGATTGACGGAATATGCAGAGAGAGTCTTGCATTTGAAACAGCTCAGAAGGAAGGTGTTCCCGAGGCAGTAATACAAAGAGCCGAAGAACTATACAAGTCAGTGTACACGAAGGACTTAAGTTCAAGAAAAAAGATAACAAAAGCTCAACCAATCTCTTCTAAGGGATCTTCGAAAGCCGAGATACAACAAACTAGTAGTCAAGAAGTGCCTATTTTTTGCGCCAATGAATCAAGAAACCAAATGGAGAAGTTTCGGAAGGATGTAGAAGATATTGTCTGCATGATATGTCATAAAAAGCTTATCGAGGTATGGAAGACTAAAATTACACCAGAACTTGCATTGAGATGCGTTGTTATCGGTCCACGGGAACAACCACCTCCATCCACAATTGGTGCGTCAAGTGTTTATGTGATCCTTAGACCTGACAAGACTCTTTATGTTGGAGAGGTATTCATCTCAGTTTCATTTTCGAAACTTGCAAATTATTAATCTCGTATTATCACAATGATACACAAGAAAATTCTTTATAAAGTAATTTAGGAGCTTTTATGCATTATGAATACACTTTTGGCGAGTTTTGACCCATCTCCGTTTTAGCCGCATGTTTTATTTTGACCCTTGTCATTTCATTAACTTTTCTAATCTTTGATGACCACATTTCAGACGGATGATCTCCAAGGCCGGGTTCGCGCACATCGGGCAAAGGAAGGAATGCGTGATGCTTCATTTCTCTATTTTCTAGTCCCGGGAAAAAGCTTGGCTTGCCAACTGGAAACTCTGCTGATTAACCAGCTCCCAAATCATGGTTTTAAACTTACGAATGTGGCAGATGGTCAACACCGGAACTTTGGTACTTCGGATATATCTCTAGAAAGTTTAAACCTACATAGATGATGATTAACCAAGTCTCCTTTCGAGTATCTTGTAGTTTCAACGTAGGGTTCTTTGGGCGCAACAATTTTGGGTCAGATGTATGTTGCTCCGGTTCTTTAAGGTTGGAAATTTGTGTTCTTATTAATGTTAACCGGTGAGTAATCATTCGGTAGCTCTTGTAATTACATGATTTATTCATTAATGTATCATCTTGTTGTTTATGTGGCTGAAGCCTATTATGATGTGTGCTCGTATGATACATGCGGCAGATGGTATGTACGTGCATACCATTTGAGACCGATGGTAGCGTTAAATCTTAAATTTTTATTTTTTCAGATTTAAACACTAAGGGCTTTTTATTTTTATTTTATTTATTTATTTATTTTGTTGGGAAGAGTGGGGTTTTATTTGTCTTTGTGAGATAGACGAGACAAAAAAAACTTTAATATATTATTTGGGCCCGCATTGTTACCACACAGACCAAGCAAAAAGAAAAAGAAACGCCTCCTAAGTGCATACCGTTTGCTATTTAAAAAAAAAATGTTTACCTAATTCTGGCTCCGCCGCTTTGTATAATTTTAATTGTCTCAAGTGATTGATATTGTTTTCCCTTCATTCTAATACAAAAACAAAACTAAGCAAAAATGTGATTCTTATAATGATGCAAAATATGTCATTTTGTTGATTTTTCAAGAGATACAAATTTATAATAATGTTGAGCCTTAGTGGTTTTGTTTAACTAGTTGGATATCGCGCGTTGCAACGCTGAATACCCGTGTAACTAAATTCTTCCCACGAGCAAATGTTTTTAGGTTATATAATTTTCGTGACAATAAAAATATCGATGATGTTGCTAAAAAATTCATAGTGATGAATATAAAAAAAGACGGCATTTATCTATACTACATTATAAAGCATTTGAGACTTCATATTAAAGGAAGTCTTAAAATTTTAAGACAAAAAACATTACTATAAAAGGAAAATTAATGTAAAATTTAAAAATTTAAGTCTCATTTAAACCATATAAATATCCCTCTAATAATGATATATTTTAATAGAATTGTTTATAAGAAAATCTCACTATACTTATAGCCACCAATTTAATGTTAAAATTTGAAAAATAAAAGCGTCAACTATTTACACTATTAATAATTTAGACGTTTCTTTTGAAAAACATATATCTACTATAGTATAAAGTATTTGAGATATCTTAAATAAGGAAGATTTAAAATAAAAATAATTTGTCAACACAAAAATATCGCGAATCTCATGCCACGATTCATGTGGTCATCTATAATTGTATTATGTGTAAAATAACTTTATAACTACTATTTAATTATCGATATGCTGCATTTTATTTGGTTTATGAGTTATGAAAGTGTTATCACTGTTTGGAATTGGCGTAAAGTGGTAGCGACGTTGACGGTAAATCCTGGTTTGCGTCGAGCTTATAGACATATAGTAAGTGTTTTGGGCTCGTCAATTAATCTGGAATCATTTTCATGGTTTTATCACTTTTTTTTTAACAAATATAGATGGCATGCCAATTGAAAGCTGCAAGTACAATCCTTATATTTCGAAAGTGCAATCGTCGTCCTTGTAAGGAACTTACAAGTGCTCTCTTAGTCCATGCCCAAAACTAAATGACTATATTACCCTCACATGGACTAAAGTAAATTAGTGAAATAGAAGATGAAAATGATAGTTTAGTAACTTAACTTTAGACATAAACAAATGTGAACTTGTAACCAA
Organism: Chrysanthemum lavandulifolium; assembly: GCA_022545495.1. Lineage (NCBI taxonomy): Eukaryota > Viridiplantae > Streptophyta > Magnoliopsida > Asterales > Asteraceae > Chrysanthemum > Chrysanthemum lavandulifolium. The sequence continues at coordinate 15,397,919 of CM040240.1, read as the reverse complement.
TGTTTTAAAACCGATTTTAATTGACCGGTCGAGTCGTGAAGTGTCGGTTCGATATGTACTCAACCGGTTCAATAGCACGGCCAACCGGTTTCCATTTATTATTATTAAAATTTTCCGAAAGATTATTTGGTTTGGCGATCGAACCGGTTGACCCGATCGAAAATAATAATAATAATAATAATGAAAACCGGTTGATCCGAAGTGATTTTGTAACTTAAAACGAAAGACCAGGTTTAATGACTGACTGACCGGATCGATTAAAAACCCGGTTTTAAAACACTAGGTACTTGTATATTGTGTTGGTTATGATTGTTAACACGTAGTACCATATTTCATTCCATATCTTTTGTGTGGTTTACTTTCTCTCTTCTCCATTTATCCCCACTTCTTTTCCATTTACTATAAGTAACCGTAATTATATTTCATTTGCTTAGTTTCTCTCTTGTCCATCCATCATGGCTTCAATGGCAGCATCATCATCTCTTTGCTGCTGCACCATAATCTCACCCTCCTCCATTAAAACCAACCCATCAAGAACAAACACATTTAACAGCAGAACAAGAAGAACAAGAAGAGGGCCCACTTCCTTTGTGATAACTAAAGCAATCAAAGAAGAAACTAAGCCCAAGGCCAAGAATGATAGTTCTGCTTCACCTGATGAAGTCACTAAGAAGTTGGGCCTTGAAGCTGGTTTATGGAAAGTAAGTTTGTTATTTTTACTTTTTCGTCCGTCTTAAATTATAAGTCCACTTTTAACTTGCACGCAGTTTAAGATAAGCTAGCTTATACTAGTAATTGTTAGCCATAAGGCTATCTAAGACTTTGCACACTCTATATAATGATTGGTACACTTCAATTAATTGTGTTTTGACATTTATGCTCTCACATGGATAAAAGTGTAAGGGTAACTATGAGGGTATAAATGTCCAAACATAATTAATTCAAGTGTCCCAATCATTTGATGAATTGTGCAAATCATCTCCCATAAGACAAACTGGTTGAAATGGGCTTTACGAGGATATAGTTAGTCAAATTACTTAAATACCTTTCAAAATATAGTGGATTATCATGCAAAAGGTTGAAATATATCTGAATTTAATTTGATTTATTTTTATGTGATTTTACATTAATAAGCTTCAGCTCCGGCTAATCGCCAGCTTTACAAAAATATAAGCTCCAGCCTCCGGCTCTATAGCCCATTTCGCCAAACATATCCTAAGAAAAATAAGACCATTCACTAAGCATATGTCATGTTAACTATTTGAAAACCATTTTGAGATATACTTTACTACTTATTTTGGAATAAAAGAAACAGAAATAGAAAGGGCAACTTATAATTTGGGACGGGTGGAGTACTTGGCAAGAGGATGTTTGTTTAGGCTTACGAGCTTTTATCTTGTTTCGGGCTTATGTTTCATAAGCCTTTTTTTTTTTTGGCTTTATATGAGGACTTATGGGGTTATACATAGGTTATTATGTCATAATAAACTTTTATAAGCACTCAAGTTTCAAACTAGAAAATTTGAGCGTATGATATAAGCCAATAAACAAGCTTAAACAAACACCCTCTAAAAATGGGTAACCGGATGAGGTTTTAGCTATTGAGGTTATCCGGGGTGGTTGAGTCTTTAACTCAGTACACGGCCTAACCGCGGTATCCCGTGACCGTTTCTGGCCCCATTTTTTACTTTACTTGGTAGATTTAATTTGTTATAGTATTTCATTTATATTCTGTGAGTCTTGTTTAGATAAAATATTAGGAATTATACTTTTATTAGGGATGTATCTTTATCTAGAAATCTATAAATGAGGGCATTAGGTGGAAGGAATTAGTAATTTGAAATGCTTGATTGTCGAAGCCAAAACGTATATTAGTACCCTACACTTGGATGCCGGGTGTTATAGTACCCTGAACTTAAAAAGGTGGAGCGTAGTACCCTGAATATGTACAATTGGAATTTTTAGTACCCTTGACTCGGTGAGGTGCTAATCATGTGAGAATGTGTCAAGTTATCAAAATCGATTGCCTTTGAATTTGGCACTAAATTCCTTTGCCATATAGTCCAGATCCAGAAGCAAGAATTTTGCACTAGACAATGACAACAGAGCATAATGCCATAATACGACCACAATGATTATAAATGACAATAACTGCAGAAGGTAAATAGTATTTATGTTGGACATATATAAAGAACATGTATAACCCATGAAACGATCCACATGACAGTTAAAACTCATTATCATTTCTGTTGGACATTTGAGATTCAGTTTTACAGTTTCGGAGCAGTCACTGATTGATTAGCACCTGACCGAGTGACTGACTGAAGGGTACTAAAAATTCCAATTGTACAAATTCAGGGTACTAAAAAACCCGCCTACCCGGTCATCTGAGTCTAGGGGTACTAATATACATTTTGCGGTTTATAGTTTATATCTCAATATCAAATCTGGTTCATATCATTTACCTAAGAAGGTTTGAAGCTTGCACCAGAGATCTCTTGTGAGGGCATTAGGATATGGTGTAACTAGATCGCCAAACACACCTTAAGGTTTGAATACTAGATAACGTATGAAACAACTAAACAATGTATATGTGTGAAGGTGATTACTAACAGTTTTTAGTTCTAAATGTTAAAATGTATATAAGTCGGGGTTACACGCACTTCCATTTTTGGTCACAATACACGCACTCGTACTGCAAATTTGAACCGTATACCAGAGGCCTTTTTGCATATCTCTTGCCAGCCCCGTGAACAGGACTAGTTAAGTCGTTTTACGGATTCAACCTTCTACACATTGTTTAGAAGATGTAATGAATTTTGTTGTTTTGTGTAGATATTTAGCTCAAAGGAAGAAGGTAACAAATCAAAAGGCGATCAAGCAAAAGAGCTTTTGACTAAATACGGTGGAGCATATCTAGCCACCTCCATCACTCTCTCGCTGATCTCCTTTTCCCTATGCTATGCCCTCATTAGCGCCGGTGTTGATGTCCCATCATTGTTGCAAAAGGTAATAATGTAACTATCAACAACTACGTTTTGCTGGGTTGAATTTATTAACGCGCCATTTCCTTTGCATTGTCAAGACTCATGTATGTTTCCATTGATTTGTAGGTCGGGATTTCAGCTAATGAAACTGGAGAAAAAGTGGGGACATTTGCATTGGCGTATGCTGCACATAAAGCTGCATCACCTATAAGATTTCCGCCTACTGTAGCACTCACGCCAATTGTTGCGAATTGGATAGGAAAAAAAGTTGACAAAGAGAACTAGGTGAATCATCAGTGTGTTGTTGTGTAAGGTGTATAGATATATACTCGTTAGATATGCAGTGTATGTATAAATTCATTTGATCCGGCTTAATACTGTAAGAGCGTCATTGTTATTACTATTATGAAATGGATATATCTCTAGAAAGTTTAAACCTGCTCAGATGATTAACCAAATCTCCTTTCGAGTATCTTGTAGTTTCAGCATACGGTTCTTTGAATCTTTCGATGGAACAATTTTGGGACAGATGTATGTTAACGAGTGAGTAATCATTCCGTAGTCCTTGCAATAACATGATCTATTCCAAATAGACTAGACGTGTGTTTTTGACGAAACTAGCGGTGGTAGGAAGAGTAGCGTTTATATTCCAACGCTTCTTTGAGTAGCTTTTGCAAAACTAGCGTTCACTAGTATTTGAACAAAATCCTAAACGATGCACGCTATTTGCCAAACGCTCCATTATGTTGCACACCAAATAGGGCTGATCACGATCCGAAAACCGGACCGAAAAACGATTTGGTCCAAAACTCCGGACCAAGGACCATACAGAAATGTTTGGTCCGGTCCAACAAAGCACACTAGCTGGTTGTCTGTGAGACGAACCAGACCGAGGACCGAAAACATACCTAAACGGTAAAGGACAAAAAAAAAAAATGAATACGTGGTCGGCAGGATTCGAACCTGCGCGGGCAAAGCCCACATGATTTCTAGTCATGCCCGATAACCACTCCGGCACGACCACCTTTTTGTAATAACATTGAACTAGAAACTATATATTAGCTACCTTGTCTTATTTTATGATTTCTTGCTTATGTGTGTGTTATTCATGTGCTAATAATATGTTGTACAAATGAAAAGTAGAAATGCTTTTGAAAAAGACTGGTTTTCATCTTGATTAAGGTAAATGATATGAAAGTTATTAGCTTTAAAGCTTGTTGGTATCTATGGACGGAACCGTTGGCCCCGGGGTCACAAGACATTCATGAATTTTTGCGATGTAGTGTTAGTCAATGTCATTAGCTGTACACATTACTGCCCAAACAGCTGGCTACAAATAGATGGATTACATAGGATATTTTAGGAAATCCCATCAATCACGCTATACAATCAATCTATATTTAATTGACAGCTGGGTCCTATTACAATGCATGCTTTAGTCTGCATGTTACTTTGGTTAACACTCCTCCGCAGTCGGAGCGGGAGGACACCGGACGCTTAGACTGGAGCGAAATTCCTCAAAAAGAGCATAGGGCAATCCTTTCGTGAAGATGTCCGCATACTGATAGCGAGAAGGAACATGAAGAACCCGAACCTCACCAGCAGAGGGCAATCAAGGGTAATCATGTGTACATCTAATGACATTGACTAACATGTAGTAGCAATCAATTTTGTAAGTACTTAAATTTTTCTTAAATGCACCCGGGTTGAAAAGACTGTTTTATAGTATTGTTTAGTTTCTTTCTTAAATGCATCTGGTCAACTTTTGTTTTAGTTCCGTCCCTTCTGATATCGTATATTTATTACTATTTGTTATTATAGTTTGTAACTCATGTATCACTGACACGGTAATGTCGGTCTTCGTTAAAACTCCATTCTCCCTTTATGTGAACGTTCCTTCATAAATCACACAGTTGTTGCAAGTTGCAACTAGGGAAATGAAAAAACATTCTATATAAGGTCGGGTTCTGTAGGGCGGTGAGAGGATTATCACTTTATATAAGTTCGTTACTAGCTTAAGCACTCGTTAACTCTGCATACTGATAATAAAGGTACACAGTAACAACCAGGCCTAACATTAGTTGACCATAAAAGGCAAGAAACATTTTATATGAATGTAAGGATGAATGTCAAATACAGTTTGCTACCTATAATCTGAATAAAAGTATCTGCAATGTCTTGCAGTCAAGTCAAAATATGAATTAAGAGGATCCCTTTTGCCTCGTTTCTATAAGTACAGCTCTCGGGATGAAGTTTCAGCCAAAAGGAATGGCACTGAACTAAGAAAGAAGATCCTTAAACCATCAGATCAGCTTTAAGCGTTTAGTTTTTCTACAAGAATCTTGTTCACAAGCCCTGGATTCGCTTTACCCTTCGATTCTTTCATTACCTGAATATAAGTTTTTAAATCTTTAAAATTTTAAAAATATAAATAAAAATTCAAGAATAAATGAGAAGACGAAAAAGATCAAACCTGTCCTGCGAAGAAACCTTGCAGCTTGGTTTTACCCCACGGTATTGTTCCAGCTGCTTTGGATTATTAGCTATTACTTTATCAATTATTTTCTCGATTTCAGCAGGATCTACTATCTGTTAAAAGCAAACAAAAAAAGTGATATGGAGAAATTAGTTGGAATTTCTAAAGAAAGAACGGGTCAAACATGTTGAAAGCCCCCCAAAAGGGTATCTTTAACGCATACAACTTCCTAATTAACATCTTAATTATTTATGAAAAACGGACTAAAAAGTAAAAAGTGGAAGCGGGTCAACTGAACCAGGTGGGTCCGTTTCGACCAGTACTAAAAAAGATTCGTTATTACCGAACCCGTTTAGACCTGTTATACAACCGTCCATCTTTCACCATCTATAGGTTCTATACATAACAAAACGATAACTTGCCTGTACAAGATCTTTCTCTTTAATCAATCCTTTGACGGTTCCACCTTTTTCCATTAGTTCAAGAAGTATCTGCACAACATCCGTAAAAGTTTAACTTTTTTATAAAACTTAGCAACAACGGGATGATTATGAGTTTATGATAGCAGAAAGTGGAAGACAGCACACCTCTTTCCCTATCTTTCCGCTGATAGTTCCACTCTTTATAGAAGCTATTAACTCGCTTAACTCCTCAGCTAAGTTTTATTTCATTGATAGACAGCTTCTCGTTCTTCAAATAAGCAGCAATATCTCCCATGATCCAGTTAGCTGCCAGTTTGACATCCGGAACTTTGGCAATTGTGGCATCAAAAAAGTGTGCAACCTGGGACAATGACAGATCAATTATTTGTAAACTCCAAAAAACTGAAAGAAAGGTGTTTGCGGGTCAACCTAACCCAAGCCCGACCATTTCGACTCAGTACTGAAAATGACCCGTTTGAACCCAAATTCATCCTTTACATGTTAACCAACCTACCCATCTTGCTGCATCTAGTATAATGGGATTAGAACAACATACGTTGACATCATTGGCAAGAAAAAGAACATCCTGCATGCTTAGTCCCATCTCCTCGTATCTTCGACGTTTCATTTCTGGAAGTTCAGGTAAAGACTCACGTATACCATTCACATATTCTTCAGTAAGTATAACTTCCGGAAGGTCAGGTTCAGGAAAATATCGGTAATCTGCAAGTCCTTCCTTTTTCCTCATCGTAACTGTTTTCTACCAGTAAGAGCGAAAAAATAAAATGATAAGCATAAACGAGACAAGATTACCAAGTTCAAGTAAAGACTCACGTATACCATTCACATTATGGAGGTTGTTTGGATGTGTGTTTTAAAAGTGACAATGTGATATTTGATATCCAAAATGCAAATCCAAACAACCCCTATAAAAGTAAAGTGCCATAAAACCTGAGAGCCTTCTTCCCAAAGACGCGTTTCTTGCACAATTTCATCAGCTTGCCCTTTGTCATACAATTCCGCCTGTCTTGCAATCTCGAAATCAATAGCTCTACTCATGGCCGAAAACGAATTCAGATTCTTTACCTCCACCTACAAATGAACATCCATTGATAAAGATTAGTAACCAACAAGAAGCAATGTATTTTTTTGTAATAATCACGATTTACCAAACACTTAAACATCCGATTATCTAATTCTTTACAGCTTACCGTTCGTCTTATTACAGTTGATTATATAAGTTAATCAAATAACATAATCATTTTATTTAGCACAATGAAGACGAAAAAGGTAAGTACCTTGGTGCCAAATTCTAGTTGACCAATTGGACGAATGGAAACATTAACATCACACCGAAGTGACCCTTCTTGCATATTTCCGTTACCAACTCCTAAATATCGCACCACCCTTTGCAACTCTGCAGCATATTCTGCAGCCTCAATGCCCGTTCGCATATCAGGTTCAGAAACAATTTCAAGCAAAGGCACCCCTGCTCGATTCAAATCAACCTGAGAATAACTTCCGGTTCCAGTATGAAGAAGCTTGCCAGCATCCTCCTCCATATGAACCCTAGTAATCCCAAACCTTCTATGCCCTCCACCAAACTCAAGCGGAAGATCCAAATCAATGAACCCATTTGCAGCAATCGGGATATCAAATTGTGAGATTTGGTACCCTTTTGGAAGATCCGGATAAAAATACTGTTTCCTATCAAACTTTGAACTCAAGGCTAATTTGCAATTGAGTGCAAGGCCAAGCATCACAGCATACTCGATTACTTTGGAGTTCAAAACAGGTAACGCACCAGGCAAACCCATACAAACGGGGCAAACACATGAATTTGGTTGAGACCCGTAGCTATAAGCACAGCTACAGAACGCTTTTGTTATAGTTGATAACTGTACGTGTGTTTCTATGAAAAAACCTTTTTTTGGGAAAAAAAAAAGGGGGGTTTTGGGGGGTTTTGTTTTTTTGGAAATTTTTTCCCAAAAAATTTTTGGGGAAAATTTGCTTAAAAAAATTTTTAAAAAAAAATTTTTTTTAAAAAAAAAACCCTTTTAAATTTAAAATAAATTTTTTTTTTTTTTAAAATTTTTAAATTTTTAAAAAACCCTTTTTAAAAAATTTTTTAAATTTTGGGGGTTTTTTTTGGGGGGAAAAATTTTTGGGGGGTTTTTTCTTTTTTTTTTTTCCAAAAAAACCCAAAAAATTTTTAAGGGAAAATTTTAAAAAACCCACCCCTTTTTTTGGGAAGAATTTGGGGTTTTTAAAATTTTAAAAAAGGGGTTAAAATTTTAAAAAAATCCCCTTTTAAAATTTTAAAAAAAAAAATTTTTTTCAAACCCCTTTTCCAAATTTTTAAAAAAAAAAAAAAAGGAAATTTTAAACCTTTTTTTTTTTAAAAACCCAAGGGAAAAAAAAAAGGGGGTTTTGGTTTGGGGGGGGAAAAAAACCCAATCAATTTCCAAATTTTTTTGGGGGGGGTTTTTTTCCCAAAAAAATTTTGGGGGAAATTTTAAAAATTTTTTAAAAAATTTTTTTAAAAATTTTGGGGGAATAAAAATTTTTTTTTGGGGCCTTAGGGGGGTTTTAAAATTAAATTTTTTTTCCAAAAAAAGGGGGTTTTTTAAAGGGGATTTTGGGAAAATTTTTTAAAAAACCCTTTTTTTTTTAAAGGGGGTTTTTTTTAAACCCAAAAAAGGGGGAAAAAAAAAAAATTTTAAAAAATTTTTTTCCGGGGGGTTTGGGGGGCCCCCTTTTTAAAAAAACCCCCCCTTTTTTTGGGGGGGAAAATTTGGGGAAAAAATTTTTTTTGGGGGTTAAGGGTTTTTTAATTTTTTTTTTTTTTTAAAAAGTTTTTTTTTTTTAAAAATTTTTTTTTTAAAAATTTAATTGTTTTTTTTCCCCAAAATTTATTCCTTTTTTTTTAAAAAAACCCCTTTTTTTAAATTTTTTTGGAAAAAAAACCTTTTTTTGGGGAAAAAAAAAGGGCCCCTTTTAGTTTGGGAGGGTTTTCCCTTTTTTTTCCCAAATTTGGGGGTTTTTTTTTTTAATTTTGGGGGGTTTTTCCCAAAAAAAGGGGAATTTTTAAAATTTAAAAAGGGTTTTTTAAAAAAACCTTTTTTAAATTGGGGCCCCCTTTTTTTTAAATGTTGGAACCCCAAAAAAAAAAATTTTTAAGGGGGGCCCCTTTTAAAAATTTTTGGAAAAAAAATTTTTTTTTTTGGGGGTTTTTAAAAAAAATTTTAATTTGGGGAAAAACCCCAACCTTTTTGGGAAAAAAATTTTTGGGGTTTTTTTTTTTTTTTTTAAATTTTTCAAATTTTTTAAAGGTTTGTTGGACCTTTTTTTTTCCTTTTTTGGGTTTGAAAAAATTTCCCTTTTTTCCCCTTTTTTTTTTTTTTTAAAATTTTTTTTTTTTTAAACCCTTTTTTTTTTCCTTTCCGGGGTTTGAAATTGGGGGGAAAAAAAAAATTTGGGAAAAAAATTTTTTTTTAAAATAAAATTTTTTTTAAATTTTAAAACCTTTTTAAATTTTTTTTTAAGGGGTTTTTAATTTTTTAAAATTAAAAAAAACCCCAAAATTTTTTTTTTTTAAAATTTTAAAAGGGGTTTTTTTCCCCCTTTTTCCCTTAAATTTTAATTTTTTTTAAAAAAAAAAAAAAAGGGTTTTTTTAAAAAAAAATTTTTAAAAAAATTTTTAAATTAAATTTTTTTTTTAAAAAAAAAAATTTTTAAAAAAATTTTTAAAATTTTTTTTTTTGGGTAAGGTTGTTTAAAAATTTTTTTAATTTTCCCCTTAATAAAAAATTTTTTTTTTTTCCCAAAAAAAAATTTTTTTTTTTAAAAAAAATTTTTTTTAATTTTTAAAAAAACCAAAAATCTTTTATTTTTTTTAAAAAGGAAAAATTTAAACCCGGGTGTTTAAAATTAAAAAAACCCCTTTTTAAAATTTTAAGGGGTTTTTTTTTTTTAATTTAAAATTTTTTTTTTTAAAAAATTTTTTTTTTAAAAAAATAAAATTTTTTTTCCAAAAAATTTTAAATTTAAAAAAAAAAATTTTGTTAAAAAAAAAAAAAATTTTTTAAAAAAAATTTTTTTTTTTTTAAAAAAATTTTTTTTTCCAAAAAACCCCCTTTTTTTTTTTTTTTTTTTTTAAATTTTTTTTGGGGGTTTTTTTTTTTTTTAAAAAAAAATTTTTTAATTTGGTTTTTTTAATTTTTTTTCTTTTTTAAAAAATTTTTTTTCCAAAATTTAAATTTTTTTTTTTTTTAAAAAAAAATTTTTTTAAAAAGGGGGGGAAAAATTTTTTTAATTAATTAAGGAAATTTCAAGGGGTTTTTTTCCCCTTTTTTTTGGGGGGGGGGGGCCCCCCCCCTTTTTTTTTTTTTTTCCCAAAATTTTTTTTTAAAAAATTTTAAAAAATTTTTTTTAAAATTTTTAAAATTTTTTTAAAAATTTTTTAAAAATTTTAAATTTTTGGTTTTAAAAAATTTTTTTAAAAAAATTTTTTTAAAAAAATTTTTTTTAAAAAAAATTTTTTAAAAATTTTGGGGGGGGTTTTTTTTTTTTTAAAATTCCCCCAAAAAATTTTTTAAATGGTTTTTAAAAAAAAAAAAAAAAAAGGAAATTTTTTTTTTTTAAAAAAAAATAAAAAATTTTTAATTTTAAAAATTTTTTAAAATTTTTTTTTTTTAAAATTTTTTTTCCCCCAAAAAGGAATTTTTTTAAAAAAAAAATTTTAAAATTTTAAATTTAAAAGGTTTGAAAAAAAAAAAAAAAAAAGGGTTTTTAAAAAATTTTTTTAAAAAATTAAACCTTTTTCCCCAAAAAATTTAAACCCCTTTTAAAAGGTTTTTTTTTAAAGGGGGGGAAAAAAAAAAAATTTTTTTTTTAAACCAAAAACTTTTCCTTTATTTGAGAATGTATATCAGTTCCTTACGCACCACTTCCCATTTTGACCCTTGTGCAACATGCAAAAAATAGACTTTTGACTTCAAAAACTGTTATACACCAGGAAGATTACGATATGTGGTGCATTCGGAAGCTGAGCTGCAAAATAGTTGCCAGCACGTCATCATTATAACCATCTGCAAAACATAAGATTAGAATGCAGAGTATCATTTGGCTGCGAAAATGAATGGGGAACTTTATTATACTGTACGAAATGAATAGCTACAAAGTTACAAAGGTTTCTAATGAAATGAATGGACTTACCCAAAAAAGAGTGCAATCACGAAACGGCTAAAACAATCATAACATGAAAAATGCTATACTTATAACGACAAAAACTCAGATCAATTAGACTTTGTTGAGGAATAGACACGGATATGCATTGGTTTGCAAAATGAAGTGGTAACATTATTATTATGGATGCATAATTCTTAGAGTACCGACGCCACAAGATCATCTCAAGTTCTCAACTACAAGAGTGCCACGTAATGGTCATGATATTTAACTAATCGATGTCCAAACTACAAGTGTTTTCTATACAAAATCAGTATTACAGATCTACTTAAGAGCACATACTAATACTATACATAACATAGCAATTACCACAATGACAACCAAACACAGGCCAGAATCACCTCGCACACAAAACTCTGTATGCTCGTCGTGCAGATCAAAGGAAAACCAATTATCAACTAGTTTTACAGATCGGATTCGAACTTGATCAAGATATAAAGGTGATGTTACTGAGGTCAAATCTTCTCAAGGATGATCACAACCTTAAGGCATCAAGGAAGATTTATAATCCTTAAAATTGCAAACTATCACATTTTTTTTTTTTTTTTTTGGGAAATATCAAGCAAAATGCAAATTTGGATTTCTTGTTTTAGATCATGTTAACGTTGTAAAATCTCAGAGAGATATTTAGGGTCGTTGAATTAATAGACTAATGTGTGGCATGATCTCAGGGCTTTGCAGCCTTTTCTTAACTTATTATAACGTCTTTCTAGAAGTAGTCTCTCTACCCTTGGGTAGAGGTACGACCACCTACAACTTACATCCCCGTACCCGGCTTACTAGTGAGATTGGGTACTGTTGTTGACCAAGAAACTTATACTACCAAGTTTACAATGTTGAGTAACAAAACTGCAATCTATGTCTAAGTAAAATAACTACATAATTCACGGAACTCGACAAATAATCCAATCGTTACTATCTCTGCTAAGATATACTGCTATGGATATTGATATTTATCGGTATTCACAGTAGGATTTTTAACGATTTAGAAAATATAGTTTACAAACCATAATATACAAGGGAAATAGTCGATACCTATGTACGTTGTGCTTCGTAAGACCTGCAAAACAAAGAAAAGTAAACTTGAAATTGATTAGTTACAAATGGGCAGTGGTTCCGTCCATTCACCAGCTGCACCATAATCAAGACTTAGCTCCCTTAACGGAGGAATATCTTCCAAAGCAAACAACATAAGGCGAGGAAATGCAACATTGCCATGATCAAATAACACTAATTGCACGAAAACATTTGGACATGGACTATGGCTCATGTAACAAGCAACATTTCTCATTCTAGAAACATCCATTGCAAATTCCACTGGCGGTATAGAGAAATACGAGGGGGAAACATAATCCGGATAAACTCGGGATAAATCAACTTGGGACAAGTCGCCCCATTCTGCCCATCTCTCACCAAACCGATACGGATACACTAGAGTATCTTCCCCATTCATGGTAAAAACTTTTGCCTGATCTTTTGTAAGAACAACTCCGGTATATTCACAAAGAAAAGAGCCCGCTTGTATCAAGTCCAGCGACCTTACTCCCCAACCAGTTTCCAACGACCTAAACACTTCAAATCTATTCTTCACGCCCTTTTGAGTAACACGGTTACAACATTCTGAAGAACAAGAACAATGGGGCCCGCATTCATAAACCAACGGTTTTCCTCTCACAAGAATCCCTTTCTTATCATAAGCAAATTCACCTCCATTTTTCTTAGCACAAGCACAATCAAGTCCGCATACATCAACACAGAAGCACCCAACAGAATCAGCATTCCTCGACGGTTGATAAACAAAAGGCGGGAAAGCAGTCCTCACCAAATACTCATAGTGCACTGGCTCATTGTTATCATCAATGTCATTAAACAAAAATACAGGCACATTTTCCTTATTCATCGAAATATCCAAACTAACATATCCCACAGGCCTAGCCGCCATCGGATTTTCCCTAATATTCTCGGCAAACTTAAGCATTGCGCTACCCATTTCGGGCTGACCTTCCATTCTAACAAGCTTAAACTTATACACACCAAAACCCGACTTACCTTCTTCAAGCCAAGCATCAGTAACTTTATATATCCCGTCATAAACATAAAGTTTTTCACTAACACCGCCTTTATACTTAAAACCACGAATTACACGCACCTCAATCCCATAATGCATACTTCTCTCCATCCCTAAATTCCCACCTTCCAACTTCTGATCAACAACGTGCAATTTTGAATTCTTATCTTGCCCACCATGACCCGTATACACAATCACATCACCACTATCCTCATCATCCTCGTACCCACCCGACACAATCACACTAGTAGCTATCGGCTCCTTATTAGGACTCAAACTCGCAGGCAAGAAATCAATCCCAGCTTGAGGATGCCCGTGAATCCCCAACACACACAACTCCATCCTAAAAAAGAACACATCCCCAATACTCACGCCAGGTATTGGTCCCACAATCCGTTTATCCCTATTCAACCAAAGATCATGATCCCTCATTATCGCCGCTACTTTCAAATCATTTCTGTTCATTTTAGGCAAACGCATACTAGGACTACCTACATTCGCACTAGCTCTACGTTTTTCATCCTCTAACATTAAACAAATCCTAAGGGAATCATATATCATCCTAGTTTTCCTAACAGTTTCTCTAAAAGCAATCTCGTCTTCTATATCGAGATTCGACACCCTAACTAACTCACCTGATCTAGCCGGATACTTACGTTTTAACGGATTCTCCAAATTTGCCACCTGGGTCTCTTCAGGATTCACTAGCACAAGTGCTAGTGCATCAGGGTTTGCCACCTCATCATCATCATCACTGAGACAAATGGTGGGCACTATCTTAGGGTTTTCATAGTTTTCGGGTTCGGGTGGGACTTCGAGTGGTTCGTCAAGGGGTTCGAGTTTAGGAAACATTTTTTCTTGGATTTTAAGGTTTTGGTACAACCTTAAAACATGTTTTTAGGATCTTAAGGTCTTGATATAAACTTAAAACAAGTCTTTAGGCATTTTAAGGTTTCAAAAACATGTTTTTTCTAGGATTTTAAGGTTTTGGTAAAGTCTTGAAAAATGTTTATTTTGGGGTTTTAAGGTTGTTGGAAGTGTGAAATTATGGTTTTTTTTTAATGAAATGAAAATGGGGTTTGATTATTAAAGATTTGGGTTGGTTTTGATGATGATGATGATGATCATGGAAAGTGAAAAGTAGTTGAATCTAGAACAAAGGGGTATTTGTGTTAGAACTGATGATCATATGTTTTGTCTTTAGGGATATTGGTGTCTTGTACTTTGTTGCTACTACTTTACTTTATATGGTGTTTGAATATCACATAAAAAGTTAGGCTGCCCATTAACACAACTCAATCCTTCTCATTTTTCACGCCATCGCCGCCTTTCTTTCTTCAAATGACTTTCAAGTCGATTGAGTTGCTTTTAAGAAAAGCGACCATAATCAAATTTTATTATTTTTTTTAACACAAACTAGAATTTCATTAGTAATTAAATTTTAACACATTTTTTTTAAAATTTTATTTTTTTAAAACATTTTTAACATATAAAACTTTGAATGTTTGGTTGTGTTTGATAGGTTGCAAGAACTTCAGGGGCTGAAGTGAAAGATTTCTATATATTAAGTATCCTTCCTAACTTTATGAGATCATCATCTCCAAGATATATCCATCATCGCCATTTTTTTAGCAAAGCCAAAGTTTCAAAAAAAAAAAAAAGAAAAAAAGAAAGAAAAATTTGGAATAATTAAATGTGTGTTTCACACTCACTTTTTGCATATTAAATGCCCAAGACAATCGATCGGTTGGACGACCGAGATGTGTAAAAGTTGGGACTCGATCGGTTTGCCACATAAGGACGATCGACACTCACTCGATCGAGTGAGTCGATCGTCATACCTTACTGCGTCCAGCCTTAAAAGAGTTAATTACATGAATGGTGTTTGTCATCGGTCGGTTTTTACGGATTCTTATATTTTTTCTTTGCGGATCTTTGACCCGTTGCGGGTTTGGTCTTTTAACCATTATTTTGTTAGTTTGACCGTCAAGTGGTTGTTTAGAAGGCTAAAATGACATATATACCCTTTTAATGTATATAACCTGTGTTTTGTAGGGTATCACGAATTTAAACCTTTTTCTTAATACATTTTTAGTACGCTTTTATATGTATTCATCCGTTGTTATACGTTGTCGTCCGTTTTTATACGTTTTCATCCATTTTCATACGTTTTCGTCCGTCTTAATACATTTTCGTCCGTTTTTATCCGTCTTTATACGTTTTCGTCCGTTTTTATACATTTTCGTCCGTTTTCATTTTTTATACGTGTTTGTCTGTTTTTATACGTTTTTATTCGTTTTTATACGTTTTCTTACGTTTTTATCCGTTTTTGTCCATTTTTATAAGTTTTTGTCCGTTTTTATACAATTTCAGACTTTTTTATCCGTTTTCATCCCTTTTTATACGTTTCTGTCCGTTTGTATACGTTTTTCGTCTGTTTTATATGTTTCGTCGGTTAGTATACGTTTTTTTTCCTTACCTTTTTATACATTTTCGCCCGTTTTTAAACGTCTTCGTCCGTTCTATACGTTTTCTTATGTTTTTATACGTTCTCGTTTATTTTTATACGTTTTCATCCATTTTTCTTACGTTTTCCTATGTTTTTACTTGTTTTTTAATGTCCTTATACGTTTAAGTATGGTAAGAACATTAAAAAAAATAGATGAAAACGTATAAAATTGTAAGAAAACGATAAAATCAGACAAAAACGTATAAAAACGGATGAAAACGCATAAAATAGACGAACATATAAAAACAGACGACAACGAGATAAAAACATATGAAAATGTATAAAACGGACGATAACGTATGAAAACGTAAAAAACGAACGAATACATATAAAAACGTAAGAAAGCGTATCAAAATAGACGAAAAACGTATAAAAACAAACGAAACGTATACAAACGAATGAGTATAAAAACGGACGAGGCATAATGAGTATAAAAACGGCCGAGGATAAACGTTTTGTTTGGATTTGATAATAACTTACGTTTTGTCTAGGTGGATAAAGTTCAAAGAGTTAATTACATTTTTTGTTCTTGTGGTTTACCGGGTATAACGATTTTGGTCTAATAGTTTAAAAAATAACGGATTTTGTCCATAATTCGACGACCATTAACAGGTTTGGTCTAATTTTTCGTAAGCTTAAGTCTTGTTTATGGGCTTAAAGTTAACTAGAGTTTTTGGTCATTTGATTTATAAAAAGTTTCAAAACCCTAATGAACTCTAAACCAAGAGAGTTTGAGCAGTAAATTATTATTTTCGCATAAATTTTTTTCTATCGATAAATTATAAGTTGTGAATTGGGTCTTTTGAATCAGTTCCATAATTTGTTAAAAGGAATAAAAAATGAACTTTTTAAGTGCGACGAAAGTGTTTTTTAGGGATATGTTATAAAGACCCTTTAAAACACCATTGTACCTCTATTGTTTTTTTTTTTTTTTTTTATTTTTTCTATTTTATATTTTTTTAGGGCAAATGGCATAAAAAGCATCAAAGTTAAGGTCCATTTCCAATTAAGGTATTCTATTTTTTTCTTGCATAAAAGGTACCCAACAAATTTTTTTCATGGATTTGGGTTTTTACTAACGTCTGTTAACCCACTTCGTTAGTATATTACATATTTGGTCCTTAATTTTGTAGATTCATTTCATTCGACATCCAAAAAAATTTCCAAATACATGCCTTAGGTTCATTTTCCAAAATTTCCAAAACCATTTCATTTTCCAAATACATACAGCTAGGGTTCATTTTCCAAATCCACTTTCAACCCAATTCAAAATTAGGGTTCTTCCAAATCAAAGGGTTTTTGAAATTGAGTTGGGGTTTCGTTAGTTGATGTATAAGGAAGCTATCTCAAGAGTTTAATTGTTCCATTTCGTCCCAAGTTTCTCCAATTTGAGCTTTTAGGATTCGGTGTTCATGTATAAGGAAGCTATCTCAAGAGTTTAATAGTTCCTCGTGTTCGCCTATCTCAAGAGTTTAACCGAGCAAAGAACACTTGTCATCCATTGCTCCTTTGGGCTAGGTAGCTTTAATCTTAATATATATTTTTCCATCCAAGAACCTTTAAGCTTGTCATTGATTTTCAACTTCTTATCATTAAAAATTGTAGATTTGTCATGAATGCTTTGAAAGCTAAGGAGTTCTATCGCCAAGATGTCCAATACATTGTTAAAATGGGAAAGCTCTCATTATAAACGAGGTAATAGATCACATATTTCATGTGTCAATTCATTCTTTTGGTTGGGTCAAGTCGCTATATAGTTGAAATCATTATAGTTATGTTCTTCTTTGATTTTTCCCAACGCTATTAATCCACTAAGAACGCATTACATGCTTTTAAAAGTGTTTAATCTTTTAGTAAAGTAACCATAGAAGGTCTACCAATTCAGTTTATAGTGATGCTTAATGATCGCATCCGTGGCATACCACATCTCCATTATGTTTTATAGCTCTTGGACTTTTTAGGCGGATTCATCAGTAGTGGCGCAAATCACATATCAATCTCTGCTTAAGCTATATCCAAAGCTCTCGTGGATGACGTGGACCGCAAAACTCAAGTAATTACATTTTATTCTATGAATTTACTTGTTCTCCTTAAGTTCAAGCAACTACTAGTTGTCTTACCAAGATTTATTATGTCCATATATAATTATTACACATTAATGTTATTACAGAAAAGGAGTTCTCGATCAATGGTTTCATTCTCCAAAGATAAATTGGATGGCTCAGACATGACCAAAGAAACACAAAGTGACCCAAGCTCGCTTTTACCTCACAGAGAAAACACACAAGAAGAGATTGAAGACCTAGGATTACTTAGTATAAATAGAGTAGTTTGTAGCCATGATAAGGCACCCTTTTTACTTAGTCTAAAAAATTAGTTTATTGTTTTCTAATGTAATGTTATTTTCGAGTTAATGAAGTTTTCTTTTATATATTTGTTACATCTTTCTTTCGCTTTAAATCTGCTTTTAAGTGCAAAAATCCCACAAAGGGCTGTTTGGGTCAAGTGTTTCAATTGGTCAAAAAACCACTTTTTCGCCGTTTGACCTTCGTGGTCAAACTCTTTTAAGGTTATTAGTTAGTTATAAAAGTTAGAATTATGTTCTAAAAGCTTTTGAAGAAGTTGGGTTTGAAAAAAAAAAAAAAAAGAAAGAATTGACTTGAGTCTGCTCATGGTTTCATTGGAAGGTTGTTTTCACCTAAATCTTCTAGTAGTTGTTTTTCTCACATCTCTACATACCCAACTAAATCATCCTAGCTTTATTTACCTTTAGAATCACCGTAGGTAGTTCAATTTTGTCATAGAAATCTGCATTTTGTCCATTTTGAGTTCTGTTTCAGTCAACTAAGTAGCCTAATACCCTTAAGCTATTGATTTTTAATTTTCTCATCTTTAGTCTTCATGATCTAAAATTTGGTAAAAAGGGATTTTGGTTGCTTATACATTTGGTAGTATTTTCCGTTGATTTTTATGATTTTGTTTTCACAATCTTTTGACAGCTCAAACAAGTTGCATTGGACATGCAGTCCCGAAAGGCACTAACACCCCATGAGCAGACCAACACCCCAAGTCAGCAGATGGACAATGGACACCCTTCACCATTTCAGAGATTTCGATTAGCTTTAGTGGATGTTCTTCATGGCCAAAATGATTAATCTCTTCCATTTTCTTTTCTCTTTTCTCATTTGCCATGTCTATCATTTAACAAGTAAAACTAAACAAGTCTTCAAGATACCTTTTGCTTTCAATCATACATTATGAAATCTGCTTTCTATTACCCGAAAACTATCAAGTTCGCTTATATAGGAAGAGTAGCTTCAATCTTTCCCATGATTCTTGAAACTTTCAACCACTTCTCTAGCCGCATCCGACTTAGAAACTTTCACCAATCCATCGACAAGAAACTTTCAACCACTTCAATGCACCATCAAATTCACCTCCTCAACCATTATGCACCAAAACCGAAACAACCCCACAAAGCGATTTCTCCCAAAATCCCATGGTTTTCGCTCAAGCATTTCATCAAACACCTTAAGTGCATTATCAACCATACCACTGAATACAACATAGCAATCCCGACCCACATTCCTTCGGCCCTAATAAAGGGTCCTTAGATTCCAAAACGCTTTTGGTTAAAATGCGGTCAATCAAGTCAAACCTTTGGAATCGCTAACTTCTAAACAGATAATGTGAATAAGGGTTTGAGCGTCTAAAAGTGGGGATTGAGAGTGATGATTCAATAAAGATGCGGCTTTGTTGGTGTGGTTTGATTTGAGATGGATTTGAGTTCACGAAACGAGGTTTTGGATTTCGGATGGTGTGGTTTGATTGGGTGATTATACTGAAATGGAAGTGGATGGTGCATAAAATGACTACAAAATCAAGGACCAAATATGTAATATACTAACGAAGTGGGTTAACTGACGTTAGTAAAACCCAACCGCCAAAAATTTTGTTGGGTACCTTTTTATGCAAGAAAAAAAGAAGAATGCCTTAATTGAAAATGGACCCTAACTTTGATGCCTTTTTATGCCATTTGCCCTTTTTTTATTATAAAATTACAAAACTGAAAGTATGGAATAAAAAATATAAAGTTTAACACCTCAAAAAAATTAAACTGACAAAAAAAAAATGGAACGAAAACTGATAAAAGCTCAGTTTTACTGTTAACAGCGAAATTAAAAAATATATGGAGCATTTACACTATACCTTGCAAAACTTTAAAATTACATTAATATCCTTGTAAATTTTATAATTACTTCAATATCCTTCTAAAACTTCATAAATACACATAATTATCCAAAACCACATTTTATTATCTTTAGATATTAAAAGTTTTTAATAAATATTATTTAATATATCATATTAGCTATTTACCCTTGTTCTCATTAAACAAACATAAATATCAAAAGGTTTATAGCAGATGAGATTACAATTAAATAAAGGGTTATTAGACAAAAAAGTTACTAAAGTTTGCGAAAAAGTTCACCTAAGTTACTATTGTTTTTTTCGTTACAAAGAGGTAACTTAAGTAAACGGGTTTGTTATTTGGGTTACTCAAAGATTAAAATATTACATAAATGTTATCATGAGGATGGGCAACCTGATTGACACGTTCCCTTGTCCACGCCAAGACCATAGTTTAAAATGTTAGGAAGTTACTATAGTTTACGGGTTTATTAAATAGGTTATCGAACCTTAACAAAAATTACTATGCTTTTTTTTTTTTTTTTTTTAATTTTTTTCTAATTTTTTTTACATTTTACCCTTCGCATATCTTTGTATATTTTCGCACATTTCTATCCGCTTTTATACGCCTATGAATGTTTTTCTCTTGTCGTACTTTCTTTACATTGTTTTACGTTTATGCACGCTCTCTCTTGTCGACGTTTTCTCCGTTTAGACGTTTTGTCCATTTTGCACGCTTTCATCTATTTTTCGCTTATTTTCACACGCTTTGTGTGCGCATTTATATGCTTGTGTACGTTTCTTACGTCTTTTACGCTTTCATACTAGTTTTATGTTTTCACACCTTTGTATGTTTTATACGCTTGTATGTTTTATACGTATGTAAAATGTGTATAAAAACTTGTATAAAAAGTATATAAAATTGTGTGAAAACGTAAAATAAACAAAATCGTATGAAAACGGAAAACGTAAGAAAAATGTAAAAAATGTCGAAACGAAAAAGTAAGAAAAGCGATAAAACGTAAGAAAACATACGAAACGTAATAAATCGGGCGAAAAGGTATAAAAGGACAAAACTTATAAAAGCGAAAATACGGACAAAACGTAAGAAAATGGACAAAACGTATGAAAACGGAAAAACGAAGAAAACGAACAAACGTAAGAAAACGGATGAAAGTGTAAGAAAATAGGCGAAACGATAAAACAAAACGAAACGTATTAAAACGTATGAAAACGTAAAACTCGTAAAAAGGTTCAAAAACGTAGAAAAAGCGACAAAATGTATGAAAACCAAATTTTGAGTTAAGTATAAAAGGTCGTTAGGATAAAGGACTAATAAAGGTAAATGTTTTTTGCAAATGACCGTTAGCTAACGGAAAAAACTATTTCAATATTTTAAACTTTCAAATATTCTATTCGTCTTAAAATTATTGTCATAAAACAAAAATCACATAATTTAATAAAAATAAAACTATTTCAATTTTTAACCACTTAAAAAAAATATTAGCTCACTAAATTCTTTAACTTCTTTTTTTTAAGGCAGGGGATACTACTTTTTTTTTTAACTTCTTATATTATGTAGGCTAACGATTCAGACGCCACTTTTTTATTCGTACACCCACTTTACGACATATGAGTTGACATAAGGTTACGTCATATCTTTCAACTTGGTTTGACAATCGTCAGTTTAATCAAAAAACGAAACAGTGTCAAATCAACACTCATTATGTAGTATCAAAACAGTCAAACACCCCCTAAATATAAAGTACAGTAGTAAGCAATTTAAGTACTGTACAAGTTAATCTGTGAACCGGAAGTTTGACCGGGTCAAAAAAACATTGACAAGACAGTGACACCAAGATATCTTAAAGTCAAAACATAAAACCAACCCAAATCTTTATTAATCACACCCCATTTTCATTTCATCAAAAAAAAAAAAAAAAAAACAAAACAAAAAAACAAGTTTTAAGATATTCCCAAAACCTTAAAATCCAAGAAAAACATGTTTCCTAACAATGTGCCCACCATTAGTCTCAGTGATGATGATGATGAGGTGGCAAACCCTGATGCACTAGCACTTGTGCTAGTGAATCCTGAAGAGACCCAGGTGGCAAATTTTGAGTATCCCTTAAAGCGAAAGTATCCGGCTAGATCAGGTGAGTTAGTTAGGGTGTCGAATCTCGATATAGAGGACGAGATTGCTTTTAGGGAAACTGTTAGGAAAACTAGGATGATATATGATTCCCTTAGGATTTGTTTAATGTTAGAGGACGATAAACGTAGAGCTAGCGCGAATGTAGCTAGTGCGAATGTAGGTAGTTGGCCTAAAGCGATTAGAAATGATTTGAAAGTAGCGTCGATAATGAGGGATCATGATCTTTGGTTGAATAGGGATAAACGGATTGTGGGACCGATACCTGGCGTGAATATTGGGGATGTGTTCTTTTTTAGGATGGAGTTATGTATGTTGGGAATTCACGGGCAAAATCAAGCTGGGATTGATTTCTTGCCGAAGAGTTTGAGTCCTAATAAGGAGCCGATAGCTACTAGTGTGATTGTGTCGGGTGGGTACGAGGATAATGAGGATAGTGGTGATGTGATTGTGTATACGGGTCATGGTGGGCAAGATAAGAATTCCAAATTGCACGTTGTTGATCAGAAGCTGGAAGGTGGGAATTTAGGGATGGAGAGAAGTATGCATTATGGGATTGAGGTGCGTGTAATTCGTGGTTTTAAGTATAGAGGCGGTGTTAGTGAAAAACTTTATGTTTATGACGGGATATATAAAGTTACTGATGCTTGGCTTGAAGAAGGTAAGTCGGGTTTTGGTGTGTATAAGTTTAAGCTTGTTAGAATGGAAGGTCAACCCGAAATGGGTAGCGCGATGCTTAAGTTTGCTGAGAATATTAGGGAAAATCCGATGGCGGCTAGGCCTGTGGGATATGTTAGTTTGGATATTTCGATGAATAAGGAAAATGTGCCTGTATTTTTGTTTAATGACATTGATGATAACAATGAGCCAGTGCACTATGAGTATTTGGCGAGGACTGCTTTCCCGCCTTTTGTTTATCAACCGTCGGGAATGGTGATTCTGTTGGGTGCTTCTGTGTTGATGTATGCGGACTTGATTGTGCTTGCGCTAAGAAAAATGGAGGTGAATTTGCTTACGATAAGAAAGGGATTCTCGTGAGAGGAAAACCGTTGATTTATGAATGCGGGCCCCATTGTTCTTGTTCTTTAGAATGTTGTAACCGTGTTACTCAAAAGGGCGTGAAGAATAGATTTGAAGTGTTTAGGTCGATGGAAACTGGTTGGGGAGTAAGGTCATTGGACTTGATACAAGCGGGTTCTTTTCTTTGTGAATATACCGGAGTTGTTCTTACAAAAGATCAAGCACAAGTTTTCACCATGAATGGGGAAGATACTTTAGTCTATCCGTACCGTTTTGGTGAGAGATGGGCAGAATGGGGTGATTTGTCCCAAGTTGATTTATCCCGAGTTTATCCGGATTATGTACCCCCCTCATATTTCTCTATACCGCCAGTGGAATTTGCAATGGATGTTTCTAGAATGAGAAATGTTGCTTGTTACATGAGCCATAGTCCATGTCCAAATGTTTTCGTGCAATTTGTGTTGTTTGATCATGGCAATGTTGCATTTCCTCGCCTTATGTTGTTTGCTATGGAAGATATTCCTCCGTTAAGGGAGCTAAGTCTTGATTATGGTGCAGCTGGTGAATGGACGGAACCACTGTCCATTTGTAACTAATCAATTTCAAGTTTACTTGTCTTTGTTATGCAGGTCCTACGAAGCACAACAACATACATAGGTATCGATAATTTCCCATTTATATTATGGTTTGTAAAATATATTTCGTTAAATGCTACTGTGAATACTGATAAATATCAATCTTTATAGCAGTATATCTTAGCAGAGATAGATCGATTGGATTATTTGCCGAATTAAATTATGTAGTTATTTTACTTAGACATAGATTGCAGTTTTGTTACTCGAGAGTCTAGTACCCTATCCCACTGGTAAGCGGGGTACTCTACCCAAGGGTAGAGAGACTACTTCTAAAGCCTTGAAATTCAGATTTGCATTTTGCTTGATATTCCCCAAAAAGAAAAAACATGATATGACTGTATGCAATTTTGAGGATTAAAAATCTTCCTTGATGCCTTGAGAAGATTTGCCCTCAGTAACATCGCCCTAATATCTCAATCAAGTTTGATCCCGGCCTGTAAAACTAGTTGACAATTGGCTTTCAACTACTATTTTTTACTAGGTTAGATCTTGTCATCCTGATATGTATGCCTTCTTGTATCTGGATCTGTTTAGCTATTTATGTTATGTGCCAATGTTTTACTTATTTCTTGCAATAGGTCAAAACTGATTACGTGCTATTTCTCTTGTACACTTCTTAAGACTCGGATATTCATCTTTTTTTCCCCCTACCATAACTTCATTATGCGCTCTCAAGTAGATCACTAATCCTGATTTTGTATGGAAAACACTTGTATTTTGGACATCGATTAGTTATTTATGTGGCACTCTTGTAGCTGAGAACTTGAGATGATCTAGTGGGCGGTATCGAATACTACCAGAATTATGCCTCCAAAATAATAATGTTAGGATGCGTTTGGTAGGGGTTAATCGGAATGGACATGATGCAAGTGTTTGGTTAAGATATATATCTTTCAAATATGTGATTAAAAGATATATATCTTCTATACTCCATAGGAGTCCAAGAGGCAAGGTATCAAACTATCATAGATGAGGGACCCACTTTATACCTAAACCAATATCGATTGTGATTCATGATAGCATACCAAACGTACCCTTAAAACTTAATTTAGTGAACCAATACATATCCAAGTCTATACCTCAACAAAGTCGGTATTCTTCGTATTATGATAGCATTTAGCGGTTTATTGATTCCAACAATTTTTTAGGGCAAGTCCATTCATTAAGTTTGTAGCCATTCATTTTGTACAGTATAATAAAGTTTCCCATTCATTTTCGCAGCCGAATGATAGTCCGCATTCTAGTCTTATGTTTTGCAGATGGGTATAACGATGACGTAAATAATTTGCAGCTCGATTTTTTAATGCACCACATCTCATAATCTTCCTGGTTTATAACAGTTTTTGAAGTCAAAAGTTTATTTTGTCTACCTGTTGGTTCTTGAGACTGCACAAGGAGGGTTGAAATGGGAAGTGGACACAAGGAACTTGAGATACATCTTCAGACTTCAGAGCTTAGGTTACCTTTCAAGAATCAAGTTTTGTTCCAGACCATTAAGGTTACAAACCATGGTTGTTAAGATCCCGATCCGATCTTAGGATCCCACGCTTTACGATTGTGCGATAGTACAAAGCAAAACGATCCCGATCCTACGTAAGATCTTTGCGAGATAGGATCTTAATAGGATCTCGATTTTGACCATATGATCTTAAGATCTCGATCAATCTGATCTTACTTTTTTCGAACAACAAGCTATGAAACTACAATTTATGTATTAAGTTTTGAAGAATATAAAAAATAAGCGGCTAATTGTATTAAACACTTCATAATCATAATTTTGACATATATTCATGATATAAGATATAAAACGAGTAGGGATCCAATGGAAAGAAGAATTAAAATAAGTGGTAAGTGATCAAACCACGATTTGAGATGCAACGACTTGCACTAAATGCATTTCTATTCATATAGATGCAACATCTTGAGTTTCGAAAGTTAATTTGATGTATAGATGGTGCAAATTGATTTTCATGATTTCGCAGACGCGTAGGGATCAAAAACAAAAAGAATCATGAAATGCATCTAATATAATGATATATATCCGACAGCCATTAAACACACTATGGTGTGTTATAACGCATCTAAGATTATAGGGATGCATCTAATTTAGGTCGGTCATCTCGGTTTGCGGTTATAATTCTTCTTATTTCTTCTTATTTTAAGAATCTTCTTATTTGATCCTAACTCTATAAAACGATATGTACATTTGCATAATTTTACAACTTCAAAAATAAAATTTTATAATATCGATCCGATCTTACGATCACGATCTTAAAAACGATTTTAAGTAAAATCCCGATCTTAAAAACCTTGTTACAAACTACCAGAAATATGATGGTTTCTAAAGCCTTGAAATGCGTAATGCACAAGGGTAATTAAATCAATATCTTGGGATGGCCATTAAACGATTCATTACCTCTTACTAGCTAACTATTGATATTCTTTATATTTTTAATTGGGTCTAAATGTCTCATTATGTTAAAAGTAGAAAAATGTTTTCTAGTTACTTAAATCTTAACAAAACAAATTCTTACATGTTTATATACATGTCTATTAGGACTCATATAATTAATGTATCTTTGGTCAATATATGAGTCCTAATATTCTTCTTTAAGTAAATTTGTTAAGCTTCCTAATTATACAACGAGTAACAATTTTTCTTTTGATTAACTAATGCGTCTTGGAGAGCTTTGGGTATTTATTACCTTAAGAAATGTTCAAGCTGAGATGATCTTCGAGGTTGGCGGTACTTAGGGTATGTTTGGCATGAAATGAAATGGAGGAATTTGAAACTTTGCTTGGGGCTAGGCTTTTATTATAAAGTAGAAGTTGAAATTAGTATTTTGTTGACTGTTTGGCAAATAATTTGAAGTGAATGCTTATTATTGCAAAATTACTAAAAGGATATAATTAAACGAGTTTTATGGTATATATTAGATATTTTGTGGGAAATATGTAATTTATGGTTCATAAGCTCGCTAAAATTTTAGCCTTTTATGGGCTAAAGTTTTAAGCCTTTAGTGCTTATGATTTTATGTTCGCATGACAAACGACTTATTTTATAAGTTCGACTTATTTTGTGTTCAGCCCCATAAGCCCTCATAAGCCATTTTGCCAAACACAACCTTACTCAAATTATAGGAAGGTAGATGGCTAACTTTACCAAATAACAATTGGGTTTTAGCCCATACACATAATACTTGGGCTATACTAAACATACGACTAACATTTCTTTGCAGTTTGAGTGGAAGGATACCGGACACTCAAACTGATATAACACTCCTCAAATAAAGCAGAAGATAAGTCTTTGATGAAAATATCGCATACTGATAACGTGCGGGAACATGAAGAACTCTAATTATTGAACTGAAGCTCTTAATATGACCGTTTACTTGTTAAATATCTAACCATCTCGTGCCATAGACAATGAAATCCCTTTTACCCGACTTTTTGGATCCACACCAGACTATAGTATTTTATGTACCTTTGGGTGTTTTTGTTACCTTCACCTTGATACCAATCACAAACTTGAAGCCCGGGCTACACCTTCTATTTTCTTGGACCATGCCGCCAATCATCGTGGGTATCATTGTCTTGACCTTAACATAAAAAAAATTATTAGTTCCCGACATGTTACGTTTGATGAGTCTGTTTTTCCATTCGGCTCAATGACACCAACTGTGAGTCCCTCGTATGATTTTTTGGATATGTAGGAAGGTAGGGATAATGTGTTTCGTATGTCATTGATGATCAATGTATTGTACATAAATAGATGGCTAACCCTATCAAATAACAATCGGGCCTTAGCCATACACATAATACTTGGGCGACACTAAACATACGACTAATACAAACAAGGCCTTGTTTGTTTTTTCAAAGCTCTTCTTTCTCTTTTGTCTATGCAGCGCGCAGACGTATTCCTCAAGACCGTTTGTTTTTTTTCGACATAAGAGGCTAAAATCTCTTATTCCTCTTCTACCACGCAGACATAATTTATCTCTTCTTTTCCACTTCTTACCTCTTCTCACAACCCCACATCTCTTTCTCAATACCTTACATCTCTTTACGTTTCGTCTCGCTTTTTACGTTTCGTCCGCCTTTTAACGTTTTCGTCCGCTTTTTTACGCCGCCGCTTTTTACGTTTTACCCGCTTTTACCTTTTCGCTTTTTTTTACGTTTTCGTCCTTTTTACGTCGTCCGCTTTCTTATATTTTCGTCCCTATTTTTACGTTTCGTCCGCTTTTTACGTTTTAGCCATTTTTTACGTTTTCGTCTGTTTTTACTTTTCGTCCGTTTTTATGTTTTCGTCTGTTTTTTACATTTTCGTATGTTTTTACTTTTTCGTCCTTTTTTACGTTTCGTCCGTTTCTTACATTTTGACCGTTTTCGTCCGTTTCACCCTTTTTACGTTTCATATATTTTTACGTTTCGATCATATTTTTACGTTTTCGTCCGTTTTTATGTTTTCGTCGGTTTTTTTTGTCCATTTTCGTCCCATTCGTTTTCGGTCATTTTACGTTTCGTCGGTTTTCTTACGTTTCGTCCATTTCTTTAAGTTTTAAGCCAAATTTTTTACTTTTCGTCATTTTACGTTTTCGTCCGTTTTACGTTTTCGTCCGTTTTACGTTTCATCCGTTTTTACTTTTCGTTCGTTTTTTATGTTTTAATCCGTTTTTATATTTTCATGTGTTTATTTTACTTTTCCTCCATTTTCATATGGTTTTATAAGTTTTTGTACGTTATTTTATCTTACCAAACAAAACGTAAGATAATGTAAGAAAGCGAATGAAACGAAAGAAAATGACGAAAACATAAAAAGCAGAAAAACGTAAAAACGGTCGAAAATGTAAAAAGGAGAAAACGTAAAAAGACAAAAGCGTAAACGGTCGAAAACTTAAAAACAGACGAAAACGTAAGAAGATTAAACGGACGAAACGTAAAAAGAAGGAATAAAACGTAAGAAAAGGATGGAAACGTAAAAAAACATTAAAACGTAAAACATACAAAACGAAAAACAAACGAAACGTAAAAAGATGTAAGCGTAAAAACAGATTTAAAACGTAAAACCGACGAAAACGTAAGAAAATGGACTAAAATGTAAAAATGACAAAACATTAAAAAATGCATTTAAAACATAGAAAATGGAGGAAAATGTAAAAAAGCGAAATGTAAAAACTAGTGAAAAGAAAAGGAAAAAATTACTTTAATAGCACAAAAATACTAGTGAAAAGAAAAAGAAAAAGAAGAAAAATGAAAGAAGATTTAATAAAGACAAAAACAAACTATCTTTCTTTGCGGATGAAGAAACAAATGTACTCTTCTTTGCGGGCATGGTTTGCGGATGAAGAGTAAAAGCTCGAAAAAACAAACGACACCTAAGTCATCAATCAAATGTAGAAGAATCATAGAACATGATGCATGTCTTTATAGCTTAGTGTCTCTCTAGTTTACTCAAATGGATCATCAATCAAATGTAAAAGAATTGTGTAACAAGATGTATATCTTTACTTTTTGAAAAAGAACATAAACAATTAAGAGACGTTTGGTACGACTGAATTAGAGACGCACAAAGGAATTGAAGAACGAATACAATAGTAAAAGTCGAGATTAAGCTTCTAGTCGAAACTCGTAATCTGCATATGCATATTAGAGCCTTTGGTATGGTGCGTTTTGTCTCACGCCACGATGGCGCCACTCACCATACCACCTCTCGCGTTTCATGTCGACGCCAAAGATCATCAGCCAAACTGGTCTAGTATTTCCTTTTTATTTTCTTTTTGTTTGTTGTATATGTGTTTAGTGAGTTATGTGTGGGTCGGAGAGTGTCCCACGGCTTCATGGCATCGATTTTGATGTTATAGGAGGAAGATGTTCCCTATGGCCCCATGGCACTAAATTTTGATGTTATAAGAGGTGTTTTGATGTTGTGATGAATTCGATGTTTTGAAAGAAAATCGACGCGACAACACTTTTTTAAGCACCAAGAGTACCTTATGCTCTTAAGATAAAGAGATAATATATAATCTTAAACATGTTCTCAAGGATACTAGCTTGTCACTATATCATATGGACTCCAAGAAAAGTCAGCCTTTTCTTTGTTAAGACTCGGGCTGAACATCGGTCCAAAACCGACCCGATCCGATTCGAACCGACAAAACCAAAACCAAAGTTTATGAAAACCTTAAACCGAAACCGAATCGACGGGTCGTTGGATCGGTTCGATTTTAATGTCGGGTCGTCGATTTAGGTGTATTTAAGTATGTTTTGTCGGTATTGGGCGAACCGGACCGACCAAACGAAAACATATAAACATGAAACCGAACCCAGCCGATGGGCTGTCGGGTCGGCTTGGTTTTTGTCGGTTCGGTCGGTTTTGTCGGTCCGGTTCGGTTTTAGACCTCTGATGCTCAGCCCTAGTTAAGACTTAAAAACTCCAATTTTTAACCTAATTGTAGACTTAAAAAATTAGTTGGAACCAATGTTTTAAACTCGGGTTGATCGACCGCTTCAATCGATTAAACCAGAAACCCATTTAGAGATTGGGCTGGATGTGATCGGGTTTTTGTTTGTTCGAGAATCGGATTGATCACTACTGGTTTTGTTGGCCGGGTTGATAAACCCGCTCACCATAATGTTTTATAAAAATCTAACAAAACTTTTCTTTTTCCTTATCAACCATCTAAGTTTTAATTGACGAATGAAAGTAGTGAAGATTAATATTAGTTAAAAGTTTGTAAAACAAAAATTAAAGATATACACTATCTTATAAACACCAATTAATATAATTTTAATACTTATATAATTTAAAATCATACCTATTATTATTGATATACTCGATGGTTTTATCGATTCGATAGGAATAAAGTCGAATAACTCATAATATTCGATAGGAATAAAGTCGAATAACTCATAATATCACGCAACACTACATATTAAATATTAAAAACATATATAACCAGTTCGACCTAACGGTTTAACCGACAACTAAACCAGATCAATAAAAAACCGAGCTTTTAAAACATTGGTTGGAACTATATAATTCCTTCTTATACCATTTTTTTTAGATTATATTATCATGTCTTCTTTATCTTCATTTTTAGAAATGTCATATATTTCTTCAAACAAATGCAACAAATTAAATAATAACAATCACATAAAACTTGTTGGCATTGCAAATGCATAACAAATATAAACTTCTCGTAGAGCATTTAAAACGGTCTACATTGTCGAATAACAAGACCAAACATACATACATACATACAACGAAATCACATCAAATAAATATCATCAAGACCCTCATGATCTCTCTTATTATTTAATTACACATGCATGTTTAAGAACAT
This sequence comes from Chrysanthemum lavandulifolium, assembly GCA_022545495.1. Classification (NCBI taxonomy): domain Eukaryota; kingdom Viridiplantae; phylum Streptophyta; class Magnoliopsida; order Asterales; family Asteraceae; genus Chrysanthemum; species Chrysanthemum lavandulifolium. The sequence goes on along the minus strand of CM040240.1, from coordinate 15,366,872 downwards.
CATATACATCAAACTCTAGTCCCAGCAACACCGGTAGTAGTCCCTTTGATCCCGGTGGTCTCATGCGTCCCCATTCCGATACCGTGATCTGTATCACGGTATCCGGGGCCGTATCGGCTGCTGTATAGACCTGCATGGACTAGTAGCACGTATAGAAGCTCGGTGATTGTTAGGATTATGATAAATGCTTCGACTATTCTTAGTCTCCATCCTCTGTGTCCTCCTACAATTATCTCCTTGCATGCCAATCTACATCGTTTCGAAAAGGTTAGTTTCGAGTTTCGAAAAATGTACATGCGTGACATGTATTTATGGTTGCTTGCTAATAATAGAAAGTGCAATGATCATGCATGACCAAAGACATTTTGAACCATTACAAAAATTAGAGTACAACGATATGATTTGCATGTTCGAGAATATACATTACTTGGCTTTTTGTTTTGTTACTACCGACACATTTTCAAACAATTATCTGAAAATATTATAGGGGTCTCGGAGGAGAATCAGACGTCGCACGCAGTGGGGCCTCCACTTAAAAGAGCCACATTCTTATTAGCTTTGTATATAAACGTATAAGGTCAAACATATATGAGCCATATGATTCAAGTTTATATGCAATTTGTATTTTGTTTACACTTGTATTAGGGCCTCACTTGTTACTCCCTCCGTTCCTAAATAAATGTCCCTAAATAAATGTCCAGTTTAACTTTTCAAAGTTTGAAAACTGGTTCAACTTTGAACGTAAATATTTTTTTTTTTTGTTATATAATACTTGATGAAAAACTATACCAATGAAAAATACACTTAAAAACCCAATCCATTCATATATTCTTCATCAAATATTATATATATAGTATCCACAAAAATAGATAATGTCAAAGTTAATCCAGTTTGACTCTGAAAAGTCAAACTAGACACTTATTTAGAGACGAGGTGGTATTGTTTAGGGCCACCGAAAACAAGAAAACGGCCATGCAAAATATGTAGTACGTATTGCCATATTTACTAGTACTAAAGCTAAAAATGTTCAAATTCCGACCTCATAAAACACTTATGATACTAAGAAACTAAGAACATGCATTACCCGAAAGCAAGAACAGTGACAGCCCAAGCCACCAAAGATGTCGAACCAGCAGCTGCAAGGCTATCATTCCTCCACGCCCTTAGATGGTTTCCACCAGCAAACTTCGATACAATCCCTAAAACCGAAGCCAATATCGCAAACTCTAAAAAGAACTCAGTTGCACCGTTTCCACCAAAACCTAGTGTCAATAAAATCACATATTAATTACCAAAAGTAACAACAATATATCATATGATCTCATTGACTTGAACCAAAAGTTTGGTTTAGAGAAACTGGTCTAGAGGTATGTGAGTGATCTATCAATTTGTATGCGAGTGATTTATCAACTGAAAAGCTAGAAAGTGTGTTTGTTTAAGCTTATATAGCGGACTTATAACTTATTTGGTTTTATGATTATATCTTATAAATTCACTTACTTTTTGTAGTGTACTTTGGAACTTTTTAGCTTTTATAAGTTTATTACGACGTGATAAGCTTATGAAAGCTAAGCAGAAAACCAAATAAATAGAGGTAATAAACTCGCTGTATAAGCTTAAACAAACACCCCAAAGCTAATCTAGCTAGCATTATGTGAACTAAAAAGTTGTAAGCTAGATGATCAAGTATTAGTGAGAAGTAATTTAGATGCATGAACATATAAAAACTAAAACAAAAACTCACTTGGGTGATTAGTTTGATGGTTGATATACTTATTTAAACACCAACCAGCAAACCCTAAAGTGATAAAATACATCACCAAGTTAAGAAACAACAATGGTGCTGCCACATTTCTTCCAACAGTCGATGCCATTATCACACTCACAAAACCTAATCTTCAAATCTTTTCTTACCTTAAATTTATGTTTTGTATGATCTTGATCACATGCACATATAATATATAAAACAAATTTGAGTAAGAAATATATAGACAAAGGTGACGGTGGGAGAGTGTCTAATTCTATGATACGTGTCAAATGTGTCAAGATTTGCGGTTTTGTGTACATGTGTCAGGACACGTGTCACATTGTTAGAATAAACTTTATGCTACCAACTTTTTGATGTGTCTGTGTTACCGTTCTGATCATCATCGGTGAAACGGTGTCTTGTGACTTGTGAGAGTTATCTTGGTGTTGAGTGGGTCCCAATGTGCTTTAGTTTGAAGTTTGGATAACGTGTGTTTCATCAAAATTCTAGCTTGTTTAATGTGTTTGCATGTTCGGTTGTTTGTTAAGATTTAGTTGGAACTTGTGTACAGTAAATTATATTCGTGTAGTCGTTAGCTATTTGCTAAACACAGATTCGTGATGTGTATACATAACGAGCTATAAAATATCTCAGGATGATATCGATACAACAACAATATATATACTTAATCCCGTTGAAGCAAAGTATGGGTCTTGCTTGATATGCTTGATCGATACTTTGTACTAATATAATGGCGTGCGCGTGAGTGTTGGTATAGATAGAAATTATGTAACTCACACTGAAATCGAACTTATGGCAACAATAATCTAGCTTCTCGCTAGTTTAAATAAAAAGTCGTTAAAAAAACCTTTAATCATACTATCTAGTTTTTAGTACAATCTCATACATTTCGTATCATATAGCGTGTAGCTTTAAGTACTGTTTGTATTTTAATAGGGTTTTGGTCATAGAATAACAACAAACTTTCTTTATCGTCTCGTTTTAGTAAGTGAGCTTTAAAAAATTGTGTAAATGTAACAAACTTTCATAAAGTGTTCAAATCTTCACATTTTAATGACGTGTCACGTTATAAATGATGTCACGATCCGACTTTAATGTATGACACATCATCCAAATATGCGGATTTAAATACTTTATAAAGTTCATTACATGTACATAATTTTTCCAAAATTCACGTACCAAATAAAGTTCATTGCTATTTATTAACCAAAACCTTTTTTAATATGAGATCTGATTATAGTTTAATTTAATTACCTCTAAGATCATAAGTACTTGCTTTGTTTTGAGGTTTTGCCTAAAGATACGACATTACATGTGAGACCATCTCCGAGGTATGTAACAAAACCTGAAAATGATGTAAAAGATCTTTAATCTTACGTTATGAAATCTGACTTACAAGGGAAAATATTTATATATTCTTCTAAGGCAATATAAGTGTTGTGGACTTGTGGTGGTAACTAGTGATGGATGACAAATCCATGACATAGCTAATTAATTAAAGATGCAAAGTAATTAATTAATCTTCTGTATATAATTAGTTGCATCATTGTTAGAGTTCGATTAATTAGCCAACTTAAGTGCCGCTAATATCGTGCAGTGCCTTTGGTTGTTATGCGTATGTTGGTCTAGTCGAGGTAAGGATGTGTTCTTTAACGGCATTTGAATCAAAAAAGACCCTAGCAAGGAGTTAGAGACAAGAGTTGCGTAGCACAAGTTGAGATATTACAAGGATCACAAAACCACTCTATCCAATCAAAGGAGGCTTTTCTATGTCTATTCGAGATCCAATTAAAAATGAAGAGCATGATGTCCTCAAAGATAAGCTCTTTGTTAGGCTTTTTGGTCTTGAATGTGAACTCATTAACACATAACGTGAATGGACAAAGGCATAAAAAAGGATTGAGATGGGTGTTGCTGAACTTGTGTAATTTGCGAGGTTTAAGACATCGTTGAGATTGTTAATATGAATGTTGTCAATACTCCAATCATTTTAAGACCTTCAACCATGTATTATTATTATTATTATTATTATTATTATTATTATGCAGTATTGCACTTAACAAAGTCAATTCAACAAGATAATTGAATGTCAAAAAGTCAAAAGTTAACCGAAAGTCAAAATATCAATTGTAAAAAAAGTCAAGTCAACAGCGTAATCGCTAAATGTAAAAAAGTGGTCGCTAAAACTTTTAGCGACAAAGTTAATGAGACGACATTTATAAAGACCACATGTGGTCGCTAAAGGTTTTAACGACCACATTGTGGACTTTTGGCGACTGCTTTTGTTGTCGCTAAAAGTGGTTTTTAGTGTAGCGACAAGTGTTCTTCCGTTTTTTGATCATTATCACAAATTGGACAACGGGTAGAATGTAAATCAATTCCTCAATAGTCTAAGTTAACACGAGTTGGGATTCTCTTGTTCACCATTCTCCATGATAAAATATTAACCTTGATTGGCACATATCTGTTCCATTTTGTTGGAATAGATATGGTAGCGAGGAATGCTCAACAAACTTAAATATATATACCAAGCGTACTCCTAAACACACATACACACATGTACGCACGCACGCACACGTACAAACAAACTTTTACTTAAAGATTGATTGAAAAGCTAGTGTACTTATTGTCATGATGCATGTGAACGATAAAGTCCCCTTTTTGTCAATATATAAGAAGATTCACGAGACACCATCGGTAATAGAATGCACATTAGAGTGTGAGTCGAATGGGTATATTTCGGGGAAGGTGATAGGGCCTTACTAAGTACTCCTCATCCCAAATTATAAGTTCATTTTCAATTTGCACAAAGTTTAATAAATTCTCACTAACTAATTTATTTACCAATTAAATATCTTCTACGTCCACTAAAGTCTTTTTGATTGGTTGAAATAGGAAAATCGACAAGTGTTTGAGATAACCAAAAGTAGGAAATTGAACTTATAATTTGGGAAGAAGGAAGTATTATTTTAGAAAGGCAACTAAACCTTCATGTCCACTCCCGTTATTAAGGATGGACCTAGAGTAGTTCCCGGTGATTTTTGAAAATTAAATGGATATATTCAATGTAGTGTAAAATATACTAAAAAGTCTTGATTTTATGAAATGCACCAAGTCGAATACTATTTGTGACGAGTATTGTTTAGTTTTAATAAAATGCCCTCAAAATACCTTTTGGTCTTGAGTTCGTCACTACTCATTGCTACATCTAAATTACATTTTACTTAAGTGATAGTGAATCATATTACCACACAATGCTTACTCTTGCCCTATAGTTATTACATATGTTTGTGTATGTATACATGGAATCAAGGATATGCATATTGGGATAGAGTCGCAAGTTGGAAGGCTCTGAACGCATGTATCTTTTGTAGGAAAATAATGATGCAACGAAGTCGAGAATCATGCAACTCGCAAGGTCTTTTCAAGACGTGAGACCATATCACGCAAAAGCGCACCAACCGCTCCAAAGTCCTTAAACTCCATCACGTACAAGTGGCATGACCACTTCCATGATTATCTCCCGGCATTAAAGGGATGAAAAGCATTAAGTAGCTAATACCAAGCTTAATATAAAAGCTAAGCTAAAAGCTCCAAACCAATACAATATCCGCGTTATAGGGATAAAAACTATAAATAGCTAACACAAAAGTGGCATGTTCACCCCAAAGAAGCATATAGCACGAAAGAGTGATAAACCGCTTTAAAAACGTGAAATTTCATCACGCAAAGCAACAACTCCGTCTAAATGTGAAACTCCATCGTCAAAATGACACTACCCCGCCATGAAAGGGATATAACAAAGCTATAAATATCGACATGTATGTACATAAAAAATGTCAAAACTCATATTATAATCTCGTCCTTAAAGGGATAAGAAGCAGTAAATCGCTAAAACAAAAAGCTATATTTATGATACATAGCTAATGCAACAATATGCAAAAGAGAACATCATCCCAACAAAAAATGGGATATGAAGTTATGAGTAGTTGTTACACAAATTCTAATACATAAATGGCGACACGGCATAAATACACCATCTCGCCAATATATAGCCATTTAAAAGGCAATAAACTACAAACACGCAAATCTTGATACATAAAAGACGTTATCACACCAATAAAGCCATTTAAAAGGCAATAAAGCGATAACGTAATCTTAATACATAATAATAGGGACAATTTTCAACTAAAGACATTGTCCCTCTATTGAAATCATTAAAGACATATATATTGACTAAGGTTTCATGGTCATATCCTGGACATGATTGATGATGTTTGGAAACACAAAAGAATTTGATTCCTAATGTTATACTTACCTAATACTCATGTAGATATAAGTTACATATAAATACCTAAGTTGCTAAAGTCTATGCACGCGACATTTACGACTTGCCTACATATACTCGGGGGATTGATAGTGTATCCCAACTCAGTCTTGAATAAATGTTATTTAGTATCATATTACCACACAATGCTTACTCTTGTAGTTAGTTATTACATATGTATATGTATGTATACATGGAATCAAGGATATGCATATTGGGATAAGAGTCAGCACGTTGGAAGGCTCCTGAACACATGGATAAACCTCAGGCAAGTGGATTATCAACTTGCATAGCATATATTTGATCTCTTACAAATTTGATTCTATTAGATATGATCATATTTTCGATCCCTGTTAGATTCATGTATGTACTTGGATATGCAAGATGCATGTATTTATGCATTTCTTACTCAAGTGAATAACTTACATATGCAAGTTGTATATCTCTGATAAAATCTTCATGTGGGCTCAACAAATATATGGAATATATTTGATTATATCCTATCCTTGTAACATTTTGTATCCTATAAATAGGATACATATTATAAGATGAAGAGACACCAATCTACTCCTAAGCACTTCTATCTACATAACTTCTGTACTCTCACTCCTTGCATCTTTCTCTAGTACTTGTGATATTATTCTAATGATAAAATACACATGAGCAATACCCTAACTTACCTCTCGATCATACTTCTTAAATATAATCGGTTCCATTTAGGAAATGTAGCGTAAAACAACATATATAATGTGAGTTACCAATGGGACATCGCCACCCGAGACACTAATTCCTCTATACTTTCTCAACTATAGCTTAAGAGTATCTAATCATTCTTATGCATACATAGCATTATGATCAATACTTACTTGATCGTCGAGGGGTTCCTCCGAGCTCACCGGGACCTCTCTAACGGTCTTTCTTTGTATTTTCAACATTGTTATCGAAGACTCGAAGTCAAGGTCAGCACAAGTCAAATGGTCAGGTCTCACCTTGACAGTCATGCGGATTTTGTTAGCATCATTAAGTAGAGCTTGAATTAACAACCGTTTGTAGTAAATAAGTACTAACATTGACATGGATATCTGTTACACACCCGGGTTTCATGGGATGGAACGAGCCAACAGGATAACAACTGCTCCGGCTTTGAACAGGGAATACATGATGGGTTAGGAGATAACCATCATGCTTATCAATTGTTTAGGATATGTGTTCGAGTCGTGTTAGGATAAGTATTCGTCTTTGTTTAGGATTATCTTATAAGTAGTATTTAAACTCATCGGGATGAATGAAATTCATTAAGTGTTAGACCCGTATCCCGGATACAAATAGGCCCCACCTTAGATGAAATTGACCAAGGTTTGACGTGATTGGTTAGTCAACGAATGTTAAATTGACTAGTCAACCCGATAGTCAAACTAATAGTTAACACATGTTATGTTATAGTTATAGAAAGTAAGGGGACCTATGTTGTCAAGTGGTAATTTGTTATAAAAGTATTTAATGGCCAAAATATAAAGAATGAGACTTGAAGGACCAAATGTGCCTTTAGGCAAACTTAAAACCTACTAGTATCTAGACACTTCTCTATTTTTCCTCATATTTCCGGGAAGTGTAGAAGTGTTTGTGTTTGTGACGTAAAGAAGAAAAGAGGAAAATACAAGATGGTTTTGATGATCAATTGATGAGGTTTAAGAGTTCCAATCCAATATTAATGTACCTAGCAATGATCTTTTCAATGGTGTTGGCTTAAATGTCAAGTATGGAGAAGGTGATGTCCTTGGTTTCACTAGCTTGGAATTAAGGTTGGCATACTTTTATGGATGGTCGTGATGATATGGATTAAAGGATTGATATGCAAGGATAGAAGATAGTATGCATTTAGGAGCTTAGTATAGAATACCGAGCTCAGTGTCATGTTGGAACCCCGTGAGTCATTTAATGAATTGGAATGTAGTCAGTGGCATAACGTATGTCAAAGTATTCGTAAAGTTTTGAAGGTCAATCGTTGTGTCAAGGTGTGTTTTAAGTGTTCTTAGTAAAAGCTAAATGGGTGTTTGGCATAACATATGTTTATACCCATTTTGGGTTTAACGGTCGATTGGTCTTGCAAACAATGTATCATGTTATATTAATGGTTTTGGACAGTTTGATGTGAAAATGAAATGGTAATGGTTGTTTGTTGTGAAATGGGTCAAAATATGTAAATCACAGAAATGGGTCTATTTTAGACTCAGATGAGTCATTTTGAGTAACAATCAATGGGTCCATTTTAGAGGTAAATGAGTCTATTTCGATCGCAATGAGTCATTTTAGAGTGCAGGAAATGGGACCATTTTAGATGCAAATGGGTCTATTTTAGGGTGCAGGGAAAATGGGGCTATTTTAGACTTTAAATGAGTCAATTTTAGAATACTCAGAAAATGGGTCCATAATAGATGTAAATTGGTCTATTCAAGGGTTTGCAGGAAATGAGTCTTTTTTAGAGTATAAAAGGGTCTATTTTAGACTAATACCAACAAGTGTTTAAAAAAAAATCGATTCGGGAAAGGGGCGTAACAACTTGGTATCAGAGCTTCGGTTTAAGTGAATTAGGTTTCCATTTAGGTTGCCTAGACTTAAACCACTATTAGAATGTGTTAAATGTAAGTATAAGTTATGCGTAGAAGTAAATGTTTAAATTTGATGCGAATTATGAGATAGGTTTTATGAACCTGAGTAGAGAATAATGCATGTGTTATATAGTGTTAATGTGTATGTGATATAAGACCGTGTAGGGCTTGATATGTTTAAATGATTGAATTGTCGTGTGATGAGTGTGTAAATACTCATCATTTTATCTGAAAATAAAGCGCAAAATTATCGAAAACACTCGAAACACATCAAAATGATCAAAATATCACAAATCAGGTGTTTTATGTGTTTAAATGCAAAAATATCAAAATCGATGAAAACATATCAAATTTGCAAAATTGCGCTTTAGTCCCCAAGTTTATAAAATTGTCAAAATAGTCCACGAGCCAAAATTTCAAAAGAAAAATCATCAAAGGTACTTTTTAAATCATAACTTGTCAAATTTGATCCTTTGGTGAAAAATGTAAAAAGTTTGAGAAAATTACAATTTGGTCCTTCAAGTTTGCAAATTGGCAGAAATGGCCCCTGTAAAAGTTGAAAATGGCAATTCTGGTCCTTGTAATATCAAGTCTTGTCAATTTCAGTCCATAAAACACCTTTTGCAAAATTACAGGTTTGGTCCCTTGTTTTGTGGAAATTGCCAATATGGTCCTTGTGTTATTAACTCTTCCAATTGGACCCTATATTATCCCTTGGCCCAACTGTTTTACCCACCCAAACCTATACGGTTTAACCCAAACAAACCCACCTTTGTTTAATATACCGGTCAAATGGTTTGACCACCCTTTCCTCTCCTTCAGGTTCACCATAGCCATCATCACCCCCGCATATCACCTCACACTCAACCATCATCACCCCTATCCCCCTCCAAACACAAAGCCAAGCCTCATTTATTGCCTCTTAACCTAACACTCAACCTCACAAACTGTTAAAAAAGGTTTTGGCGCCAAAAATACTTTAAACGGCTAGGATCAAGTTGAGTCATCCAAGGGCCTCAAGTGTTGCTGGGATATGTCCAATGAAGTGAGAGAAGGTCACTTGGGTGTATAAAAAGGCCAAGAGAAGCATGAAGAAGGAGTTAGTTTTTAATTTCTTAGCAATGAATGTCGAAATTTAATTCTTTAGTCTAAATTAGAGTTACATTTGTATTTTTAAGCTTCATTGTACTCAAGTAAACTTCTTCAGTGTATTTCAAATTAATTTAAGTGATAATTTCAGTTTATGTTTAATGTCCATCATATTTGTTAACTGTTGAAATTTTAAATCTTAAACTCACTTGCTTAAGCTTTTAGCAACTCATTTTCACATTGAATAAGTTCATTCCACTCATAAAGCTTTGTATAAGCCTATGCTTCAATTTCATTCAATTTTAAACCTTGGTCAACAAAAGGTCAAAATGGGTCAAAAATGATGCGAAAGGCTTTGGGTTGATTCGCATAATGGAATGGGTTGATGTGGAAGCTATGGGTTGAAATAAATAGGTTAGAGGTCACTGGTTCTCATAGTTGCTAGCCATGTGGCTTGGACAAGTTGTAAGCTATTTTCAAATTCTTATGCATGATCCGAAATTGTCTTTAAATCATTAAAACACGGTAAAAGGTAGTAATTCGGATATACTAAGTTAGTAGGATCATTGGAATTAGATTAATGGGAAGTTAGACCGGTTTCACTTGTTAAACAAAGGTTAATAAAGGTGTTTGGCTTAATCTATTTATCTGTTTGTTTGGCTAATGCGGTGATAGTCTTTTAGTGATTTATGTTGGTTAAGTAAATATGAACTGATTTAGGTCTTAGCATAGGGTCTGCAACATCAAAAAGTCAAAAGTTGTTCTTAAATCTTTGTAACTGTTAACTGTTGGAAACTTGGGATTGCAAATCATTGTATTGTGTTTGGATATCATTACCATTGCTTGAAATATACTTGTCACATCATATAACTTCATAACTGTTCAATAATTTGGATTAAAACTCAGTTTGGTCAAAGTTCTTAAGCATTCTTCAAAAGTCAAAATGTGTCAAACTCAGTTTTATGCAGAACTTGTACCATCTGCACAGGTCTCAATAAGGATTGTTAGGGTCTGATTTTTGGCTTAGGTGTAGTCCATTAGGTGGTCTTTAAGATTCATTATCTGTTTTTGGCTAAAGTTTTCTGGATAAGCTTGAGCATAAGCTCAAATTAAGCCCCTAATCCCCTGCACCACTGAGTCAGTGAACACTGACTTTTTCTCAGTTATTGTAACTTGTGTACAGAGCTCATAAGAGTTCACCATAGTCTAATTTTTGGTTTAAGTAATCTCAACCAGGTCTTCTTTGAATCTCAATTGGTAGTTTTCCATTTGAGCTTGTTTTCAAGCTTGTGCATGTGCTCAAATTAGCACTCAGATTCTGTTTTGGATTTTAATTTCATAGAGATCAAATCCTTGTAGCTTGTTGTTTCTGTGGTTGTAGTTTATTGAAATTAGTTGCAATTGATCACTTTTAGTAGTATAGAACTTCTGTAGTCAGTAGGTAGCTTGTTTGTCACTGTTGGCTTATTTTAGTGCTTATTGATAAGCACTTGATTAAGCAGTTTCATAATTCTCCAAACAAGTGCCTGATTTTCCATTTTTCTCATATTCCTAGCATCATTTTAGACTTTTCCTGAAATTTTCAGATTTTTCCAAGTTGTTTAGCTATTTTTCCTAATTTAAATTAGTTTTAATCATTTTAATTAGCATTTAATACAAAAATTCGAAAAGGTTCAAAAATAACTTTTCAATTTTATTAGGTTTAGATAAATATAAGAAGTAGAAAAGTAATTTTCCAGATTTTTCTTAGTTTGTTTGGTAATTTTAGTAATTTAAATAGTTTTAATAGTTTAAAATTCATAAAAATAGAAAATAGTCGGAAAAATACAAAATAGTTTTGAAAATTCTAGTTTGTTATTTTAGACTTTTCCATTTCATAATTTTATTTTTCTAACTTTATTTCCTAATTTCTTGTAATTTAGATAATTATTAAATAGTTAAAAATAGTTTTTAATTAATAATAATTAGATAATTAGTGATAAAAATAGTTTTATTTTTCTAAAAAGTTTCTTTTATCATTAGGTGTGTAAAAATATCATTTTCATATTTTTAGGGTTAATATTGACTTAGTTTCACTTTTTAATTTGTACGTCGCGTAGATTTTAATTCAGTTTTATAAAAACATAAAAACAAAAACATCATTTTAATTTTAGTGATAGCGTTTATTTAATAGATTTTATCTTTTTAATTTCCTC